>OX243925.1:13155000-13541940 GCA_945859725.1 Drepana falcataria | reverse complement strand
GACATTGCGGCGCCATATGTCCAGCCCTGAAGCAGCGGAAACAGCGCGCGGGTTTCGCATCCAATAGCTGGACCCGCGCGCTCATCCATCCCACCAGGAGCCGGCCCGCCTGCGAGAGGGCCTTGGCAGCCGCCACCGGGCAGCGAACCCACAAGGAGTGCAGACCTGAAGGGGCGGGGCGCACCTCTCCCGCCTTCACGGCCTCCTCTGCGCAACCAGTCGCGCGGGCAATGGCCGCGATGACCTCCGCAGTGGTCGCTGAGTCGTCCAGCCCTGATATTCGCACTTCTGCGCATCTTTCGGGCCTGGACACCCTCACTTCCTCGGGGCTCAGCGACTGACGCAGCTGTTGGGCCAGAGCTTCTGCCTTATCGGCGCTGGCCTCACCACCCACCTCCAAGATACGGGCCCCCGTTGCCGCCAACCTAAGGCGCACGGCTGGAATGCCGAGGGCTTGGAGGGCTGCGGGGTCCAGTTTTTGTTTTGCCTCCGCCAGAACGGAGGCATAGGACACTCCCCTTTCCACAGCGGCTGGCTGCAGTGTTAGGACCACTGCGGCCGTGCTGGGAGGTCTTAGCTGCGGGGTACGCTTGGTCTGCTTTTTTGCAGGCTTACTTCCCCTCTCCTTGTGCCTTGCTGGCTTAGGTTTGTTGGGCGGTGCCGGGGCCGTGGTCTTTTTGTTCGGCTTTCGCCCCACGACCTTCGCCCAAGACGTTGACGCCACGGCGGGCGGCTGCCTCACCTCTTGTGGCCCTCCTGCCGAGACTGCCGGCAGTTCAGGCACTGGCGCCGGCACAATACCAGCGCGCCTGGTTTTGCCTCGCCGCGTGGGTGCAGCTACCGTGTTTGTTACTGAGGCTGGAGTCCTGAGCGGCTGCGGTGGCCCCTTTGCGCCAACCACACACGCCGCAGCGCGCTCAGTGGGCTGTGGGCGTAGGCGCCTCTCCAGCTCCGCAAACTTTTCCTGCATGGCCGCCATGACCACGGAGGCCACGCTTCCGACGTCCACTGTCGGCACTGTCGGCGAGGGCGTCGACGGCTGCGGCTGCTGTCTTGATTTGGCTATCTCAGCCCGCAGCGCAGCAACATCAGCCCTGAGCTCCTTTACCTCTGAGCGCAGGCGGTCATTATCCGCCTGCAGCTTCCTGGTCTCATCAGAGACGGAGCTCTCATGCAGCATTCTCGCTGCTTCTCTTATGGAAGCAGCGGCCTCCTTTAGGGTCCTCTGGCAGGTCCCTTTGAGGTTGTTGGACTTGGCCGCTACCTCCAGGATGGCCTCTAAATCGCCTTCGACCCGTTTGTTCAAGGCCGTAGCCGTTGGGGCCCGCATCCTCACCGCTTCGTCAACAGCATGGTCAGCTAGCTGTTGCTGCCGAACCTCCTCTTCGCTTGGCGGCGTGGCACCCTTCTTTTTGGCCTTGGCCTTCCCCTTTTTGGGCCTAGGTACTTCGGCCGTGGCGTCATCTGTGGCAGACGCCGCCGATGCGAAACACGTATCGCTCTCTAATGCCTGCTCCGACTCTTCAACTACCGCTTGGACGACTGGGGCTTTCAAGAAGCGCCCCATTTTGTCGCGCGGCTGTGTTGAGGACGCCCTACGACTCCGCAATGCCGCAGCCATATTATTGGGCTCTGGGGCTGGCGGCTCGTCCTCTGACGACGGCGAGGGTGAACGCCCTCTCCAAAGCCTGCCCCCCTCCGACTCCTCAACCGTGCCCTCTACGGCACCCTGTCTTTTTTGGCTCAAGAGAGCCACGGGAGTGCGCTCCACCACAACGCGCATCTCCCTCGCAACGAAGTCCGTTGAACCTCGCTCTTCCTCCACTACTCCTTCATTGGGTTTTACTTTAGGATCCATTAAAATTCCTTACAACTGATTCATCTCGGTAGCTCCCCACCCTCCTTGGAGCCCGCACACTTGGGGATGCCGCAATGGCACCAGGGCTACCACCGAGATATAGAACTCCGGGGTGAGTTGCCTACGAGACGGACGACGCTCGCTCCTACCACCACTTTGGTAGTCGCTTACGCCGCCGGCTGCAGACCCCATCCCCCCAGAGCTCTAGCCACCCCCCCCGTCTGAAGGACGAGGTTTTAGCCGATTGATCGGTATGCGGCTACATACCAACCTCCCGTGTTAGAGGAGATCCAGACCAAAGAGGTGTGTTGCCGTCGCCGAACATTTACCCAGAACGACGCAGGCTCAACCCCCAGGACTCCTTCACCCCCCATTACGGGTCCCCGCGCACGGCACTAACACGCGGGAGGTCAGTCCCCCCTCCCCCATCTACATTGATTGAGATGGCAGGACCGCGATGCCTGACCTCGATTACACCGCAGCGGAATTAGGATGGGTATTGGACAAGGAAAGGATCAAGGATTTTTAGAAAGTTTTTTTTTGGGGTTTTTGGGGAAGGTGGGAAAAGGAGAGCGCCCGGAGCTTTCAGTTACGTCTGTTTCTGATGGAACCAGACCAATAGCAGGCGGCAACCTCTAGCAGGATAGTGCTCCGGACTTGCCTTGGGGATCTTCGCGACCTGCGCTACTCCCAAGACCAACGCCAAATTGCTCACTCGGAAAAAGTGAACAAAGTAGGTGATGAGCTAGCACCCTTACTAGGACCCCTTGCGGGCGCCCCTAGGGGGTTCTAGCTCATCCCCCGCCCAACCTAACCTAACCTAACCTAACCTAACCTAACCTAACCTAACCTAACCTAACCTAACCTAACCTAACCTAACCTAACCTAACCTAACCTAACCTAACCTAACCTAACCTAACCTAACCTAACCTAACCTAACCTAACCTAACCTAACCTAACCCTCATAGACAAAACCCCGACCCCCTTCGAATCACACGAGATGATGGAAGTTGTCAGGAACATGAACCCAAAAAAGGCACCTGGGGGAGATGGCTTGACGGCGGACATATGTCACAAAGCCATCATGACCGCACCAGACACATTCTTGGCCATCTTGAATAAATGCCTCTATCTAGGAAAATTCCCAAAACTATGGAAAAAGGCCACCGTAAGAATTCTCAGGAAACCAGGCAAGGAGGATTATTCACTCCCCAAATCTCTGAGACCCATAGGCTTACTCGCGATTCTGGGAAAAATTTTGGAGAAAATGTTTACCCGAAGACTCCAGTGGGAGCTGGGCCATGCCAACCAAATGAGTCCGAGGCAATATGGGTTCATGCCACAGAGAAGTACAGAGGATGCACTTCACGATGCGACATCCCTGATTGCCGATAGACTCACCAAGAAGGAAGTCATAGCTGTAGTCTCCCTGGACATAGAGGGGGCATTTGACAATGCCTGGTGGCCTGGCATCATGAAGGAACTCCTGCGAACAGGTAGCGATCCACACATAATAAACCTCATACATAACTACCTTAGTGACAGGGCGGTGAAAATACAATACGCTGGAGAAGAGGCAGAGAGGACCACAACAAAAGGCTGCATACAGGGGTCGACTTGCGGCCCACTGCTGTGGAATATACAAATTAACCCCCTGTTAAGATCCGCAGATAGGATGGACGCACACCTGCAGGCGTTCGCAGACGACCTCCTCCTCATCGCCCATGCAGACAGTATCAAAGAACTCGACCGGAAAATCAATACCGCCCTCAACACCATCTCGGAATGGGGAGTGAGGGCGAAAATGAAATTCGCCGCACACAAGACCCAGGCCATACTTATAACCAAAAGACTAAAACATGACACACCCAATTTCGTATTGAACGGAATAAAAATAGCTTTATCAAAGGAAATGACAGTCCTCGGAGTCATCATAGATGACAAGATGACCTTCCGAGCACACCTAGAAAAGGCCACCTCAAAAGCGATTAACATATACAAGGCAGTGTCCAGAGCCACAAGACCGACATGGGGCCTGGATTCTGAAATCGTAAGAATACTGTACCAGGCAGTAATAGAACCCACAATCTTATACGCATCCAGCATATGGGCACCAGTCATCGAAAGGGAGTACGCAAGGGCAAAGCTCGAACGAGTGACTAGAATGTTCGCCCTCAGAATCGCCAGATGCCACAGGACAGTATCGGCAACCTCTGGTACAATGCTGGCCAGAATACTACCCTTAACCATCCGGGTCAAGGAGTCCGCGACACTGTACAAAGTAAAGAGAGGAAAACCAGTAGAGGAAATTCCAGGCAGAACCGTCGAAGAACGAGTAAGCCCTTACCAACTCCCACACCCAGCGGAAAGACAACCACAACAGTACCACATAGCCATACCAGAAGAAATAGAAACAACAGATCCAGACTCACCCAAAATATACACAGACGGCAGTAAAATCGAGCACAAAGTCGGCGCCGCAGTCACCTGGTGGGAGCAAGGCCGAGAGGTCAAACAAACCACCATGCGACTAGAAGGCTTCTGCTCGGTCTACCAAGCAGAACTCACAGCAATAACGAAAGCACTTGAAATGATCAGTAAGCATAAGAAACAAGAAAAGTACCATATATACTCCGACAGTAAATCCGCCCTCGAAGCAATAAAAAATCCGAACGCCACCCACAAACTAGTAGTGGAGGCTCAATCAAAGCTGGCCTCGCTGAAAAAAGCCAAGATCCAGGTGCATCTGCACTGGATCAAGGCCCACATAGGAGTAGCCGGCAATGAAAGAGCCGACGCACTAGCTAAGAACGCAGCTCTCACCAAGAAGACCACAGCAGTATACGACAGCATTCCCATATCCCATATGAAATGGCAAATCAGGAACAAAAGCATACAAGAATGGCAGACAAGATACACCGAATCGCAGACGGGAGCCGTCACCAAACTGTTCTTTAAAGAGGTCCGCCAAAGCCATAAAATCCTGCAACAAATCAAAATGAACAATATAACATCCCAGCTATTCACGGGGCACGGAGGATTTGGCGAATACCTCCACCGCTTCAAACTCCGCGCTGGAAGCGACTGCCCCTGTGGGCACACTACCCAAGACGTGACCCACTTAATAGACGACTGCCCCCAATTTAGTTACCAAAGATACAACGCAGAACAGGAAATAGGATCAAAAATAAACAAAGAAAATTACAGCAACATAATAGAAAATAAAAAGAATAGGGAAACTTTCATCCAGTTCGCATTAGATATAATAAAGGAATCGAACAGAGCAAACGGCTCCACAGTTCTGATGTAAATAATTGAAAAAAAAAAAAAAAAAAAAAAAAGAGAAGGAGAAGAGGAGGAAAAAGAAGAAAAAAAAGAGAGAAAAAAAAAAAAAAAAAAAAAAAAAAAAAAAAAAAAAAAAAAAAAAAAAAAAAAAAATTCTGAAATACATCAAGATAAAAAATTGTTGCAATGTATAATCAAAATAATAAGGAATCAATTATTGTAAGGACTGATCGAAATCATTAGAAATTAATTATTGAAATGTTTAATCAAAATTATTATGCATGTATCATGTCAGTTGAAAACAGTCAGATATAAAAAATAATAAAGCTCAAAGTTGTCACATAATAAATAGTGACAGTAACGTAGTAAAAAAAAAAAAAAAAAAAAAAACCTAACCTAACCTAACCTAACCTAACCTAACCTAACCCATAAATCAAAATTTTTCACATATTCCGTAATTACTCAGCCCCCTCTTGTCCGATTCGCGTCATTCTTTTTTCTACTCGTTCCGTATTAAATTCCCCATCCTGTAGTATATCCTGCATTCCATTCCCAGTAAAATTGTATTTTTCATCGCGCGTAATCTGTTTTTTTTTGAGCTATTTTTGTTATAAATTCGTATAAAATTGTGTATATTTTTTAATCGACTGAAGTACGACCCCGCCAGTTTACGGCATTAGTTCCTAAGGACCCGGGCCTTATTGGGCCCAGTTTTTTGTACACCTATTAGTGCATACATCATTTTATATTGACATTTTAGTTTGGTTTTTGCCAATTTTAAGTGACTTTTGATTCTGAGTGTCTTATTGGGCACCCAACCGTGCATGCAACACTGACTTATTAGACAATACAGACTCCTTTTGGGGCTCTGTACAACTTAATTAATTTGACTCACTGGCAAATAATATAAAATTTTGGTTTTTAGCAATTAAAATATAAACACGTTTTACGACTTATACAATTTTATTTTAAAAACATTTACAGTTGATTTAATCCGTTTAGGCCCTCCGTATACACCATGTTCGGATATCGTACCCCAACAAAACCCGTTCGAGGGAGCATTGACCCCCCGACAACCCCCGACAAAGCAACAAAAGCTGGTCCAGCTAAGCCATCCAAAGTGCGACGCAGCATAGGAGAGTGGGAGTCGGGAGTAACGGCAAGCAAGCCGAAGTCCCCCACTCCCGCACCAGCGATCGCGCAGGGGGGTCCTTCAAAGACCAGACTACCTCCAGCCCAGGAGACCAGGGCGCCTGTTCGCAAAATCGCACCGGTGGTGGATACCAGCCCACCTGAAAAACTGACTTATGCGAGCAGAGTGGCTGAAGCCAGGGCCTGCTTGAATAGAGCCAAACTGCACCTGAGCAACAGTAGAAACCTGAAAACTGATATCAAGTTGGCGGTTGCTCAGGCTGTGGAGAGGCTCTATCAGTTAGTGAAGGAAGCTGAAGCGGACTCGGAAAGAAAAGGAATAGAGGAACGGGTTCAAGAGTCCCAGAAAGAAGCGGGAAGTATGAAAGATAATGAAAGGAAGATTGACGAAAGAGTGGGAATTAAGGAAAGGGAAATGATTATCGAAAAGTTGGAGGAACATGGGAAGTTGATACAGGAGAGTAATCAAAGGATGGCTAAACTGCAGGACACACTGGATAACAGGAATATCGCCTTGGAGAGGACGACATACGCGGGCGCAGCGGCGGCTGGCGCTACGAAGAAAGCACCTGAGCGCTCCGCGCTGCACTCGGTAGTGGTCTCCTCCAAGGACGAGATGGAAACAGGAGAGGAGGTCCTGCAACAAATAAGGAGGGCCGTAAACGCAGGTGATGGTTGGGTTAAGGTCGACAGGGTGAAGAAAGTGAAGGACAGGAAGGTTATCGTGGGATGCAGTTCGGAGGAGGAGCGACTCAAAGTCAAGGAGCGTCTTAAGGGCGCTGGCGATCGGCTCCTCGTCGAGGACGTCAAGAATAAGGATCCGCTTCTGATCCTGAAGGACGTGATGACCTACATAGGTGACGATGAAGTCTTGCGCGCCCTTCAGAGTCAGAATCGGCACCTGTTCGACGGCCTCGACCAGGAAGACGTCCGGCTGGAGGTCCGCTTTCGTCGGAAAGCGAGGAACCCCCATGCCGGCCACGTGGTGATGCAGGTGTCCCCCCAGGTCTGGCGGAGAGCAGTAGAGGCGGAGGTGGTGCATATAGACCTCCAAAGGGTCCGGGTGGCAGACTACTCGCCACTCGTACAATGCTCCCTCTGCCTCGGCTACGGGCACGGGCGGCGATTTTGTCAGGAAACCGCCGTCAGGTGTAGCCACTGCGGGGGGCCACACACAAAGTCCGAATGCGCCGACTGGCTCGCCAATGCGACCCCAAAGTGCAGCAATTGCTGTATCGCAAAACTGGACAGAACGGACCACAACGCCTTCAGTCCGGACTGTCCAGTCAGGCGAAAGTGGGACGCATTGGCCAGAGCGAGCACGGCGTATTGCTGAGGACGCCACGTGGAGTCACGTCGATCGCCAAGTCGCAGGAATTGCAGGCGCCACTGAGACGCCGGCCATTGGCATCGTGAATCACGACCACAGCTGCATACAAGTTGGAGCAACAAAATGGGTCCGGTTTCATGTGAAACCGGCTCAGTTTAAAGCAGAAACCCAAATCCGCGCGTGTGGTCGCGGTGCGCCCAAAACATCTGCCGGAAGCATGCAAGTGCGTAGATTAAATGCAGGAGATAATGGCAGGAGCATAATGTTAAACCATGTCCCACCATTAAATCGTAGCTCACGAATCCGCACATCCGCAATACATCTAAAATGGCACAGTATCGCTCATCAGAAATGAATAATTACCACGACGACAACCTGTAGTGACAATAGCGTAAACAAATAATTGAAGTAATAGAAAAGGGAAATATAACTGCAGTAAGTGAAAAAATTATCACAGAAGAAACAACAAAGAAAAATGAAAAATAAAATAAATAAAAATATGAATATAGAGATGTTGTAAAATAGAAAAATAAAAAGGATAACAAACAAATGTACAGGAACAAGGAAAATAAATATAAATAAGCAAAGTAAATTTAATAAGCAAAATTAAGAAGAAAAAAAGAAGAAATAAATATAGTGCTAAAAACCTATCCCAAACCCAAAAAACGACAATTCCGCATTGTCACACAAACAAATATAGCAAAAAATATTAAAACCCTGATACAAAAGGACTCTGACCATCATGTTAGAGGAAAACTATGAAAACAACTAAAAAAAAAAAAAAAAACCTAACCTAACCTAACCTAACCTAACCTAACCTAACCTAACCCCAAGTGTGATACATCGTTGAATAGATCTCAGCTACAGGATTCACCTACCGAAAACCGTTTGTTCGTATTCCTTCAGGATTTTTCTATAATCCCCGAAAACTTCAAATTTTTGCCTATCTTGACTTCAAATTTACGTAATAAAAATCATAACTCTAAATACTTACACGATACTTACCAAATAGCTTCGCCATCCCCTTCGGATACCTCCCCTCCGTATTCCTACCGAATTTCAGCGTCGTACCTAAAAAATTCAAAAAGTTATTAAACATTTACATAAAATCAACTCTGCGAACCGAGGTTACTTGGTCAGTGAATTCGCCCATACAATTTATCATAGTGAAATATAAAATTGTGACCTAACCCCAAGTGTGATACATCGTTGAATAGATCTCAGCTACAGGATTCACCTACCGAAAACCGTTTGTTCGTATTCCTTCAGGATTTTTCTATAATCCCCGAAAACTTCAAATTTTTGCCTATCTTGACTTCAAATTTACGTAATAAAAATCATAACTCTAAATACTTACACGATACTTACCAAATAGCTTCGCCATCCCCTTCGGATACCTCCCCTCCGTATTCCTACCGAATTTCAGCGTCGTACCTAAAAAATTTTTCATAGAGAACCCGCCCACCCGCCCTGGTTTTATTGCGGCCAGTTGCATTCTCCAAAATCCCGTTTTATAGTAATTCTGCCATAACTCTGTCATTTCGCATCGGAAAAATACAAACGACACCTCTCTGGACTCCTCGGTAAATTGCCTATCCAACACAGTCGTCGGAAAAAATCCATCCCTGCCCACCAATTTGTGGTAGGCAGTTTTCTAAATTTTGCTCTTTTTTCCGCTCGTTTTTCGCCGTTTTTCTCGAGTTTTTAGTAAGTTATTAGCATGAGTCGTAGATCAAGTAGCGTGGACGAGTTTCACGACACCGTCGAAGGCTCTCCACAACCCGGACCCTCCATCATGAAGACCAAGGCCAAGACTGCTCCCAAAAAAGCGAAGCAAAAAGTACCTATCGTCTTTCGGAGCCCGGATTTTGATGCATGCAATATTAACTCCTGCGTCGCGCTGCTGAACCATCTTGCGGACAGCATAACATCTGCAGTCCAAGAAGGCAAGAGTGTCACCAGCGGCAACAAAAGCCTCATAGTAGCCGCGGCGCTGGAGATAAAAGAAATAATTAACTCCTTACCGTCCCTGGTGGCTGCACCACCTACGCCCCCAGCCGTCGTCCTACCCTCTCCACAGAGGAACAGAGAGGTCGACATAAAAATCGAGGTGATCGCTGCCATCAGGAGCGAGCTGAACAAAATTAAAAGCGATACCGAAGATATAAAGGAAATAGTCACAGAACTCAAAAACAAACCGCAACCAACAGTCTCAACCAAACCACAATTAACGTACGCAGCAGCCCTCACTAAAAATAAAGTCACTTCAAGACCCAGCTTCCCCATTCTGGTGGAGTCAACAGACCCCCTTCAAACAAGCAGCGATATTATTCAGTCGGTCAAAACCAGCGTCAACGTGGCCGAGATCGGCGTCGGCATAAATAACATCAGACCAGCAAAAAACAGCAAAGTACTAGTGTCCTGCGCGGACCAAGACAGCCGTGAAACCGTCAAAAAAGCTCTAGAGGAGAAAAATAACCATTTAACAGTCGGGGAGCCAGCCGAGAGATACCCACTGCTACGACTTATCGGCGTTGAAAATGAGATGAGTGACGAAGAAATAAGACAGGCTATCCTTAGACAAAATAAATCCCAATTTGATCCTCTCAGATATGGCAAACAAACAGCAAAATGGATCGTCTACCGGAGAACTAAGCCTAACAAAAACGGTGTCTGCAATGTGATAGTGCAGTGCACCCCAGCAGTCTGGCGAGTTCTGGTAGACACCCGCATACGTATAGGGTACAAAATTGTGACAGTCATAAATCAATCACTTCTACTGCAATGCTACAACTGCCAAAACTATGGGCACAGAGCTCAAGACTGCACTAATAGTGTTTGCTGCGGACACTGTGCCCAACAGCACGACTCACGCGAGTGCCCCAACCGTGAAAGAGAACCCACCTGCTGCAACTGCAAAAAAGTGAACAAAAAGGCAAACCACCCTGCCTACAGTCAAAAGTGTCCCGAGTGGCAACGGTGGGATCGATCCTCTCGCGTGGGTATCAACTACTACACATAAATAATAGACCAAACCGACAAACACAAACCGAAACCTCACAACAAAATAGCCTCAATAAAGTTCAGATTAACAAATATAGTGCCAAATAAATATAGGAATGTAACAATATAAATAATGCATACAAAAATAATAGTACTGAAAATAAAAGTGTAACAATATAATAATGGATACAAAAACAATTGTGTTAAAAAAATAAAAGTGTAACAATATAAATAATGTATACAAAAATAATAGTGTTGGAAAATAAAAGTGTAACAACATAAATAACAGTGCTCAAATAAAAAGTGTAACAATACAAATAATGTATACAAAAATAATAGTAAAGAAAATAAAAGCGAAAAAATACAAAAATTATATGAAAATAATAGTGTTCAAAATAAAAGTGTAATGCATACAAAAATAACAGTGTCACAATATATACAAAGTGTAACAATATATAAAATATCTATAATATAAAAATAAAATAAAAACTTCATAAAGAAGCAAAGTCAGAAATCAAAAGATAATTCGCCGAAAACAAAACACCAAGTTCTAAAAATTCTAAAGCCGCCCGTATCCCTCGCGGGGACTTTAGAATAAAACTAAAGCCAAAAAAAAAAAAAAAAAAAACCAATGCGAGCCGGGCGTCGAGCAGACCCCCCTGCACGTACTCACGAACTGCCCTATTTTCGGCGTAGACAGGTACGAGGCTGAAAATAGGGTAGACACTAAGATAGAAGAGGTAACCCTTAGTCAACTTTTGGCTCAAAAAATCACGCGCGAACCATTCTTGGCCTTCTGCACCGGTGTTATCCAGAGGGTCATCGATGGAAACAAGACCTGAGTCGGTTCCATCGATGACACCTCACTTTTGTTAAATGCCTGATGTAGAAATTATTGTATAAATGTTAAAAATAACTTGTAAATATAAAATAATGATAAGATTAATATAAGAAAATTGTAACAAAAAAGAAAAATATTGTAGAAGTATGTAATGAACAAATGTATAAATACGAATAAGAAAAATGTAGAACTATGTACCATGTAATAAAATATCTAAATGTAACAATAATAAGTATAAAAAAAAAAAAAAAAAAAGAGTTAAAAGAAAAAGAAACAAAAAAAAAAAAAAAAGAAATGAACACATGAGGAAAAGAAAAACCTCATATAAGAAAAAGAAAGAATGAACAAGTTAAAATATAAATAAAAGGCAAAAAAAAGTCTCTGACCACCACATCAGAGGGACACAACGTAAAAAAAAAAAAAAAAAAAAAAAAAAAAAAAAAAAAAAAAAAAACCTAACCTAACCTAACCTAACCTAACCCCCGCCTAACCATACACCCATACACCCGCTTTTAACAAAGTACCTTTGATAGTAAACTGTATCGTATCAAAGCCTGTATAAAGTAACAGGATAACCTTGGGTTGATGTCTCACTCTCAATACGCGGATAGATCATGGACAATATAAGGATGTTAGACTGACTAGTGTTGGCTCGCGACTTCACTCGTGGCAATAAGCATACGACTCTACGTGAGGGGAAACGGTTACCATTGTCTAAACTCTAAATGGAGTGTTTGGAAAGAACTTAATATTTTTTTGCTGTATATTTATAACCCCCGTGTGAGTGACTTGTGCTTCTTGAACTTCGTTTTTCTCCATAGAAGGGCCACGCCCCCGTAAGGTCGTCCTCGCAATATCCCCGTTGATGTATCCACAGCAGATTTCCCACTATAACCGAACATAAAATCTAGACTACCTAGTAGTGCTATCTCGTGTGGTAAAAGCCAAGTCTCCTGTAGCGCAATAATGTCTGCGGACACACAAAGATTCTGTATACATGCAGTTTTTTTTTTTTTTTTTTTTTTTTTTTTTTTATTTATCATCTCGTTCTAACTGCTTACCCTGTGAGTGATTTGGCGTTATGATATGTATGTATGTATGTCTATTGTAATTTTTTATTATTTATCATCTCGTTCTAACTGCTTACCCTGTGAGTGATTTGGCGTGATGATATGTATGTATGTATGTCTATTGTAATTTTTTATTGTAATTAATTATTTGCATGCAATTAAAAACTATTTTTTTTTTGTAATTAATTATTTGCATGTAATTAAAAACTATTTAATGATGCCAAAGAAGTATAACTTCTCACGCGCGTACATAAGTACACGGGTTTTAATTTTTTTTTTTTTAAATAGGTCCCCTTAATCAGCTCCCAAAGTTACAAGATCAGATATTTCTATTTAAGGTAGTTAATGGCCACATCGATTGTAGTGACATATTGGAACAAGTTAGCCTAAAAAATTCCCCAACCGCAAACCCAGATACCACGCTTGTGTTCTCAGTATAACACCATAATTGAACATATAGCCGATGTTGACATCTTCTATGACACTTTAAAACAACTTAAATAGAAGGTACTGAAATATTTTCACCCAAACATCCAATTTAAACCTCATATGGAATCGAAACATTCAAATAATAAAAAAAAAATAAAAAAAAAACTTAATTAATAAAGAGTTTTGTATACCTAATTGGTTCATATATAACACCTATTTGTGTGGCAATGTTTATTAATAGTTTTTTGTAATACCTATATGTACTGTTGGTGAAACTTAATTAATAACATGAAACCCACGGAGTAAGCCGTGAAGGTATAAAGCAGCGAAACCCAAGATCATAACTTAAGCTACGGAGGTTGTTGCTGTTGGGCTGTTACACGACACTAACCTCCTTGTTACCTTTGTATACCTACATATAAGCATTAAGAATCGCAACGAAAAGAAACAAAAACGATGCTTGACAGGCATAGCGTCTGTGATTGTAGTCGCAGGACTGACAATTGGCTGTAGTATATCAACATATTTTGGACGAAGTCCTTACATAACAACAAACTAAATATATAAAATCATGTCCCTGTCTCCAAAGTACGCGACTCAATTCACGAGCTCCACGAGCCAGCGCGGCGTGGAAGTGAAGGAAGTGGAACTGGCCAATGCGCACCTGGGTCATACATCTGTGCATTCGTGAGCAGTCGCTCTCGGCGCTCACCTCACGCCTGCCACGAACCTTCCAGGTCTGGACGCGTCTGACGGCGCGCGCGGTCTCAAGGGCAACAGCTGCGGCAGCGGCGCGCCGAGCTCCGCGGACAGCGGCTCGTACCTGCAGGTGGGCGCCGGGCGCTGGGTGCCGGGTGCCGGGTGCCGGGTGCCGGGTGCCGGGTGACGGGTGCCGGGCGCCGGGCGCGGCTAGCCGTGACGCTCGTGTGCGCAGGTGCTGGTGGAGCGCCGGCGCCGCGAGCCGCCGCGCCTGCCCGCGGCCTCCAGCCCGCTCGCGCCCGTCAGTAGCATCTAGCGCAGCGACGACGACACGAGCCGTGTTCGCGAGGAGTGTGTCGAAGGAAGATCTGAGGCTACGTTTGGTGTCGCAGGCGGGCGGCGGGGGGCGCGGGGGGCGCGGGGGGCGCGGGGGGCCCGCGGGCGAGGCGCCGCCGCGCCGCTGCTGCGCGTGAGCATCGCCCGCGGGCACACGCACCGGGGGAAACCGCTTCCTCGGCCGATAGTGGTTCCTCTCGGCGCGCGTACTCACGAGCGGTGGACGGCTAGAACTGTTCGTGCGGCGCCAGCAGGTGCGGCGCGCCGCCCGAGGCGTCGCGGCCGGTAGGGGAGGACGAGCCGCCGCCCGCCCCGGAGGACGGCATTATAGTAGAATGCACGAAGGAGCGACGCGATGCCGACGTGAGTGTAGCTCGAGTTCCCGGCCGTATCTCATATTCCTTTTTTTTTTTTTAACGAAGTTCCGTATATTTTCTATGAACCGACATACCATTACCGATACGGGGACACTATTACGTTCCCAGGGTCGAACCTCGCGGAAGGTACTCGACGACGGAGGCGCGAATCGACTCGATCTCGGTAAGACGTCTCACTCGACGTATCGAGCGGAGTCGCAGGGGGCCTCCGTACGCCGTACGAGATGCCGCTGTGGCGCAACCACCAGGGCCAGCGCCGCCGGCCGCGTGGGACGGCGCGGAGTGCGCGGAGTGCGCGGCGCCCGAGGCGCTGTGTGTGTACCGCCTGCAGCGCGCGGCGGGCGCGGCGCTGGTGGCGCGCGCGCGGCGGCCGGCGCGCCTGGAGTGCGCGGCGCGGCGGCTGGGGCGGCGCTCGGCGCGCGCGCTGCACGAGCTGCTGGCCGCGCCGCGCCTGCTGCTGCACGCGCCGCTGGCGCTGCTGCTGCAGCTGCTGCGGTGCGCGCTGGGCGTGGTGCGCGCGGCCGTCGGCGGCGTGGTTCAGGCCGCGGCGGACGAGGCGTTCAAGCCGGCGCTGGCGCTGGCGCACAACGCCGTGGCGCAGCCGCTGCTGCTGTGCGCGGCCAGCGTGGCGCGCGCGCTGCAGGCGGCGCTGCAGCCGCTGGGCGAGGCGGCGGCGGCGGCGCTGGCGCCGGCCGAGCGGCTGCTGGCGGCGGCGCGGCTCGTGGAGCTGCACGTGCACTTGGCGCCGCGCCCGCGCCGACACACGCTCAGCGTCTAGTCGCTTCAGGCCTTCGACGAGCAGGAGAGCAGCTGCTCTCACGGAAGCACTTAGCAGCGTGTAGCGTGAGCGACACGCAACGTTGTTACGACGAGACGCGAGCCGATATATCCCGAAGCGTTACATATTAAATTAAATCTTAACATAACTCAAATAAGGCCGAAAAAATTTTTCTTTACTGTTAAAAAAAAAAAACTTGTGTTAAAGTTACCGTTATCATAATAAAGAATACTTTTTTGGTTATCAATACTATTTCTTATGGCGATCGAAACACTATTTTAGGCCACATAAAGAACTGCATTAAAAAAAAAAAAAAAAGAAATTTAAAGCCACATCCAGGAATCGAACTCGTCAAATGCAGAAAAATTACACCATGTAGTATCTTACACATGGGTATTATTTGGTCATATTTCCTTCTTACCTCCAGAGAATTATATCCTAAAGAGCCTAGAAGGAAACCAGTAGGATACATGAAGGGATGCAAGGGAGGGTGTGTTCTTTGTACGACGGAGGTATCCGATAAGAAAAGTTTTCCGAAATTCTAGGTCTGGTTTGATAGAGCTCCTGACTGCAAAACTTGAGGTCGCGGGTTCGAATCCCGCTGAGGGCAGATATTTGTGTGATGAACACGAGTATTTGTACCTTAGTCTTGGATGTCCTATGTATTTATGTATATCTACTTCTTCTTAATATATATATATATATATATAAATTACGCGTCACGTTGTTTGTCCGCGATGGACTCCTAAACTACTGAACCGATTTTGATCTAATTTGCACACCGTGTGCAGTTTGATCCAACTTGAAAGATAGTATAGCTTACATCTCAATTTATAGTCGCAATATTATTTTATTGCAAATTATTTCTCTATCATTTGACGTGTCACAATGATGACATGTATTTGGAGCTACCAAACGATTCTGATAGACCCTGATATCTGTTGACTGGATTCTAACTACTGAAGTATTCAATAGATGGCGCTATGTTAAAAGTACAGACGTTTCTATATGAAACTAAATTTTATACTAATAGCTACATTTTATATATAGCATAGGAATTTCAAATATTTGGGTCATATTGTAACCGAGTGGCTCGATGATCGATTCGCTCGTTGTAGTAAGGAAGTCAAGATAACACTATACAAGGCATACTGCCAAATCTACACGAGCAGCCTGTGGCTCTCATATACGCAGAGATCGTTTAATGACCTACATATCCAATACACGAGCGGCCTGTGGCTCTCATATACGCAGATATCGTTTAATGACCTACATATCCAATACACGAGCGGCCTGTGGCTCTCATATACGCAGAGATCGTTTAATGACCTACATATCCAATACACGAGCGGCCTGTGGCTCTCATATACGCAGATATCGTTTAATGACCTACATATCCAATACACGAGCGGCCTGTGGCTCTCATATACGCAGAGATCGTTTAATGACCTACATATCCAATACACGAGCGGCCTGTGGCTCTCATATACGCAGAGATCGTTTAATGGCCTACATATCCAATACACGAGCGGCCTGTGGCTCTCATATACGCAGAGATCGTTTAATGACCTACATATCCAATACACGAGCGGCCTGTGGCTCTCATATACGCAGAGATCGTTTAATGACCTACATATCCAATACACGAGCGGCCTGTGGCTCTCATATAAGCAGAGATCGTTTAATGACCTACATATCCAATACACGAGCAGCCTGTGGCTCTCATATACGCAGAGATCGTTTAATGACCTACATATCCAATACAATAACGGCTTTAGGATAACCCCGTTGTTGCAGTGCGTCTAACATGTTTGTAGGCGCGCGAGTGGATGGCTTCCATGCTGTAATACGCAAAAGGACTGCCTCCCTACTCAACAGAATTTGGGGTAGTACCAATACCTTCAAGTGATTGCCGATAAATATGATTCGGCAATCATGAAACCGTTTGTTCGAGTGCTGGTGAGATAATCCGATTTACATAGCTCTCCCCATTTGTGCATTCATGTAAATGTAATACTTTGTAAGAAAAACACTAACAAAATATACACTCAATAAATACATTTATTATTAGTACTAGCTGTGCCCGCGACTTCGTCCGCGTGGGATAGTGACTTTGCGCAGTATTTTTTTATTTATATTGGATTTGTGTGTGTGTATTTGGATGCGGCAAGCTGAAGACAGGGCGCTATGGCGCTCATTAGGGGAGGCCTATGTCCAGCAGTGGACTAGAGTGGGCTGATGATGTGATGTGATGTAATGTGTGTGTGAATAGGGGATGCCTACTGTCATAGTAGCTTTATGCATGCAAAGTCTCAGCTCGATCGGTTTAAAATTGACAAAGTTTCATAGACTTTTATTTTGCACCCATGCAAATAAAAGTACCTACCGCTAGTGTATTTACAAATTAATCATATTTTATTATATATATATATATAGCTGATGCGCGCTACTTCGTCTGCGTGCCTAAGAGAGAGAGAGTTGTGTCAGTAATTAACTTCCCGTGAATTTAAAAAATATTATTTTCGAATGAGGTTTCGCAAAAGCAAATAAAAAAATCAGTTCCGTAGCGAGCCGATCACGTCTGAGTTGCGGAGTTATGATATCTATCTCCTAAGATGTTGATTGAAATCAAGTGATGTCAAGTACAAATTTGTTTACATTTAAATACTTGTGATTAATAACATATTTATTTGGATAAGGATAAATATTATGTTGATAAAACATCTTCACAAATAATGCATTAATTTCGAACAAATTTAATTACCATAAAAAAGTTATAGTGAGTCAATCAGAAAAGATAGACAGACATATGCTGTCACGGACTTTTTTTTAGAACTTTTAATGAGGAACAATCCCATCATACATGATATTTGCGTAAATTAAACCGTTTACGCAGCGCACGCAACGGAAGCTCTCGAAAAGGAATAATTTTTCCCGTTCTTGCAATATTCTTGCGACAAAAGGAGGCAATTAAGAAAGGACGTAAACAACTTGTTTGCGTCCCGAATCCCAGAACCCCAGCTCGTAACAATATAAATACATGGTAGTGGTAATATTTTAAATAGTCTGAAGTAGGGCTTGCAACTGTCAGTATTAGTTATATTGGCTAGTATTCTCACCAATTTTTTTTGTTGTATGAAGAGTGAGTGTGCATTAGTACTATTTCCCCATAGAATTATGCCATATGTGAGCCACGAGTAGGCATATGCATAATATGTAGTGAGTGCTGTGTTATAGTCTGTAGCTTTTTTTACCTCACGGAGAGCATATGTAAACTTAGATATTTTAGTTTCAATTTTTTTTATGTGTGTTTTCCAATTTATACGTGTGTCTATTGTTAAGCCGAGTAATGGGAAATGTTCTACTTTCTCAAGGATTTTATTGTCAAATTTAAAGTCAATGTTTAGGGGTATTTTTTGATATGGGTGGTAGGACATTATTTTGTTTTTGTAAAGTTAATTTCAAGATTATGTTCCTCTAACCAGTTTTTTGTTTTTTGTAGGATGGAATTCAGCTTTAAATTTAAATTTGTGGCATTTTGGCATGATGTCAGTATTGATACATCATCAGCAAAAAGTACACAGGGTTCATTAATAATTTTTGGAAGGTCATTTATGTATATAAGGAACAGTAAGCAACCAATCACACTACCTTGGGGTATCGATGCATTAACATTTATCTGATTTGATCGTATAGTATGTATCTCTCCAGTGATTTCATTCCGATATTCTAGCTCTACGTATTGCTTTCTATTTTGTAGATAGGATGTGAACCATTTGTGTGGTATGCCGCGGATACCCACCCCATATAGCTTGTTTAATAATATGTTGAATTGCACTTTGTCATAGGCTTTGGACATGTCTAATACCTATTGGATATTGCTTTATATCTATTACGTTAAGGACTTTTTGAATATATTTATATACAGCGAGTGTCGTCGACCTATTTTTCCTGAATCCATTTTGTGACTCATCAAAAATTTTATTTTTCTCACAGAAATTGTATACGCGGGAGCACATGGCTTTTTCAAATATTTTTGAGGCGGCGGATAGAAGGGCTATAGGGCGATAATTATTTTTATTTGTTTTGTCGTCTTTTTTATGAACTGGTTTTATTATTGATATTTTAAGTAAATCTGGGAACTGGCCTTCATTAAAAGATTGATTTATAAGTAAGGTGAAAGGTACTGTAAGTTCATCTGCACACTGCCTAATTAGAGAGGGTGGAAGTTCGTCTATACCGCAGCTATTTGTATTTCTTAGACTTTTTATAATTTTATTTATTTCTGGGTAATCGACAGGAGTGAGGTGCAGGGAGGACTCAGTAGGGTTGATCACGGGGCGGCCGCGGGGTCGTGAGCACTTTTGTGTTACACCTGTTTCTCCAATTGAGGCGAAGAAGTCATTAAATGTGTCGGCGATTTCCTTAGGGTCCTGAGATATCGTATTATTAATTTGAATTTTTATATTAGTGAAGTCTTTTTTTGATTTTTTATTTGTTCTGTCATTAATTATACTCCACATAGTTTTTGTTACATTGTTAGATTTTTTTATTTGGTTAATGTATTGTAATTTCTTTGCAGTTGTTATTGTATTTTTTAGTCTTTTCGTATGTTTTGTAATGACTTGTTATTATGTTGTTATTTGTTTTTGTTGAGAGTACTTTAAATAGCCTCTTATTTTTGCATGATATTTTTATTCCTTTTGTTAACCAGCGTTTGTTTGAGTTTATTTTTGTTTTAATTTTTTGTTTAGGTATACATTTATTTAATTTATTGTGTAGAATATTATGAAATGTTTCGTAATTTTCATATATGTTTTTGTTATTGGAGATAATGTTGTGCCAGTCAATTTTTTTTAATTCTAATTTGAATTTTACAATATTATTATAATTAAATAGTCTTTTTCTCTTTGACCATGTATTATCCTTTATTTGTGTTGGGATATTCATGTGTAATATTGTACATAGATGATCAGAGAAACCAAGTTCCTTTACGGACGAACATAATGAGTGTTTGTTGAAGTTAGTGAAGATTAAATCAATGCAAGTTGAAGTGGTGTTAGTTATGTGTGTAGGTTCTTTTACATGTTGGGTGAACTTATATTCAGACATTAGATTTAGAAATTTGCGAGTTTTTGGGTTATCCTTTAGTATATTAATATTAAAATCACCTCCTATTATAATATCATGTTTTCTGAACTTAACATTTATATAACATAAAATTTCTTCCATCTTAGTAAAAAATAAGTCTTCTTCTCTTCTATTCCAGTATATGTTTAACAGCAGTATATTTTCCTTCGGTAGTATAACCGCGCATGTCTCCAGTGAGTAGTCAACAGACATTCTTGCTATTTCTTCTTTCTCAATGTGTTCCATTTCCTCTCGTATGAGAATGCAAACTTCACCTCCTCCTCGGGTTTTCCTACAATACGATGCTGCTACTTTGTATCCACTTACTTGTAAGATATCTAACTGTCCCTTTGAAAGCCACGATTCTGATATGCATATAACTGGGTATATAGGGTATTGTTCTATGAATGCTTCTAGTATATGAGTTTTATTGTTGATGCTTTGAAAATTTTGGAATAAGATTTTAAATGGTAGGCCGTTGTCTTCGAAAGGAATAGTTGCCTTTAGTCGCGTCTTTTACTTGCTGTCCATGTATTTCCATCGATTTATTGTAGTTGTTTGGTGGCAATGTGGTTTTCGGTGTATTGTCAGCATTTTTATTTTGCAGTGTATTTTTCTCAATGTCATTTTTTTTCCTTCAATATATAATTGGTTATTTCTAAATGTCGCATGTAGTCCTTTCTTTCGCGCTGTTATCATTTCATTCTTCATTATGTTTCTAATTGTTCTCGCATTTTCATCTAAATATTCGGATATTGCTAGATCAGATTTCTGGAATCGGAAGGTATTCCTTGTAATGAATCTGGTCATTCTTTTGCTAATGAGCTCGACCACTAGTGGTCGTGTGTTTCGAGATCCTGGCCGTCCCACCCTATAGGTGTCCTCAATGTATCCGGTGAGATCCACTTGTAGCTGCTCGCGGAAGGCTTGTATAATCCGCATGTGAAGCTCAAACTCAGGTTCTCTATTGAATTCTGTCAATCCGTATATAACAATCTTCTTCTCACAATTCTCGTTGATGTTTACAGCTTGTGGTGTTTTTATTCTATTTTGAAGTTCCATTAATTCTTTTTTTATATGTTTATTCTCTGTATCTAGTTTTTCTATTTTACTATTTATGGCATGTATATCATGTATCCTCAGATCATTTTGGGTGCAGAGATTGTTTATGTCCTCTTTCAAGATAGCTACAGCTTTCGCAACTTCCGATTTGATCGTGTTTTTTAATTCATCTATTATAGATCTATTGTTTTGTTTTAGTTGTTCACTTATTATTTTTCGTAGGCTTTGTAATGTTATATTCGTGTTTGTGGGTGATTGTGAAGTAATGCTCTGCGTATCTCCTAATAAGCTTGTATACTGTGTATCTTGTGTATCTATCGAGTCGTTGTTTCTACTTCTTGACTTTTTCCTCATAGTGATGTTTTCAACATCAGGCGAGGCTTTTTGTATGCTGGTTAGGTAGTTTTCTTTAGGCCGTATAGGAGTATCAGTATTATTAGATTTAGGTAGCTTGCAATGACAAGCTGGACATATCCATCTTATTTTGTCTTTCGGCGACATTATGTTGTGATATCGCTCATAACTTATGTTAGCACATTGTAAATCATATTTTTTGTGGTATAATGAGCATGTTAGGTATTCGCCATTTATGCAATTTTGTTTACATCCAGCGCATGGTCGCTCCATCTTTTGAGAGTATTTCAGTACTTTGTTAAGAGGTATGAAGCGCAGTAGAAGTATCAATTTTTGCTTCTAATTTATCGATAGATGGCGTTATGGGTATAATTCGGATATATTTACGCAGAAATGGTTATAGAAAGAATCTTCATACTCATCTTATAATCCTTTATTTGAGTAAGTTGGCCATTACACTTATTTCCACTCAGTTGTATTGTTTTAAATCTGTTTCACTGATTTTTCCGTTATATTTTAGTATTTAAAATATTAGCAATAATATAAGCAATAATATTAATATTTCAGGGCTAGTAACACTTGTAAGTACGTTATATAGTTTTATGCACCGAGTGAACACAATTTTACTTATTTTATTCCACTGTTTACATTTTTTTTAACGAAAATACGCGGAGATCGTTGTTTACATGAGCACAGTAGCGCCCTCTTTTCAGATGTGGCATGTAAGGCACGTGGTGATACAATTAGGTCACGGACGTCACCAGTATACGTTGTAATCTTCGGACGTGACTGAAAGGAAGGCCGCCCGCCGCCCGCCGCCACACACATATCCTTCCCGCCCTCGCCCCACATGCCCAGACATGCGCACTCCCGCATGTGCCTAGGTGATGAAAACTTTATTTGCTCTGTTACCATTTACGGCTTATTTTGTTGCGCACAATATCTTTTGAATTATACGTTACACTTTGTAGGTTGTTGTTCGAGCGTTGGGATTTATATTGTGGACAGAAGTTTAATTACTTCTGTCTGTAGCAGCAGCAGCCAATAGCAGCGCGAACGAACATGTGCTGTGTACCTTCTTTACTCGTAAAACTTTTCTGAATCGCGAGCAATGTGCTTATCGCGCGTGCTAATTTTCTAAAGCGAAGTTGATGAAGCGTCAACGACTCAAAGTCAACAATAATAGTGTGGGAAATGTTATAGGGACTATTACTTAGTGGTTGCCCCGCAAATAAAAGACCCTCAGTGTACATTATGGTTTACTTAATTAATAATCCCCTACTGGTTCCTCCGCACAAGTCATAACAAATGAGGTATTCTATACATAATGGTATTTCAATGAGCATTGAAATGTTGACATCTCTACGCTGAGTGTACATTATACAATTATATAAACACTCAATATATATATGGATTAAACGGTACTGCAAGGCCCAGATATGGTGGCCGTTTGAGACTGATAATGGATATCGATCAATTCAGTTCATATAATGACTGGCGCTGCGTGGTGGGCCCCTGGCGCTGCTTGGTGGGCCCCTGGCGCTGCGTGGTGGGCCCCTGGCGCTGCGTGGTGGGCCCCTGGCGCTGCGTGGTGGGCCCCTGGCGCTGCTTGGTGGGCCCCTGGCGCTGCGTGGTGGGCCCCTGGCGCTGCGTGGTGGGCCCCTGGCGCTGCGTGGTGGGCCCCTGGCGCTGCGTGGTGGGCCCCTGGCGCTGCGTGGTGGGCCCCTGGCGCGGGCTCTACTGGCGCTGCGTGTCGGGCGCTCGCGTGGTGGGCGGCGCCAGGTGGGCCACCACCACGTGCGGGCGCGCGCCGCCGCGCCTCACGGCCAGCTGCTGCAGCTGCAGCGTGCGCAGCTCCGGCGGCGCCGTCGAGCCGGGCGCCGCCTGCAGGATCTTGAGCTGGCGCGGCGCCAGGCCGTGCTGGCGGTACACCAGCTGCGCGCTCGCGCCCGCCTCGGCCGCGGGCCGCGCGCGCCGCGCCGCCTCGGGCTTGGCGGCCACGACGATGCGCGCCGGCGCCGCACCCGGGGTCGCCTGCGCCGGCGCGCTCGGCCCGGCGCCCGCGCCGCCGGGCCCGGCCCCCGCGCTGGCCTTCTGCTTCTCCTTCGCGATGCGCTCGGCGCGGCGCGTGGCCACTTCCATCGGCGACGGGGGCGCGTCGTAGTCCACGCCGTGGTCGGCGAGCAGCGCCGCGTGCTTCGGGTTGCGATGCTGCGGGTCGTCGAGGCGCCGCTTGGGCGCGGCGCGGCGGCGCTCGGCCGCGTCGCGCATGGCGTCGAGCCGGTGCAGCGGCGGGCGCGGCGCGTCCTCGTCGAGGCGGCGGCGCGCGGCGGGCGGGCGGCGGTGGCGGCGGCGCGCGCGCTCGGGGTCGGCGAGCGCGTCGTGGCGGTCGCGGCAGGCGCGCGGCGAGCGGTAGGCGCGCTGCGCGTCGCCCACCAGCTCGGCCACCCAGTCCCAGTTGGGCGCGCGCGCCGGCGGCGGCTCGGGCGGCAGACGCTGCAGGCGCAGGGCGCGGCGCAGCAGCGCGTCCTCGCCGGGCGACCACTCGGGCTGGTGCTGCGCGTGAGGCGCGTGCGGCGCGGGGCGGGCGCGCGGGCGCGGGCGGGGCGCGGCGCGCTCGAACAGCGAGGGCGGCGCGTGCGGCGCGCGGGCGGGCGGGCGCGCGCGGCGAGGCTCGCGGGCGCGGGGCTCGCGGCGGTGCACGGCGGGCAGCAGCGCGTCGGGCGCGGCGCCGGCGCGGTACAGCGCTCGCGCCCAGCTGTCGCAGTACACGTCGCCGTCGCCGGACGGGGGCGTGGGCGGGCACCACATCTGCGAACACGCGCGCGTGAGCGGCGAGGGCGGGCGGGCGGGCGCTAGGGCGGGGCGGCACTCACCGGCATGGGGCTGTGGGGCGGCGCGCGGCTGGTCCACACCTGCAACGAGAGGTCAGTCACTACCGATCCGGCCGAGCGGCCGAAGCTCGCCGTCCGTCCCTCCGCTCCGCTCCGCTCCGTCCCGCCCGACGGCGGCCGGCCGCGCCAGGCGGAGGACTCCGCTTTTACGTCCGCCTATCTTTTATTTCCAATGGCAATTATATATTGTTTTCAAATTATTCATCGGTATTTTGATCGCCATTCCTCGTTCCCCGGTTGATAACGATAACATGTAGGTAAGTAAGTTAATTCAGTGAGTTACTAGGAGCGCATCAGATCACTCGGATGCCTTCCAATGTCGCAAGTATCGGTCATACACAGACATGCGACAAATGAATTTAGGCTCACGCTTCAAATCTGTGCAGCGTTGCCGTATATAATGATGTTGCAACATCTACTCCCAAATAACTAATAGTCACCTAAGGTGTTGCGATTTCTATTGAGCGAGCGCAAACGATCGATGCTCAGCGTTTACTTTGCTTTGACTCATGCCAAGCCATGTCATTTGAGGGATAATGTTTCTGTAATTTCCTGCTGATATATGAAATAAGCTGATTCCTTGATTAGCATTATATTTCTGGGACCCACTGCGGTGGGTGTACTAGCGCGCCGATGCAACGGTAGGCGGGGGGTCGGGGGTCGGGGGTCGCGGGTGGAGGGTCGCTCGGGCTCGGCTTCGCTCGTAAATGCTTGCGTGGCTTAGATCCCTGACGTTCGCGGGTGCGCGGCGCCGTTTTGGTGGCCGCCGGCGCAGCTCCGGCCGCGGCAAGCATTTACGAACGATTGTCGAGCGGCACCAAAACGTCGAACGTCAGGAATATAAAACGCACGTGTGGTTCAAAGTCATTTATTATCGTGACGCGAGGCGCGCGCCAGCCACGCGTCCAAAGTGCCGTTCCGCCGCCGCGCGCCGTCCAGCGCCCACAGGTCCACGCGGACGGCGCCGCGCGAGCGAGTGCGCGCCGGCGCGGGCGGCGCGGCGCTCGGCGGCGACGGCGGCGGCGACGGCGGCGCGCCCCCACGCCGGCCCCGCACCTGCGCGCGCGCCCCGCAGTACGTCAGCGCCGGCTCCGGCGACGGCGCGCGCGGCGTCGGCGTCGGCGACGGCGAGCGGGAGCGCCGCAGCGAGCGCCGCGCCGCCTCCCACGACTGCAGCTGGCGGCGCATCTCGCCGAGCGCCTCGCTCTCGGCCGTCGCGGCGGCCTCGCTGCTCTCGACCATGCGCATCGCGTACTTCTCGATCGGGCTCAACTGCGAACCGAGCGGACGAATCTCCGGTGAGGGCGGCGTCGGCGGGCGCGAGCGACCGCTCCCGAGCGAGTATACGCACCTGCGTCATGAGCGAGGCGAACTCGCCGCAGTCGTCGGCGCGCGCGGCGGGCGCGGGCCGCGGCGGGTCGGGCTCGGGCTCGTCGTCGAGCGGCAGGCTCTCGTCGAACTCGGCCAGGTCCCGGTGCGCCTCGGCGCGCGCGGCGCGGGCGGCGGCGGCGTCGGCCTCGTCCTCGGCCGCGGCCAGCGCGCACTCCAGCTCGCCGCCCGCCTCGGGCTCGGCCTCGGCCGGCTCGGCGCCCGCCGCCGCGGCCGCGCCGGCGCCCGGCTGCGCCTCGAACAGCTCCTTTATGTTCGCCTGCACGCGGACGGGAGAGTCAGTGGGGTGCCACCGCCGAGCGGAGGGGGCGAGAGGAGTTCCGGATTACCCCGCGCAAGTAGGAGGTGGTGAAGTGGCCGCCCTCGATGGCGAGGTGGCCGAGCGCGCGCTTCTGGTCGGCTTTGCGGAGGATGTTCTCCTCGACGGTGGCGGCGGTGACGAGGCGGTACACGTGCACGTCCCGCGTCTGGCCGATGCGATGGCAGCGGTCCTGCGCCTGCGCGTCCATCGTCGGGTTCCAGTCCGAGTCGTAGAACACGACCGAGTCGGCGCCGGTGAGGTTGAGTCCCACGCCGCCGCTGCGCGTCGACAGGATGAAGGCGAAGATGCGAGCGTCCGCGTTGAAGCGGTCCACGAGCGGCTGGCGCTGGTCCACGCGCGTGCTGCCGTCCAGGCGCAGGTACGTGTGGCCGTGCAGCGACAGGAACGCCTCCAGCACGTCCAGCACGCGCGTCATCTGCGTGAAGATCAGCACGCGGTGGCCGCCCGCCCGCAGGCGCCGCAGCAGCCCGTCCAGCGTCTGCAGCTTGCCTGCGGGGCGGGGGGCGCGTGAGCGGGGGGTGCGCGCGGCGGGAGGGGGGGGGGCGAGGGGGGGGGGGGCGAGTGGGCGGGCGCGCACCGCAGTCGTACTGCAGCAGGCGCGGGTGCGGGAAGGCCACGGCGGCGCGCGCGGCGGGCGCGTGCAGCAGGTCGGCGAGCGGGCGCAGCGCACGGCGCAGCAGGCGCGCGGCCCCTTGGGCGCGGCGCCGCCAGCCGCCGGCGCCGCGGCCGACCACGAGGTGCGCGCCGGCCGCCCGCGCCGCCGCCCAGCACACCGTGAACCTGCGGACAAGCGCAAGTCGCTCGCACTCCGGCCCGCGTGACCGTTTCCGTAGCGCAGTCGTATCGAGCTCTCGATACGACTGCGAAATAAAATTAATTTCTATTATTATTTAAAAAAATATATAAAAAACACTTAGAAAATTATGGATGAAAAAATATCTTGTCTTGCGACTGTATGCGTTTTCTTTGGCTCTCATTATACATTGCGAAAATGGAAACTCGTCTCGCGCCTTAGAATTTATTGCTCCCGAGTTAATGAAACAGAATGTCCCAAAGAATAAAAGCTATGCCACACCTATTAGTAATAATGAGAGAGGTAGGGCATGACGGGTTTTCCGTTCGAATTTGTTACCGCAGCCTATTAACGCATACAATACCGAAGTATCACTTGCGCGTTGCCACTCAGTTTTCGGAGTTATACTGTGTTGGCAGCATAATGGGATTAATCCCTCTGCTCCCAACACAATATAACAATCCTCCCCCCTCCCCAAAGAGCTCATTACTGGTAACCTTATTCACCGCGTACGAACACAACATAGGAAATTGTGTTATTTGGCTTCGGCCTTGTATAAGGTGGAGGTCCTGCCCCAGTGGGGCAGCTCCAAATTGGAACGGGAAACCCGTTATGCCCTACCAAGGGAGGTAGATTGACTGACACTCGAAGAAATGTCGTCCAATCAAACATTATTTGCTTTAATTGTCTCGGTGCAGGTCATAATGCATACTCATGTCGTCAATCCTCGAGGTTTAACAAAATAGCAACATCACTGCCAGTTTCTCAAACTCTCACGGTCAAGTATCACTTGCCGCAGCATTGGTCAATGCTAAGTCCCCGACGACATCACCGTACAACAATAGAATTCAGCAATATAACTTCACCCGAGGACATCACGCAGAATTGCAGTCCTCAAGATACAATAACATACACAGTAATTATCCATCATCCAGACGGCCGAAAGTACACCCATCACTTAAAACTTCATGGCAGCTGCTCGGTTCTTTCAAGCCGAGTGTCTCGCAAGCCTGCATACAGTGCGACGAACATCCATGTGACATATGCATACTAACAGACTCGATGTTAGCTTTACAGGAAATCGCCAATAGAAACAGTACAAACTGCATTATAACATTCATACACAGATTAGACCCATTCAAAAAACAGGAAAATTAAATTCTTTTGGATCAAAGTGCACCAAGGACTTGGCGGAAACGAAGAAGCAGATCGGGAGGCAAAGAGAGCAGCCGATCTGCACAGAAAACCCACTTCCATAATTTGCCCATCTGTCATTTCATAAGCAATAGAAAAGAGGAAACGGAGGAAGAAAGCAATGAATTTTACATCCAACAAAATATAGCTCAACTAAAACAATGGCTTCCAACTACCGGTTACATATATATATATATATATATATATATATATATATATACATATATATATATATATATATATATATATATATATACAATCATATAAGTATATATAGGTATATCATATATAAAAATATCTATAAAACTTCATCAAGAAGTAATGTCAGCAATAACATTAAAAATTCGTTCTGAAAAAACACTTACCGGCTTTAATATTCTAAAGCCCGTATTCCTCGCGGGGAAATAAAAAAAAAAAAAATATGCTGTCTAACACAGGCGTGTGGAGAGGCGTGTCTTATAGATCCCAGGCTTCATTCGTGCCTGAAGCTTACGTTCAAATGCTAGGGCTGAGGAAGATTCCTCTTTCTAATATATCGTTAGCAGATCCGTCATTTGACACACCAAACAAAATAGATATGCTTCTTGGAATACATGTTCATGGCCCAATTTTACTGGATGGTTTAATCAAAGGTTCACCCAGGTCACTAATAGCACAATACACTCAACTGATTGAAAAATAATATATGTGTGAGCAATATCAAAGAAAGAAATACTTCAGATAAATATGAGTCAAACAATAAAAAACACTACAACTTAACAGGTACCCACCAACCAATGAATTTGAATATGTTGAAAAAAGAAAATAAAGCTACAGAAAGAAGGTAATGGTAAAATGAAAGTGGGTAAAACAAAACGACATCAGCTTTATAAGGAACATTATAGAAGACACTTATTCAAATACTAGCTGTCCCGCCCAGCTTCGCCCGGGTAAAAAAGTAAATTTTCCTGAAACACGATCGCAGCGCCACCTATCGGGTCCAAATTGTGATGTAAGCTATCCTATCTTTTAAGTTGGATCAAACTGCACACGGTTTGCAAATTGCCTAGAAAAGGTTATAGGTGAGTCAATCTTAAAAGATAGACATATGCCGTCGCGGACTTTTTTTTTGAACTTTTAAAGAGGAACAATTCCCTCATACATGACATTTGCGTAACTAAAACCGTTTACGCAGCGCGCGCAACGGAAGCTCTCATAAAGGAATATTTTTGCTTCGCTCCTATTGGTCGTAGCGTGATGTTTTATAGCCTAGCCTTCCTAGACAAATGGACTATCCAACACAAAAATAATTTTTCAATTCCAACCAGTAGTTCCTGAGATTAGCGCGTTCAAACAAACAAACAAACAAACTCTTCAGCTTTATAATATTAGTATAGAAGTATAGATTAAAAGGAAAAGGAAATTCAATCAGTCAGTAAATGTAGGTAATAAAGCAGTAATTTTAATGAAGCATTTTATATATATCGAGTGTAAACTAACAAGGAAAGAAGTATTTTAGGTTCGGTCTCATAAATATTTAACTCTTTTTGTCCATCGTTCATTTGTATTACATTTCTATCATGTAACCAAAAGTACTATTTTATCTCGTATTTTTGTGGTTCCTCATGTTAGTGTCACATGGTGGGCAGACTGAAGAAATATTTGTAAATTATTCCTTGGTGGGCTGATGCTTAGGACTCAGAGACTTGGTTTTAACACTCTGACACAAGTTGTCGCTTATCAAAATTATAACAATCGTCGTATCGTTTCGTTCGCCCCCACTGACTGACATTCCCTCCATCAAGTCAACCTGCCAATATACTTAAACTACTATTTGAGTTCGGATCGTTTCATTTAGTACTTTATTCAGTATACGAAAAATCTTAGGAACGCTTACAATCAATTTGAATTAACAGACGTCTTGCTGATGTATGGGTCGGAACAGCTCGTAAGGATTACGAGGCAGTACTCGGCCAGTATGGTCATAAGAGAGTGAACGAGGCAGGCAAGCTGATATTAGATGTATGTATGGGTGTATGTGTATGTATTAAATGTATGTGGAGTATGCATGGAGAGAGACCTTTTTGTGGCGAACACCATGTTCGACCACAAAAGGATCCATCAGTATACATGGGAACGGAAAAATAAGCGAAGCATGATAGATCTGTTTCTAATAGTTCAGCGAATCAGAACACAGGTGATGGACACCAGGGTGTATAGGGGAGCCGACCTGGGAACGGACCACTTTCCAGTTATAACTAGAATAAGGGGCCTGTTCGCGGGCTGGCGCTGGGTCTCCCTGTTCTGCAGTCGCAGACCGCATGAAAAGCTGGAGGGATCCGGATGCGGCTATTAGAGACAGATATCAAGAAAAGGTATCTCAACAGCTAGCCTGTCCACCGAAAGATGTGTTTGAGAGTGTTGATGTTTGCTGGCAGTTCCTAAGTCCAGCATTTTATGGCCGCCAAAGAGGTTTGCGGCATTTCGAAAGGACAACCAATAATGGTGGGATGATGAAGTGAAACAGGAAGTTGAAAAGAAGAGGAATGCAAGGCAAGACTTTTTGCCCATGTCCAGCTCAAATGATGTATGAAAGAAAAATATCGCCTGCAAAAAATCGTACGAAAGAGATAATAGCTCAGAAGCGTGAGAGGTTCCAACTGACTGTAGACGAAAACTGTCACATAATTTCAAGGACAATGCAACACTTTTTTGAAGGGAAGTTAAGAAGTCCAGAAATTGTGTTACAGCTAGTAGTAGGATGAATGTGATTATCTCGAAGGACAATGACTTACTGACTGACAAAACACACGTCCTCAGGCGATGGAGTGAATTCTACAAAGATATTTATGATGATGATGCCGCTGATCTACTCACAGAGCTGCCTCCAACAGTATCAATCGACGATCCTATAGCGGATAAATTAAGTATGGGAAAGATTGTAAGAGCTATCCTCCTCGCGTCGTTTTCCTCATTACTGAGGGTCGTGACTCCCCCGATGCATCAGTTTCTCCCGCACGATTTCCCTCCAACCAAAGGAAAGGGATCACTATTAGACTGCTCAAACTACAGAGCCATCAGCTTAGCTAGTAAAGTGTACACGAAGATCCTGACGATCATAATGCAAGAGTGATCCGAAAGGTTTCTCTGGGAACCCCAAGGTGGATTTAGACCAGGATGAGCGTGTATGAATCAAACCTTCTCACTTCGCGGAAACGCGGAAAAGTTAATGGATATTAAACCAGAGAGTTTAAATTGAAATATGGATTAATGTCTCATCTGGGTCCCGCTAGTTACCCTTTCGAAATAGTCTCTATAGATACCATTGGCGGATTTGGTGGCTCCCGCTCTACAAAAACGTATTTACATCTTTTGGTAGACCATTTCACCAGGTATGCCTACATTTTGACATCAAAGACCCAAAATTCCCATGATTTTATAAAGTTTGTAAATAAAGTTGTGCCTGAAAATAAAGTTGGAATGATATTATCAGATCAGTACCCAGGCATAAATTCAAAAGAATTCAAAGGTTTTTTGGAAAGAGAGAACATACCGTTAATCTTCACCGCAGTGAATGCACCATTTTCAAATGGATTGAATGAACGGTTAAATCAAACATTACTTAACAGGATAAGGTGTAAAGTTAATGAAAAAATAACAAATTAGCGTGTTCAACTATTGCACATGAATGTACTCAGAAATATAACGAAACTGAACACACAGTGACAGGATTTTCTCCTATAGGATATTTGATGGAAGGAAAAGTTGTTAATATCTTACCAAACGAATTGAAAGAGTATAAAACACAAAATGATTTATTACAAGATAGAAACATGGCTTTGGAGCGAACTATAAAATCACACAATTATAATAAGCACCAATACCACAAAAACAGGAAAAATTGTCACTTAAAAGTAGGAGATTCTGTGTATGTGGAAAATGGTAACGGATTAAACAGAAAAAAACTTGACGAAATAAAAATTGAACCTTATAAAATAATAGAAAAAATATCTAACTCAATTTATAAAATAAATACGGAACACAAGAAATTTTAATCGAACTTGTTTCATGCTACAAAACTTATACCAGTGACCGAATAAGGTTTTTTAGTTTTCTTTTTTGAAACAATGTTCCTTATTTTTCTTTCTGCCGGGGAGGGAGACGTAAATGAAGCTCTTTTACTGTTCATTTAATTTGAATTGCCCGTGTATATACTCCTTATTTAGCATTATCTATGATGACTGCACGCTTGCACTATGACATGACAAAATGTCAGTCAGATAGAAATATTTTAAGATTGTAAAATTAATTGAAGCAATAGCTTTTATTGTTGTTTCTCTTTACAGGTATTTATTGTAATTTGTACTTAAATAATATATACAATATAATAATGAAGAAGTTTATTTTTATAAATATAAATTTCTCTTTACAGAGCAACAACTTTGGTTTTTGTTTCAATAAACAACATATTACATATATATATATATATATGACGCATTTTTACTGGCGTCATCAGAGGGCGAACTGCAGTCACTAGTTACCATAATGAAAGAAGAATGTGAAAAGAAGGGGCTGCGCCTAAACGCTGGCAAGACTAAGGTTCTGGTATTCGAAAGAGATGAACAAGTGACCGAGTGTGCTATATCGGTAAATGGGCAAATTCTAGAGCAAATGAATGAATTTGTAAATAGGAAGCATGTTCACACGAGATGGAAGGTATGAAAAAGATATTGAAAGAAGGATAACTGCCGGTAATAGGGTGAATGGAGCCATGTCGGCGTTGATGGGCAGTAAAAGTCTGAGCAAGAATGCTCGAGTTGCTGTCCACCGAGCGATATTGGTACCTGCCTTATTTTATGGCAGCGAATCCTGGGTATGTCAGAGGAAGTATGACAATAGCTTAAATGCAGTTGAGATGCGATCTCTTCGAAAATGTGCGGAGTAACAATCTTAGATCGAATCCGCAATGAAGAGATTCGCAAATCAACTGGCGTGAATGAGGGCGTGATTGAAAGATAAAGAAAGGCATGTTACGCTGGTTTGGACATATAGAAAGGATGAGTGAAGAAATATTGACGAAACAGAGAACAGAAACTACCTGGATCAAATCCATCGGTCGCTAAGGACAGAAACGTCAAGAGTACTCGAAACCGTCGAGCAAGTAGAGGAAGCGAGAGGTATGTAAGTCTAGAGAGAACTGGCGCTCTATACTCTCTGCCTACCCCTTTAGGGACTCTGCGTGATGATATGATGAGACGTCTCGCGGGTTTGAATTGCTGTCTTATATTTTGTCTTATATTAAACTCGTGTTAAATTGGCGCTATGCGCGAAATAAAATTGCGATTCTTTTATCAAAATAGTTAACATACCGAGGGTACGTTATAGATAAATCTGGATAAAAAAAAGTAAAAAAAAATGAACATATATAATACAGTCGAATAGGACATAAAAGCTCCTCTATTTTTAAAGTCGGTTTAAAACTGGCATAGACTTCTCACAAGTCCAATGCAACACTTTTTTGGAGGGGATCTATATACGAAGATCTTCACGATTAGAACGCAAGACCGATCCGAAAGAGTGGATGTAGACCAGGAAGAGAATGTATCGATCGAACCTTCTCGCTTCACAGAATCGTGGAAAAGTTTTAGGATAATAACCATAGTTTTCTGCGCTTTCGTCGACTATAAGAAGGCATTTGATAGAGTAAGAGAGAGTCGTACATAAATTATGATTATGTATATATAACTGTCTTTACCCCACCACAAAGGGTGGAACGTGACGTGGCCAATACGAATACCCGGACGCGATCGAATACATCTGTGAGCGGTCACCTGTCTATGAGGTGGTGCATGTCGGCCAGCAGCTCGCCGAGGTCGCGCGGCGGCAGCGGCGGCGGGCCCGCGCTCACGGCCGCGCGCAGGTCGGCGCCGTACAGCGGCAGGCGCCAGCAGCGCCGCTCGTTGCACGCCGCCACGAGGCGCCGCCCCGCGCGCCGCCGCTCCTCCAGCCGCGCCGCCGCGCCCGTCGGCGGCGGCGCGGGCGCGGGCGGCGCGCGGGCGGCGGAGGCACGCACCAGGCTGGGCGCCGCGGGCGGCGGCGCGTCGGGGCGCGGTGCGGCGCGCGGCACCAGGCGCAGGTGCAGGCGTAGCGGCGCGGGCGGCGGGCGCGGCGCGCCGTCGGCGGCGGGCGGCGCCTCGAGCAGGCGGCGCGGCGGCGCGAGGTGGCGCGCGCGGTGCGCGGCGAAGGCGCCGGCGCCCTGCGCCTCGAGCGTGGCCAGGTCGCCCCCGAGGCGGGCGGCGCGCGCCTGCCTCTCGTGCACGCCCGCCAGCAGCACCAGCGCCGGCACGAGCAGTTGCAGCGCGGGCAGCTGCAGCGGCGAGCTGACCGGCCGCGGCTCGAAGAGATCGGGATGGTTGCACACTTTGCGAAGTTGCATGAGCACGTTGATGACGCTCAGTAGGTTGCCGGACGCGAGGCTCTCGCGGGTCCTGAGTCGAGGACGAGCACGTGACGAAGTAACGTCGCGACGGACGCGAGGAGGCGGAGGCGGCGGAGGCGGCGTATACTCACTTGGCGCGCGCCATGAAGTCGTCGTAGAGGTAGCGCTGCCGCTTGGCGAGGCGGCAGAGCAGCACGTGGTCGTACTTGCGCGGCATCTGGCGCTCCACGTCGGCCTTGAGGCGGCGCAGCAGGAAGGGCCGCAGCACGGCGTGCAGACGGCGCACGAGCCCGTCGCCGCCGGCGCCGCCGCCGAGCGCCGCGAGCCCGGCCACGGACCCGAACCACGAGCCGAACTCCGAGTGCGACGCGAACACGCTCGGCATCAGGAAGTGCAGCAGCGACCACAGCTCCAGCAGGCTGTTCTGCAGCGGCGTGCCCGTCAGCAGCAGCCGCCTGCAACACGCGCCCGCTCAGCCGCCGCCCGCCCCTCGCTCCCCCGCCCGCCCTCGCCGGGCCGACGCGGCACTCACCTCTCCGTTTGGAAGTTCAGCAGCATCTGCCACCTCTGGGACTTGAAATTTTTTATATTCTGCGCTTCGTCCAAAATTAAATATTTCCACCGTTTTCTTCGAAAACTCTGATGGTCCTGCACCACTAGTTTGTACGAGGTAATACACACGTGAAACGAGTTCGCTTTAGTCCACCCGACACGTTTGAGCTTGCGCTCCTTGATGGTGCCGTAGTAGGTGAGTATCTTGAAGGCGGGGCACCACTTCTTGAACTCCATCTCCCAGTTGAGCACGACCGAGGTGGGCGCCACGACCAGGTGCGGCCCCCAGTCGCGGCGCTCCAGCGCCAGGTGCGCCAGCAGCGCGATGGTCTGGATGGTCTTGCCCAGCCCCATCTCGTCGGCCAGGATGCCGTTGAGGCCGCGCGCGTACATGGTGGCCAGCCAGTGCAGCCCCACGTGCTGGTACTCGCGCAGTGCGTGGCGCAGCAGGCGCGGCACGGGCGTGGCCACGGCCGTCTCCGACAGCGTGGTGCCCGTGGGCTGCAGCGACGCCGCCAGCGACGCGGCCGCCTCCACGCGCCGCTCCGACCCGCCCTCCGCGCCTCCCGCGCCCTCCGCGCCCTCCGCACCCTCCACCAGCGCCTCGAGCGCCTCCGACGAGCCGCTGGACGAGCCCGCGTCCGAGCCGACCGAGTCCTCGTCGTCCGAGCCGGCCGCGGCGGGCGCGGCGGTCCGGGCGGGCGGCGCGGCGGCGTAGCGGCGCACGAGGTCGTCGATGGCCAGGTCGGCGTCGCGCCGCAGCTCGTCCAGCTCGGCGGCGGCGTCGAGCGGGCTCTCGGCGCGCTCCTGCTCGTCGATGGTGCGCTCGTCGTCGGCCGAGTCGTCGTCGCCGGGCCCGTAGTCGGAGGGCGGCGGCGAGTGCGCGGGCAGGTAGCCGGCCGGCAGCAGGTCGCCGAGCGCGCGGCGCGAGTCGCGGCGCAGCGCGTCCAGCTCGGCGCGGTGGTCGGCGGCGGAGGGCGCGGCCTCGCGCTCGGCGGCGGCGATGGTCTCCTCGTCGTCGTCGGAGCAGCCGCGCGGCTGGAACTCGTCGTCGGAGGGCGGCGTGTCGGCGCCGGGCGCGGCCAGCGTGGCGGCCAGCTGGCGCGAGTAGCGCTCGGTGCGGTCCACGATGTACGACAGCTGCTCGTCCAGCGCCTCCTGCCGCGCGCGCTCCACGCGCCGCACGCGCTTCCACTCCACCAGCTGCAACAGCGCACGGCGCGACTGTGGGACTACTCGCTGGGACATGCGACACGAGCTATGCAAGCGTGAAAGCGTGAAACCGATAATTCCCCGTGTCGTGATCGCCTATAGCCGGCATGCTCGTGTGCCGGCTTCGGGGGAAACGAAAGCCACATACGGAATGCACAGTGACCGAATACCTTCTCCACGTTAGCCCAGAACGTCCGAATCTCTTTAGCGGCAAAAGCTGCAATCTTCTTTAACTGCAACTCTTGCGCTTTTTCTGCTTTCTGGGCCGCTAACGCTTTGTCTTGAAAGTATTTCTGAACCGCTCGTGCACACTGTTGGTAGAAAAAATATTACAAGATATGTTCATATGTATTCTACAAGGGTTTTATAAACGCGTCGCCCGTAAAGCCACGCGAGCAAAGCTCTACCTTCTTGGCGGCCTGCTTCTTCCACTTGCGCTCGTGCGCGAAGTCCTGCGCCAGCCAGGCCATCTCCTCGAGCAGGTAGTCCCAGTGCGACTTGGGGCGCGGCGGGTCGAGCACGCGCGGCAGGCGGCGCTCGGCCCACAGCCCGCAGCGCGCCAGCTCGGCCACGCGCCGCGCCACGAAGGCCTCCTGCTTGGCCTTCTCCAGCATCTCGTCGGGCGCGGCCGGCGCCGGGGGCGCGGCGGGGGCGGGCGGCGCCGCCGGCGGGGCGGGCGGAGCGGCCGCGGAGGGCGGCGCGGGCGCGGCGGGCGGCGGCGGCGGGCGGCGCGCTTCCAGGAAGGCTAGCAGCTGCGGCGCGGGCGGGCGCTTGCGCCACGCCGCATAGTCCATCATGTTGCCGCCGGCCTGCAGGAAGTACAGCTCGCTGAGCTGGTCCGTGAAGCGCTCGCGCAGGTGGCGCAGGCGCAGCAGCTGCGCGTCCAGCACGCGGCGCCGCAGCGCGCCCGCCTCCGCGCCCGCCGCCAGCTTGCAGCGCTTGCGCGGCGGCTCCGCACCCGCCGCGCTCGCGCGCTCCACGCCCTGCGCACGGGAGGAGGAGGTATTACTACACGTACACCACTAGACGAGCGACATTTGGACCATGGGGGACCCGAGGATCCAACATAAGCCAGTAAATACCACATTTAAATATGCGCGTGTGGGTATTACCGATACGCCTCTGCCTACCCCTTCGGGGACCCTTGTGGGAAGGCGTGAGGATATATTATTATTTTATTATTATATAAATATGCCTGGAACGGTGCTAGAGATGTATCGAGGGGGTCTGTATTCAATTAAGTCATCGTGATAATTGTAAACAGAGTGAAAAGTAAAAAAAAAAGTTCACTAGAGTAAATGATAAAACTGCAATACATATAACTGTAACTGTTTGTGTTTGAGTAAATATGAACTAACAAAAAATTTTGAAGCGAATTAGTTTTTAATTTAATTGAATTTAATTGAATTAAACTTTAATTTAATTTTTGTGATATTATCATAGCACTGCAGTGGCTTTATAGTGTTATAAAACTTATTAAAATAATATTACCACTACCCTGACCCTACATGATTTAAGTGAATTTAAATACTGTCTAAAGATAATAAGAATAACGGCCAATGGCCTAACAGCAGAGAGCCTCGACCAACACCTCAAGAGGCTCTCGTTAGACGGTTGGATCAAGTGCCTGATGCAGAAAGCAGTACTGCTCGAAACGGCACGTATTGTGAGGAGATTTCTTTCTCTGGGACCCTAACCGCCGGTACCTTGGACCCTGATCCTGATACCAGTGGGCCCCTATATTTTATATTTTTAAATATGTTTTATATATATATTTAAAAATGTAATATATGAGATGTATTTCAAAAGAATAATAATATCATATTTATTTCGGAAAACATCAATAGTTGAAGCATCATTTTTTTTTTAGGTGTGAATCAGTCTTGGTTACTACGTAGTCACAAACGCAAAACAGACCAACAGGAGCTACTCATACATTGGATCCTCGGGATACCATACAACTCTCTTGATACATAAGAGATAGAGATTTAAGAGAGGTAGGGCATAACGCGTTTCCCGTTCGAATTTGGAGCTGCCCGACTGGGGCAGGACCTCCATCTTATAGAAGTCCAATAACACATTTTTTTGTGTTGTGTTCCTACGCGGTGAATAAGGTTTCCAGTAATGAGCTTCTTGGGGAGGGGGGAGGATTATTACATTGTTTTGGAAGCAGAGGGATTAAACCCATTATGCTGCCAACACACTATAACTCTCTGAACATAGACTGGCAACGCACAAGTGATACTTCGGTATCGTGAGCGTAAATAGGCTACGGTAACCGTTTCCCATCAGGTGGGCCGTATGCTTGTTTGCCACTCTTGTTGTATAAAAAAAAAAAAAAAAATTTTACTATGACCAGAAAAAAGTATGGTTCTCATTTAGTTCTCAGATTTTCTACTAATCACATTGCAAGGAGCTTAAATAACATGGTTTACAAATTAAGGGCGAACTTTATATTATTCCTATATTTCAATTACTACCTTACACACATAATAGGATGATTATGATAAGCTGAACTTATAAATTTTGTTAAGACATTTTTGAGATATTAACTAATTGTGGACTTTTATATTGGACAACTTGGTTAACTTATTAATTTATTATTATGATAATTATTCCAATCATTTGAGGAAAAATTTATTCATGCCACTAATATACTCTGTTTACCCACTGTACCATGGAAATCTTTCACTATCAGATAAAAACTACAACAGTTATACTAATTATAATAATATACAATAAAATTGCAGAGAATTTGAATTAGAGAACTATGAATTAACACTCCTCCTATTCATTCCAAATTTGGCAGTACACTAATTGAATTGCTATTTAATATAATTAAAGAAAGGAATATTTAATTTAATAAATACTTGAACCCACCATGAGTTGGAGTGCAGTTTCAGTTTCAGATGAGGCCTGGAACTCATCGCGTTCGCTCATATTGTGACATTGCGAAAAGTTTTAATTTAATATTTTATTTAGATTAATCCACATATACACTCGAAGTCCAACACTGATTCACTTATTTATACTATTAACTACATTGATAGGCGTAACACTGAAATGTATAGAATTGATAGATAATTCAAATATCACAAATTAATAAAACAGTCTACGTTTTAGTGGAAACAAAACGTAAATATAGCACATATGCCGGAATATTGAAGAAGTTATCCACCACAACCGGCAATACAGTAAACAATATTTGCGAAATACAACATGGCGGCCATATTGAATTTACATATAACTGTGTTCAAGTCGCATCTATCGATATCCAAATGTAACGAATCTTTAAGTTTATGAAATTTGTGACTACATCATGGAATGTAACACATTCGTTTCTCGAGAATATTTGCATGAAATTTTATCAACAGTTATATTTCCGTTCAACTTCTAGCTTGTCAGGTGGAAATTTGCGAATAAATTTCAGAACCCTCCATTCCTTAGTTCTCTACATACATCCATTTTTTTGTCTATGACTCAATGACACCAGTGTCACCGAGTGATCAGTGAACTGACGCCGTTGTAATTTTTTTGTTATGGTTTATTCATGACGTGGACACTAGTCTTTCAATCAAATATATATTATCATATTCTTCACCTAATTTTTTTAATCAAATATTTTACTATACTTCCTTATGTTACAGAGAATACTTATTGACCGTCACTTAATAAAACTACAGCTACCACAGTTTCCACGTAACTAAACTTACAGAAGATACGGCGAAACAAACTCCTCGGGTTTCTTTTTTAACATTAATTCCCTTTTACAACGTAGCTTGTACGTAGGGGTAGAATTTTTTATTTTTATTTAAATTGTTTATAAAAATAGTGAGTGTGTATGTTCTATGTATCGCATCACCACTCCCAAAAGTTGCTTATCTAAATATACCGAATAAACATTGTAGTAGTTATAATAAATTTCACACTGTAGTAATTATAATAATAATATGTGTACCCTCACGCCTTCCCACAAGGGTCCCCGAAGGCAGAGGTGTATAGGTAGTGTGTGTGGGTATTACCTATACACCTCTGCCTACCCCGTCGGGGACCCTTGTGGGAAGGCGTGAGAATGAACTAATATTTAGAAGAATTTTTAAGGAAAACATAAATAATAAACAAATCGTGTAAAATAAAATACATAATTGTGACGACCGTCTGGTCTAGTGGTTAGAGCTCCAGACTGCGAAACTTGAGGTCGCGGGTTCGAATCCCGCTGAGGGCAGATATTTGTGTGATGAACACGAATATTTGTACCTTAGTCTTGGATGTCCATATGTATTTATGTATATATCTATCTATATAAGTAAATATATCGTTGTCTGTCTAGTTATCATAACACAAGCTTTGCTTAATTTGGGACTAGGTCAATTTGTGTGGAATTGTCCCAGTTATTTATTATTATTATTTACTTGATTAATAAATTTACTCTGTCTTGCTTAATGAAGTTATTTTCGTATTTTATTTACATACATACATAGATATCATCACGCCGAGTCCCTAACGGGGTAGGCAGGGAGTATAGAGCGCTAGTTCTCTCTAGACTTATCGATTTTAATTACATGTTGATATTATATTTTGTTGGTACAGTTTTGTCATTCCTTTACACCAATTTGTGAGAAAGCTTCTTCCATGCGACTGCTACTGGATACCCCTGTAAAAAGTTTAAGTTAATTTGACAAATGAAGGAACCGAAAGTATAAAATATATAGTTCAGTCCAACTTACCGATTAATTCTACTTCTGCTTCAATATCAAGGATTACGTTTGTTTTTTTAATAACTTCTTATATTTTTTTGGTTTAAAATTTTTGTTATTTCAAAATAATAGCAGTATGGAACACTTGTGTAATAATCCTCGCTGACTACATTAATAGGTCCCACCTATTTATTTATTTTAATATTTAATTTCATAACAGGAATAGCTTTTTATAACACTTTATAATCACGATATGTTTAGCTATTTATTACAACACACTTTTCTTTAATTCAGTACTATTTGCGGCCAGAGTTTTCAGCCGCATTAATTTCATTTTCACCATTATTGCTCCGTGTCCTTGGGAAGAAGCATATTTTTCTCGTGAATCTCGCGTATTTGTAGCGTGAGTTCCGAGAATAATAGCGAGTCCGCCTGGCTGGAGGCCTTGATCTCGCTACTTTTCAGGTGGTAAATAAACACAGTTGTTGGGAACGAACCTCGGCTTAGTACGTTGCTGGAGTGTGAACTAGGGTGCTGGACTAGACTGCTTTTAATTTAAATATTAGGGGTCTGAGTTAGTGCAACTGGCTCGGTTCGGGCCATCGCTTGCGTGGAGAGGGGAAAGGTAAAGAAGTCACTAAAATAGAATGAATGAATGAAAACAAACTTGCAAATTTACAATAAAAAAATAATCATAATATTGGTACAGAGTATACCTATCAAAACAACTATTTTTAATGAGAATAAATTATATCAGGTTTTAAATTTCGTAGACCAAAACAAGAAACTTGTATATAGCCGCAGTTAAACAGCCGCCGAGAAGCGGCCCACGCCAAACAGCGATAATTACTTGGAACTTTCGAATTGCCTATGCCTTATTTTTATTATAAATGGCACCATGGCATGTAGAGTTGATCATAATAATTGTATGGATTCAATACAATGTACATATGTTCGATGGCGACGAGCTTGATATAGTCATACAGGGTATGTAAGTATATAAGCTAAATAAATTTCATTATGTACTCTGTGGTGTCATTGAATGCTTAACTGTCATTTACTTGACAGTTTGACAAGGCAGAAATAAATTTATTTGATCAAGCTCACTCAGTACTTATTTGTATTTGAGGTTTTCAGCAAATCTTACAGCAAGTCTTGGGATCCAATCGCTTGAAGTTAATCACTTAGTTCTATGTGACATCTGATAAACTACAAGCTCATCATATCTGACTGGTCCTGAAATAGAAAAATATTTACGTCATAGTAATTTGAGAGGCTACAATCTTATTTACTCAAATCATATATTGTGTAAACAGATGCGTTGGCACGAAGAAACAATTATATTTCTGCATTTGGTGATATTTTGATGTAGGTAAGTGAAATCAAAAGGTTTTAGAAATTGTGTAGGTATACATAAGGCAATGGGTGACTGAGAGCAACATCCTAGCACCAATAGTATTTGTGCAATTGATGATAACGGAATACATTCAGTCCTCCCCGGCGTAAGCCCTACCTGGGGCAGCTGAGTATTTTAAAGTTATAATTTTCCCTCATCTATATATGGAAAATAAAGACATTCATGCTTAAATTCCTCTTATAACAAATGTTATAAAACCATGCTTGTTTCACAAGTGTGTACTAACTATAAACACTGGGCATTGCTACTGATAACAGAATTTTATGTCCATGTTGTTCATGTTGATAACTGTTTTTGAGTAGACTAGAAATGGTTTGCATATAATAAGGGACCAATCCTATTCATATTGCATTCCACAGTAAAAATGTAAAGTCATGTAATAAATTGTTACAGGATCTGTTTTAGTCAAAACAGGATCTTCTATAATTAATAGTAAGTGGCCATTATATTACCTTAATGTTGTTACCCACAGTAGAGCTCTGAGATGTTGGCCGACACCAACAAGGCTCAGGTGCATCAACATCCTGTGTGTGACAGGTGACCACTCCAATCGCAACACAAAATTGCACAAATTAAAAAATCCTTTTGATTATCTATGCCATTGTACATAGAAATAATATAAAATGGTTGTCAATTTTTTGTGAGTAGGATTCAGCACTATTACTGAATGGTTTGAACCTGCGCAAGGCAGGCCATATAACTGGTTACTGGAACACCTGCTAGTAGGATAATCATCTGTTAGTTTTTGACTTCTTTATAAACAGCATTTGCTCAAGTTGTGTTTATAAGAAATAACAACATACTGTTAAAATTAAGTGGCATATTATACCATAATGTATACATATATGTTTACATATGGAAATTAATTTCACAGGAGAGTAAAACATGTATATGACTAATTTTATTGTTTGTGTAATCAACACTCAGAAATGTTGGCACGGTGGCAAACCCAATTGGTATTAATGCATTGCAAACACTCATATGTATATAGCTGTTGATGCAATCCATCACAAATACTACCTACATTAAGGACATTCACATTGTATGCCCAAGGTTTAAAACAGAATAATATGCATGAGTGTGTTTAAGTTGAGGGGTAAATGAAATTAATTGAATAGAAAAGGATGTACCCTTCTGGAATAGCTCGGCAAGGGAACCTATAGGCTAGGCTTGGCAACACTAGGTGGGCGTGTTGCAGGCGGGGCGGCGCGGCATGGGGCGCGGCGCGCGCTGGCGGGCGGCGGCGGCGCTGGCGGCGGGCGCGCTGCTGGTGTGGGCGTGGGGCGCCCGTGGCCCGGCGCGCGAGCCCGGCGCGGCCGTGGCGGGCCGCGAGCTGCCGCTCATCTTCATCGGCGGCGTGCCGCGCTCGGGCACCACGCTGATGCGCGCCATGCTGGACGCGCACCCCGACGTGCGCTGCGGCCAGGAGACGCGCGTGGTGCCGCGCATCCTGCAGATGCGCCAGCACTGGACGCGCTCGCAGAAGGAGAGCGTGCGCCTGGAGCAGGCGGGCGTGTCCAAGCGCGTGCTGGACAACGCCATCGCCGCCTTCTGCCTGGAGGTGATCGTGCGCCACGGCGAGAGCGCGCCGCGCCTCTGCAACAAGGACCCGCTCGTGCTCAAGATGGGCACCTACGTGCTCGAGCTGTTCCCCAACGCCAAGTTCCTGTTCATGGTGCGCGACGGCCGCGCCACCGTGCACTCCATCATCACCAGGAAGGTGGGCTGCCTCTCGCGTGCCACTGCTGGCTACGGCATCGCCTGCGCGCGCATCCGCCGTGATCTAACATCGAACCGCGCTCGTTAATGAAAGTTGGCCGCTGTGCATATGTGACGAACGTTGAAACAAACCAATACATAATCGTCTCGAATTGTATCAATTGACAATATTGTTTATTCATAAATAACTAGCGGTCCGTCCCGGCTTCGCACGGGTGGACAAAAGATTTTTTTTTATAAAAGAAAATTTAGCCTATGACACAATACAAACATAATTACATACAAATCTTTCCTCTTTATAATATTAGTATAGCCAAATAAGTAGGACATTGAGCGGTACGTTATCTGGTGTCAGGTGACGATAACGGGATTCGACCTGTCGAGCTACCGGCAGTGCCTGACGAAGTGGAATCACGCGGTGGAGCTGATGTACCAGCAGTGCAAGTCCATGGGGCCCGACAAGTGCTTGCTGGTGCGCTACGAGACGCTGGTGCTGCGGCCCGAGGAGACCCTGCGCGGCGTGCTGGCCTTCCTGGGGCTGCGCTGGAGCGACGCCGTGCTGCACCACGAGCGGTACATCAACCTGCCCAACGGAGTGGCGCTCTCCAAGTGAGTGCTCGCCTCTGCCCCTGCCTCCCCCTGCCCCTGCCTCCCCCTGCCCCTCCCCCTGCCCCCGCCCCTAGTGACCGCCGCGTGTTGCAGCGTGGAGCGCTCGTCGGACCAGGTGGTGCGGCCGGTGAACCTGGACGCGCTCGACAAGTGGGTGGGGCAGCTGCCGGCCGACGTGCGCGCCGACATGGCCGAGCTGGCGCCCATGCTGTCCGTGCTGGGCTACGACCCGTGGGCCAACCCGCCGCGGTACGCCGCGCCCGCCGCGCCCCGCCCGCCCTAGCCGCGCCCGCCCTGGCCGCGCCCGCCCTGGCCGCGCCCGCCCTGGCAGAGCCCGCCCTAGCCGCGGCCGGCCAGGCGGCGCGCCCGTGCCGCCGCCGCACACACTCATTAATTGCCACAACTTAGTTATCGATCTATTACATCATTGGGATGTGCATGAGTTTGTTTGTGTCCGCCCCCCGCCCCCCGCCCGCTGGCAGCAGCCCTTCACTCCGATAGCCAAAGATTCATATCCGCCTTGAATATGAATACCCAAATTGATACACCGAGGGGTATATATCACTTAAACTTCGCTTATACTTGCACACTTCATTAGAATTAAATCAGAAATGTTATGTTATTGGGATATGTCGCGCTGTCTCGTTAACATGTCTGAGCCGAGTGTGGAGTCAGGAGCTGGATTATACTGAACGAAAGACGACAAATAATAACATGAGGCCGTTAGCATCCATCGTATGATGGAAACCTTACAAGGTCAGCCACTGTTGATGTAAGCCATATATGAAACTACAAGGTAATAGAGGATATTATCCGTCTTTCTGCTTTATGAAGAGTCATTAGTTGTTAATGGAGATCGGCAAAGCAACGTAAGTATGCCTGCAGAGCGCTGCGCCGCCCGCCGCAGTGCAGCCGCGGCGCGAGCATCGGTACACGCCCAGCCAACCATTACACACCAACCAATAAACATTGATTTTTGCGTTGGCAATTTCATTTACCTTGTAATAATTGTATTTAGCGCCATCTTATGACTGCTGTAGTATGTAAAGGTTTCTACTTGACGCTAGATGTCAGTAACAATTAATGTTCTATTGGTTTATCCGAGTCCAAGAATGTGACTGACCCATCAATTAAACTAATTTTTATTAATAGACTAGCTGTACCTGCGACTTCGTCCGCGTGGAATTTAACAAAAAAATATTTTTCATTTTCTAAAATAAAGCAGCATAAGTTACTCCTTATTATCGGCTATTTGTGAGTGAAAGTCCCGTCAAAATCGGTCCAGCCGTTTCAGAGATTAGCTGGAACAAACAGATAGACAGACAGACAGACAAAAAAATTAAAAAATCTATTTTGCTATATGTACCGTGTATACATTCATATGGATTTAGTAAAAAGCGGCTATTTGAATATTACAAACAGACACTCCGACCTTATTTATTTGTATGGATAAGTGTAGTCCGCCGTTCATATGCCACTCAATACCTTAAATACCTTGGTACTTGGTACTGTTGGGACAAAGTGCTGCTGTATGAGTGGCAGTTAATCTTAAGAAGACGTTATAACTGAATCAATGTTTGATGCCTGGTAAGAGTGCACCTAGTCGAATGTATCTAGTCCCAAACTAGACAACGTTATCAAATCGAACCAAAACAAAAATCTTTTATTAAACGAGAAGCACACGAGGAACACTTATTAAAGGTCTCGTGTATACTAATAATAAAGAGGAGAGATTTGTATGTAAGTATGTTTGTATTGAATAGGCTCCGAAATTACTGGACCGATTTGAAAAAAAAAATCACGATTGGAAAGCTACTTTCACCCTGAGTGACATAGGCTATAAATATATTTTCTTTTATAAAAATGTCTTAAGTCCCCCCGTGCGAAGCCGGGACGGACCGCTAGTACTAAATAAAAACCCGAGTTACCGTTTCCAAGAAAAAAACCTGTCTGTAGAAGAAACTACAAAACTGCCCTCAGCGGAGATCGAACTCCGCACGCAGCCAGAATAGCAGACCCGACGGACAACAAATGATAGCAATTATGTTTTATCTACAGCTCTATCTTGTAATAATTGTATTTAGCGCCATCTCACGACTCTTTGTTGGAAAGTAATTAATTGAATGGAAAGGATAATATTTTCTACTTGACGCTAGATGTCGGTAATAATTTACGCTCTTTTGGTCGTCTGCTGTTGCGGCATGCATCTCACCCACAATTTAGTTTGAATAAACAATAAAACTTGTACCTATGAGCTGTTTAGCTGGAAGATAATGTCTGGACAAATTCATTCGTTTTGCCCACGAAGGATCGTTAGTTGTATGATTCGCATGCAGCAGTGTAACATGGCACGACACGAAGACGGTTCAATGAACCGCTGTACATGGTACGACTAGCTGCGCCCCGCGTGTTCACCCCGGCCGGTGAAATTTGATTTTAGATATTATAAATATGTATATTCAAAACAAAAGTAACCTTAGTAAATTAGACAAAATAGTTCAACCGTTTTTGTGTTTGTGTGATGTGTGTGTGTGTGTGATTGTTGTTTGTTGTCGGTCAGATATGTATACCTACACTACGCAATCATAAAGTTACCATATAAGATAAACTGATACTGAAACAATTTTGGTTAATTGTTTTAATGTTGATCCTAGTTGATTTCGACAAAAATTTGATGATTTATGGACAATATTCAAATATAAATGACACTTTAGGTGATCTTCCTCCCTACTGCATTTGTATGACTCCGTGTACTGGCTGGCTGGTTGGGGCTGCTTGGGGTTGGATCGATTGCATTGGGTTTCTACGCATTCCTACAACAGACAAGTTTTGTATGTGTAAGGTGTGGTATAAATTTCATACGACACTCGAGATACGCGTGCACTCGCGAAGATCACACCTCAGACAGGTATAAGTACATATACGTTTTAATGTACAAATACGTTAACATTTTAACACAGAAGGATTTTATTGACCGATTTTTAGTTTTGTTGCCTTTTCTTGATTATTCAGAAGCAAATTTTTTCAGCAGTCGTAAGTAAAGCTTGACGTGCGGGTGGGATAATTATTAACTTGATGACGGCCGCCGGCCGCGGGGCGGGGCGCCGCGAGCAGCTGATCGCGGCGCGGCCCTGCCCCCGCAGTGGCCGCCTCAGTCTGACGATAGCTCTCAGAGCGTGAGCACGTACACTTCGTTTTCGAGACCGTTTAGCACGTGTTTTCTCGTAATCTTATATCGTTCAACAGAAAATAGTGTCGATGTTTCGACCGCGTAGTGCTTTATTTAATGTAGCGTATTGAAGACATTGTAGTGAATAAACTCGGAATAAATATATGCGGGATGCAGCGGCCCAAGCGGCGGTGTGACCGGTGAACTCGCAGCGATGTCTGCAGCAGTGGGACTCGTCGTGTGGAGCGCGTGGTGCGTCCTCGCGGGCGGCGTGCGGCCGCCGGCGCTGGACGTGCCGCGCTGCTGCCCCGCCGGCCTCACGCTGGCGCCCGGCCTGGCGGCGGCGGCGGCGGCGGCGGGCGGCCCGGCGCGGCTGGCGCGGGCCGACGTGCGCGGCGCCTGCCAGCCCGCGGCGGCCGCGTGGGCGCCGCGCGTGTTCGCGCCCGCGCGCGGGGTGTTCCTGGAGGCCGGCCGCCTGCCCGCGCACTGGCGGCCCGCGGACGACTCGCCGCCCGCCTGCGACGAGTTGCGCGTGCTGCCGGAGCAGGCGGCGCTGTACGCGCTGCTCGCCAATAACGCGTCGCTGATGGTCCGCGACGCGCCCGCGGCTCTGCCGCCGAGCCGGTACTGCGCCGAGACCGCCGCCGCGCTCGTGTGCGCCGAGGACGCGCCGAGGCCGCCGTCCAAGTGCTGCGCGGCCGGGCGAGCTTTCGACGGCGCGCAGTGCGTCGACGACGCGGAGAGCGCGGCGCTGGCGGCGGAGGAGCTGGCGGCGCTGGCCAACGGCAGCGCGGTGGGCGCCGGCTGGCCCGCGTGCGGCGGCTCGCGCTACGCCGTGGCGGGTGCGCTGCGCGGGGCGCGGCTGGGCGCGGACGGGGCGCTGGCGCTGGGCGGCGCGCGGCTGGCGGAGGGCGCGTGGTGCGCGGAGGCCGTCCGCGGCGAGCGCGGCGCGCAGGTGCTGGTGTGCGAGGCGGCGGCGCGGGCGGCGCGCGGGCGGCAGGCGGCGCGCCACGTGCTGTACGGCGCGGGGCTGGCCGTGGGCGCGGCCTTCCTGGCGGCCACGCTGGCGGCGGGCTTCGCGCTGCCGGCGGCGCACCACGCGCTGCACTGGCGCTGCCAGACCTACTACGTGGCCGCGCTCATGCTGGGCGACGTGCTGCTGGCCGCCACGCAGCTGGCCGAGGACCGCGTGCCGCCGCCGCTGTGCAAGGCGCTGGGTGAGTGCCGCCTCGGCGCCGCCCGCCCTTACGCCAGGGACCGCTCTGACGCCGGCTCGTTGTTTCATGTGCGGAGCAGCTGTGTGTATGCACTTCCTGTTCCTGTCGGCGTTCTTCTGGCTGAACACGATGTGCTTCAACATCTGGTGGACTTTTCGGTGAGTTACCGCTTCGCTCATCCCCTGCCGCCATGCCGTTCGCGGCACTGAACGTCCGAGGGCCGAGGCCCTCGAATGGCCACGTTGCAGTCTTCTCGTATATTTTGACAAACACGGCATCTTCACGGCATGGAATGCGGGCAGGAGCAGGGCTGAGTGTGTGTGTGTGTGTGTGCAGCGACTTCCGGCCCACGAGCCTGGAGCGCGGCCAGGAGGCGTGGGGCTGAGTGTGTGTGTGTGTGTGTGTGTGCAGCGACTTCCGGCCCACGAGCCTGGAGCGCGGCCAGGAGGCGTGGGGCTGAGTGTGTGTGTGTGTGTGTGTGTGCAGCGACTTCCGGCCCACGAGCCTGGAGCGCGGCCAGGAGGCGTGGGGCTGAGTGTGTGTGTGTGTGTGTGTGTGCAGCGACTTCCGGCCCACGAGCCTGGAGCGCGGCCAGGAGGCGTGGGGCTGAGTGTGTGTGTGTGTGTGTGTGTGTGTGTGTGTGTGCAGCGACTTCCGGCCCACGAGCCTGGAGCGCGGCCAGGAGGCGTGGGGCTGAGTGTGTGTGTGTGTGTGTGTGCAGCGACTTCCGGCCCACGAACCTGGAGCGCGGCCAGGAGGCGTGGGGCTGAGTGTGTGTGTGTGTGTGTGTGTGCAGCGACTTCCGGCCCACGAGCCTGGAGCGCGGCCAGGAGGCGTGGGGCTGAGTGTGTGTGTGTGTGTGTGTGCAGCGACTTCCGGCCCACGAGCCTGGAGCGCGGCCAGGAGGCGTGGGGCTGAGTGTGTGTGTGTGTGTGTGTGCAGCGACTTCCGGCCCACGAGCCTGGAGCGCGGCCAGGAGGCGTGGGGCTGAGTGTGTGTGTGTGTGTGTGTGTGCAGCGACTTCCGGCCCACGAGCCTGGAGCGCGGCCAGGAGGCGTGGGGCTGAGTGTGTGTGTGTGTGTGTGTGTGCAGCGACTTCCGGCCCACGAGCCTGGAGCGCGGCCAGGAGGCGTGGGGCTGAGTGTGTGTGTGTGTGTGTGTGTGTGTGTGTGTGTGCAGCGACTTCCGGCCCACGAGCCTGGAGCGCGGCCAGGAGGCGTGGGGCTGAGTGTGTGTGTGTGTGTGTGTGTGCAGCGACTTCCGGCCCACGAGCCTGGAGCGCGGCCAGGAGGCGTGGGGCTGAGTGTGTGTGTGTGTGTGTGTGCAGCGACTTCCGGCCCACGAACCTGGAGCGCGGCCAGGAGGCGTGGGGCTGAGTGTGTGTGTGTGTGTGTGTGTGCAGCGACTTCCGGCCCACGAGCCTGGAGCGCGGCCAGGAGGCGTGGGGCTGAGTGTGTGTGTGTGTGTGTGTGCAGCGACTTCCGGCCCACGAGCCTGGAGCGCGGCCAGGAGGCGTGGGGCTGAGTGTGTGTGTGTGTGTGTGTGTGCAGCGACTTCCGGCCCACGAGCCTGGAGCGCGGCCAGGAGGCGTGGGGCTGAGTGTGTGTGTGTGTGTGTGTGTGCAGCGACTTCCGGCCCACGAGCCTGGAGCGCGGCCAGGAGGCGTGGGGCTGAGTGTGTGTGTGTGTGTGTGTGCAGCGACTTCCGGCCCACGAGCCTGGAGCGCGGCCAGGAGGCGTGGGGCTGAGTGTGTGTGTGTGTGTGTGTGTGCAGCGACTTCCGGCCCACGAGCCTGGAGCGCGGCCAGGAGGCGTGGGGCTGAGTGTGTGTGTGTGTGTGTGTGTGCAGCGACTTCCGGCCCACGAGCCTGGAGCGCGGCCAGGAGGCGTGGGGCTGAGTGTGTGTGTGTGTGTGTGTGCAGCGACTTCCGGCCCACGAACCTGGAGCGCGGCCAGGAGGCGTGGGGCTGAGTGTGTGTGTGTGTGTGTGTGTGCAGCGACTTCCGGCCCACGAGCCTGGAGCGCGGCCAGGAGGCGTGGGGCTGAGTGTGTGTGTGTGTGTGTGTGCAGCGACTTCCGGCCCACGAGCCTGGAGCGCGGCCAGGAGGCGTGGGGCTGAGTGTGTGTGTGTGTGTGTGTGCAGCGACTTCCGGCCCACGAGCCTGGAGCGCGGCCAGGAGGCGTGGGGCTGAGTGTGTGTGTGTGTGTGTGTGTGCAGCGACTTCCGGCCCACGAGCCTGGAGCGCGGCCAGGAGGCGTGGGGCTGAGTGTGTGTGTGTGTGTGTGTGCAGCGACTTCCGGCCCACGAACCTGGAGCGCGGCCAGGAGGCGTGGGGCTGAGTGTGTGTGTGTGTGTGTGTGTGCAGCGACTTCCGGCCCACGAGCCTGGAGCGCGGCCAGGAGGCGTGGGGCTGAGTGTGTGTGTGTGTGTGTGTGCAGCGACTTCCGGCCCACGAGCCTGGAGCGCGGCCAGGAGGCGTGGGGCTGAGTGTGTGTGTGTGTGTGTGTGCAGCGACTTCCGGCCCACGAGCCTGGAGCGCGGCCAGGAGGCGTGGGGCTGAGTGTGTGTGTGTGTGTGTGTGCAGCGACTTCCGGCCCACGAGCCTGGAGCGCGGCCAGGAGGCGTGGGGCTGAGTGTGTGTGTGTGTGTGTGTGCAGCGACTTCCGGCCCACGAGCCTGGAGCGCGGCCAGGAGGCGTGGGGCTGAGTGTGTGTGTGTGTGTGTGTGTGCAGCGACTTCCGGCCCACGAGCCTGGAGCGCGGCCAGGAGGCGTGGGGCTGAGTGTGTGTGTGTGTGTGTGTGTGTGTGTGTGTGTGCAGCGACTTCCGGCCCACGAGCCTGGAGCGCGGCCAGGAGGCGTGGGGCTGAGTGTGTGTGTGTGTGTGTGTGTGCAGCGACTTCCGGCCCACGAGCCTGGAGCGCGGCCAGGAGGCGTGGGGCTGAGTGTGTGTGTGTGTGTGTGTGCAGCGACTTCCGGCCCACGAACCTGGAGCGCGGCCAGGAGGCGTGGGGCTGAGTGTGTGTGTGTGTGTGTGTGTGCAGCGACTTCCGGCCCACGAGCCTGGAGCGCGGCCAGGAGGCGTGGGGCTGAGTGTGTGTGTGTGTGTGTGTGTGCAGCGACTTCCGGCCCACGAGCCTGGAGCGCGGCCAGGAGGCGTGGGGCTGAGTGTGTGTGTGTGTGTGTGTGTGCAGCGACTTCCGGCCCACGAGCCTGGAGCGCGGCCAGGAGGCGTGGGGCTGAGTGTGTGTGTGTGTGTGTGTGTGTGTGTGTGTGTGCAGCGACTTCCGGCCCACGAGCCTGGAGCGCGGCCAGGAGGCGTGGGGCTGAGTGTGTGTGTGTGTGTGTGTGCAGCGACTTCCGGCCCACGAACCTGGAGCGCGGCCAGGAGGCGTGGGGCTGAGTGTGTGTGTGTGTGTGTGTGTGCAGCGACTTCCGGCCCACGAGCCTGGAGCGCGGCCAGGAGGCGTGGGGCTGAGTGTGTGTGTGTGTGTGTGTGCAGCGACTTCCGGCCCACGAGCCTGGAGCGCGGCCAGGAGGCGTGGGGCTGAGTGTGTGTGTGTGTGTGTGTGCAGCGACTTCCGGCCCACGAGCCTGGAGCGCGGCCAGGAGGCGTGGGGCTGAGTGTGTGTGTGTGTGTGTGTGTGCAGCGACTTCCGGCCCACGAGCCTGGAGCGCGGCCAGGAGGCGTGGGGCTGAGTGTGTGTGTGTGTGTGTGTGTGCAGCGACTTCCGGCCCACGAGCCTGGAGCGCGGCCAGGAGGCGTGGGGCTGAGTGTGTGTGTGTGTGTGTGTGTGTGTGTGTGTGTGCAGCGACTTCCGGCCCACGAGCCTGGAGCGCGGCCAGGAGGCGTGGGGCTGAGTGTGTGTGTGTGTGTGTGTGTGCAGCGACTTCCGGCCCACGAGCCTGGAGCGCGGCCAGGAGGCGTGGGGCTGAGTGTGTGTGTGTGTGTGTGTGCAGCGACTTCCGGCCCACGAACCTGGAGCGCGGCCAGGAGGCGTGGGGCTGAGTGTGTGTGTGTGTGTGTGTGTGCAGCGACTTCCGGCCCACGAGCCTGGAGCGCGGCCAGGAGGCGTGGGGCTGAGTGTGTGTGTGTGTGTGTGTGCAGCGACTTCCGGCCCACGAGCCTGGAGCGCGGCCAGGAGGCGTGGGGCTGAGTGTGTGTGTGTGTGTGTGTGTGCAGCGACTTCCGGCCCACGAGCCTGGAGCGCGGCCAGGAGGCGTGGGGCTGAGTGTGTGTGTGTGTGTGTGTGTGCAGCGACTTCCGGCCCACGAGCCTGGAGCGCGGCCAGGAGGCGTGGGGCTGAGTGTGTGTGTGTGTGTGTGTGCAGCGACTTCCGGCCCACGAGCCTGGAGCGCGGCCAGGAGGCGTGGGGCTGAGTGTGTGTGTGTGTGTGTGTGTGCAGCGACTTCCGGCCCACGAGCCTGGAGCGCGGCCAGGAGGCGTGGGGCTGAGTGTGTGTGTGTGTGTGTGTGTGCAGCGACTTCCGGCCCACGAGCCTGGAGCGCGGCCAGGAGGCGTGGGGCTGAGTGTGTGTGTGTGTGTGTGTGCAGCGACTTCCGGCCCACGAACCTGGAGCGCGGCCAGGAGGCGTGGGGCTGAGTGTGTGTGTGTGTGTGTGTGTGCAGCGACTTCCGGCCCACGAGCCTGGAGCGCGGCCAGGAGGCGTGGGGCTGAGTGTGTGTGTGTGTGTGTGTGCAGCGACTTCCGGCCCACGAGCCTGGAGCGCGGCCAGGAGGCGTGGGGCTGAGTGTGTGTGTGTGTGTGTGTGCAGCGACTTCCGGCCCACGAGCCTGGAGCGCGGCCAGGAGGCGTGGGGCTGAGTGTGTGTGTGTGTGTGTGTGTGCAGCGACTTCCGGCCCACGAGCCTGGAGCGCGGCCAGGAGGCGTGGGGCTGAGTGTGTGTGTGTGTGTGTGTGCAGCGACTTCCGGCCCACGAACCTGGAGCGCGGCCAGGAGGCGTGGGGCTGAGTGTGTGTGTGTGTGTGTGTGTGCAGCGACTTCCGGCCCACGAGCCTGGAGCGCGGCCAGGAGGCGTGGGGCTGAGTGTGTGTGTGTGTGTGTGTGCAGCGACTTCCGGCCCACGAGCCTGGAGCGCGGCCAGGAGGCGTGGGGCTGAGTGTGTGTGTGTGTGTGTGTGCAGCGACTTCCGGCCCACGAGCCTGGAGCGCGGCCAGGAGGCGTGGCGGCTGCGCGTGTACATGGTGTACGCTTGGGGCGGGCCGCTGCTGCTGGCGGGCGCGGCGGCGCTTCTGGACCACCTGCCGCCCTCCGCCGCCTCCTTCCTGCGGCCGCGCTTCGCAGTGCAGCGCTGCTGGTTCTACGGCGACATGGAGATCCTCGTGTACTTCTTCGGGCCCGTCGGCGTGCTGCTGCTCGTCAACCTGGCGCTCTTCGTGTCCACCACGCGGCAGCTCACCTGCGGCCTGTGGCGCCGCGACGAGGTCAAGTCCACGTCCGAGAGGGCCGCGCTGGGCCGCGTGTGCGCCAAGCTGGTGGTCGTGATGGGCGTCACGTGGGGCGCGGACGTGGTGTCGTGGGCGGCGGGCGGGCCCGACTACGTGTGGTACGCGACCGACCTGCTCAATGCGCTGCAGGGCGTGTTCATCTTCCTGGTGGTCGGGTGCCAGCCCCACGCGTGGGCCGCGCTCAAGCGCTGCGCCGCGGCGTGCTGGACGCGCGGCCGCAACGACGCGGGCGCAGCGCACTCCTCCTCGCACCTACCCTCGTGCGGCGAGTCCCTCACACACACTACGGCCGCGCCGCCCGCCCCCGCCCCCGCCCTCGCCCCCGCCCCCGCGCCGCGCCTGCCCATGGAGACCGTATGCTGAGCGCGTGCAGTAGGCCCGCACGGCGGGCAGGCCGGCGGCTCCGGTCCTTTCCCCTTTGAACTATTTGAAGCCACGGGCTGACTGGTTTCCGAGCGAAGCCTAGGGGCAGTGTCTGTGTATATAATATGTGTTGGTGCGAAGCTTTAAAGTACACTAAACGTATAACATTATACAATATTTATTGTTCAGTATTATTTTTGTATTTCCGTGGACGACAGTCCACGCGGTGTATGATGCGTATGTCGCGTGTGTCGCGTGGGCCGAGTGTGACGGGCCGCTGTGTATCGGCGTGTGGACGTGTGTCCGAGCGGCGACCGGCAATGGTCGCCGGTGAGTGGAACTCTTGCCTGTTAGATTGAATTGAATGTCCAACTGAATATTAAACGTCGAAGAGTAACCGTTCATTTTATTTGTTTTGCCTAGTTCAACTCACATTATACAGAAATACAGAACACACTATGACACGAGATAAATGAAGTAAATTGGTTCAATCAAACACAAACCGATTAAGCCCTTTATTACCGCACACTACTTTGCGGATATATATACCTCTGGCGGAAAGTGGGTGTGTGGGTATTACCTATACACCTCTGCCTACCCCTTCGGGGACCCTTGTGGGAAGGCGTGAGGATATATTATTATTTATATTACTTTGCGGCTAGTGAACTGAGTCATTGAATGTGTGTTATGTGCCCGTCTATATCGCAAGCATGCACTACATGCGCTGAGCCACTCGGAGCTCATTCACCACTGCAGAAGTAATAATAAATAATGATAATAATAATAATAATTTCTTTATTTTCTCACAGAAAAGTAAGTAAATTTAACACTTAATAATGTGTGAGACTGGTGCCTGAGATAGGTATACAATACCTGTAGTACAGGTCACCAGTGCCCCACCCTGTAGTACAGGTCACCAGTGCCCCACCCTGTAGTACAGGTCACCAGTGCCCCACCCTGTAGTACAGGTCACCAGTGCCCCACCCTGTAGTACAGGTCACCAGTGCCCCACCCTGTAGTACAGGTCACCAGTGCCCCACTGTGCTTTAGAGGATTAATTTTTACTTACATTAACACACAGAACATACAGAAGTATGTTGTATACCAATTTAACTTTTGTACAACCAGCGTGAAGGTTCACATTATGGGACTGAAGTAGAGCCTCAGGTTGCGGAAAATTTCAGTGCGCGCGTTTATGTCTTTTGTTGAGAGTCGCGCCTTCGATCAGCTGTGAAACTGTAACTAAATGAGTAGTTTAAAAGATACGACGCGGAAGGAAAGTCGTTTCCGGTATTTAGGCTCTGCTTAAACTTTGCCTTCATTGTAAACTATCTAACGTGAATCGGTTTTGGAAGAAGCCAAAGTGTCGATTATGTCGCGGTCGTGGGGCGGCCTTGGCATGTAAACAATAACACGCGGGTCGTCGACCCCTGCGGCCCCGCTGCGGCCCTCGGCTGGCACTGACGTCACCACGACCCAACCAGGCCCACGGCTGGCACTGACGTCACCACGACCCAACCAGGCCCACGGCTGGCACTGACGTCACCACGACCCAATCAGGCCCACGGCTGGCACTGACGTCACCACGACCCAACCAGGCCCACGGCTGGCACTGACGTCACCACGACCCAATCAGGCCCACGGCTGGCACTGACGTCACCACGACCCAACCAGGCCCACGGCTGGCACTGACGTCACCACGACCCAACCGGGCCCACGAGCGGATGCCGGAGCTCGCCTCGTTGTAACGTGTCCTAACAAAATCGGCGTAAGTTAATTACTGACATGCGTGGTGCGCGTTTTACAAAACGCCTATGCTTATACGTTACAAGTCCACGATCGTGGTAATAAAATCAGGACCTGATTGTCGTACAATTCGTTGTTACACGTTGCTGAGTAAATTATAAGGATGTGTTGCGTACTACATAGATCGTGACGTCATTGCGTACTCGTGTGCTAGTCAATGGTCATCGGCAATTGTGTACGACTCGGTTCGTCCCACGGTGGAGCTCGTTCATGGCGCTGCGCTCTCCGCGTAACTGTACCGAGGTGGCACTCATCGGAACGGACGCACCGTTAGGATCAGTGAAAATCCTCTCCGACGAATCATCAACAATGGATGTACGTTATTGTATATTATACTTACGGGCTTAGCATGTTGGCCTTGTAGGAGGCTGCTGTGCTGAGCATACATTAAATCTTCAAGCTCACGAAACCTTACAATGATGCTTGTGTAATGTCCTCGATGAGTGAAGTTGAAAGTGAGGTACTGGTATGTTGGGTGCGGCGCAGCAGCTTGCGGCCGACACACGCATCAGTACCTGCAGGCAGCTTCATAGGAGCCTCAATGAGCTACATCATGTCTTGGAATGAATAAGCAATTGCTTTCTTTTAACTATAGCTGTTAACGTAGATACTCCTGTACGCATTCAATAACTTCAAAAATCCAATACCTTATTTTTCACGATAACATTGACACCGACATGAATGGAGCAATTAGCTCCATTAGAAACTACTTAGAATTTCAATTGCATAGAATAGGTGAGGTCAGGTCTGGCTAAGGCAGCAGTGGCTTTGGTGTGAAGCATTAGCGACGGCATGCGGCCAGCCTCGCACACACACACACACACACACACACACACACACACACACGCACAGGCCGGCTGGAATGCCGCACCCCCCCGCGCGCCTCACGCCTCACGCCCAAGTACGGTGCCGGCGACCGTAAATGTCAAGTTGCTCGGTTAATAAGTAAGAACCTGTCCTCAGTAAACCGCCGGGCTAAGTGTACTACCTTATATAGTAATTAATTAATCCATTAGCACAGAGAAGTGAACACCGCCTCTAGAGCGTGCGCTAGCGTCGCAAGCAGGTACCTACTCCCCCTATGCGGCGGTTGCCAGCACGTAAACATAGACTATTTAGTCCGTCGCGCCAGCTGGACACTTCTTTATTTAGTCCGTCGCGCCAGCTGGACACTTCTTTATTTAGTCCGTCGCGCCAGCTGGACACTTCTTTATTTAGTCCGTCGCGCCAGCTGGACACTTCTTTATTTAGTCCGTCGCGCCAGCTGGACACTTCTTTATTTAGTCCGTCGCGCCAGCTGGACACTTCTTTATTTAGTCCGTCGCGCCAGCTGGACACTTCTTTATTTAGTCCGTCGCGCCAGCTGGACACTTCTTTATTTAGTCCGTCGCGCCAGCTGGACACTTCTTTATTTAGTCCGTCGCGCCAGCTGGACACTTCTTTATTTAGTCCGTCGCGCCAGCTGGACACTTCTTTATTTAGTCCGTCGCGCCAGCTGGACACTTCTTTATTTAGTCCGTCGCGCCAGCTGGACACTTCTTTATTTAGTCCGTCGCGCCAGCTGGACACTTCTTTATTTAGTCCGTCGCGCCAGCTGGACACTTCTTTATTTAGTCCGTCGCGCCAGCTGGACACTTCTTTATTTAGTCCGTCGCGCCAGCTGGACACTTCTTTATTTAGTCCGTCGCGCCAGCTGGACACTTCTTTATTTAGTCCGTCGCGCCAGCTGGACACTTCTTTATTTAGTCCGTCGCGCCAGCTGGACACTTCTTTATTTAGTCCGTCGCGCCAGCTGGACACTTCTTTATTTAGTCCGTCGCGCCAGCTGGACACTTCTTTATTTAGTCCGTCGCGCCAGCTGGACACTTCTTTATTTAGTCCGTCGCGCCAGCTGGACACTTCTTTATTTAGTCCGTCGCGCCAGCTGGACACTTCTTTATTTAGTCCGTCGCGCCAGCTGGACACTTCTTTATTTAGTCCGTCGCGCCAGCTGGACACTTCTTTATTTAGTCCGTCGCGCCAGCTGGACACTTCTTTCGCTCGTGTGTCGCATTAAACAATATTGTGTGCACTTGCATTTTATTCACCGTTCAATCGTTCGACGAAAAGTGTCATCAACTGGTATTCGCATTGATAAGAAAACATTGCCGGTGTGCACCATTTCATATTTATTACATGAAACGGTATCAGCGTTTTGTTTTGTGAGCATTGTCTATCGACCCTGATGTAATATTGGTGAATGTAGGTACACACATGTAATGTAGGTATGTATGTTGGTGAGCAGACAACAGCCATAAGCCGTTTGCCGCGCTCACACAGATGATTTCACACTTCTCAAGAGCCGTATACTCGTGCACGGCGGTATGATCCTCGTGTACTTCAAGTGGTCGTACGTAACGTCCGTGGGCCGACTGTATGTTGTTACGAATTATCCCAGAACAGGTGATCCGCGATCGCAATAACAACAATAATAATTAAAACTTAACTAACAGCTTCCAAAGTGTCGACCCCGGTATGGACGGCTTTCATATAAATTGTACAAATCCTATTCCCTCGCGCCAGCCAGGCCAGCTTCCTGCGCGTGTTCTCACGACGAGTGGCGGGCGGCGGCCGCTAATAGCTGCCGCGTGGCGACCCACTTGTAAACCAGATACTGACGTCATCACGCCAATCCACTAATTTGCCAAATTCACAGACGAGTTCTTTATCTAATGGAGCAGCAATTGTCTTTTGCCAATGCCAAACCAAGTGCTTCATTCAGACTACTTGGTTCAGTCAATTATTAATTATTTCACTGAAAAACTACTCGTAAATTAAATATAAAACCCTATAATTATTATTGTGAAAATAATTATGAAACTTCTCTTTACAAACGGTTACATACAAAGAGTAATCCGGCTTCTGTGCTTCAAAGAAAAATTATGGATTTATGAATTTGTAACTCCAGCCGTAGGAAGGCCCTTCTTCGATAAAATACTGGCTCGCGAGGGCCTTCCTACGGCATAATCTGCGCCGTCCGTGCCTGCCGCCGTCGACCAGACACGACCACCATTGGCAGGTGCCCAGTGCCGTAAGCCTGGTGATGTGGCCTATCAAGTAAAGATTGTACATCCCGTGTGGCGTAACAGACAAGAGACACCTCTCTCCGTGTCCATACGTCACTGTCAGACATAACACTCGTTAAACCAACTCTTATTGTTTCATAATGCGTCTGCTTGTTTTTCAACTCCGATAATGATCGCGACAAAATGGGCGACCTGATTCCGTTCCTTCCGTCCATTATTATTATCATGCTTTCATCACTAAATGGGAGTGTCATTAGCTCAATCATTAGGACAATCGCATATGGCCGAGTGACTTGGCGAATAGCGGCGGCCCACGTATGGGGAGCCATCGCGTACTTGGGCCGACATGTGAGTCCCGGTAGCTACTAGGACTCGGAGTAGGACAAGCGCCGATTATGAGAGGCAGTGTATGTGGATGGAACATAATATGCAGATGAGATATGCATTCCTCGATAGACCGCGCGTACTAGCCTATAAAGTGTTCGTATTTATCATAAGATCCCAAGGTGACCGCTGCCAGTACGAGTCAGTATTGCCCGCAAGCATATGAGCGCGTGAAAGTGAAGGCACTGCAACAGCCTTGATCGGTCTAATTTGTCCCTCGCGATGTTGGTACAGCGATCCTCTCGACTTGCCTCATAAGCAGGACATAAGTAACATGAATGTATTTAATAATATTTTCGGAGGAGTATAGTGTGGTCAGAGCCAGTGACAGTGGTGTCCAGTTCAAAATTCCGTGTAGCCATTGGACGCAAGCCCGGTTCCACTCAGCAGCGGCCCGGTGTCAAGTTACATGGCGGTAGTACCGCGAACTGCGGCGCATGTGCCCATTGTTGCGGCTCGCCACTAGCCACTCAGTACTTATTTAGTATTGTGCGATCAATTACCGCTAATACGCTCAGGCACTTATGTATCATCATTATGAGATCAGGACGTTATATTTATTGTATTCGGAAACACGATCATATCAGGCAAGCTCAAATAGTAGTTACTAAACTAGTGCTGACATAGCTGTCAGCCGGGAATCGGCTTAGTTCGGGCTTAAGAGGTGACCGTATTAAAACGACATTTACAAACATATGTAGGGGCATACATTAATATGCTTAAAGACAAATATTAAGAAAGCCTGAGTGCCATGGTCCTGGGATAGGTAGCCCGCTTGCAATAGCAGTGCCTTGGATGGATGATGTATGGTAACCGGATGTTATTAATTCTTCGGAGAATGTATACTTAGATTAGCATTATATTTTGTAATGTCAGGTATAACGCGGCAGCGATGACTAGGTTCAAGTTTATTTGTTATGTCATAGTGCAAAAATATGTGAGTTCATGTTAACTATGTGTCCATACACGAAATGGTATGTAGTCGAATTGCTGTCTAGTGAAGTATCGTGGTGTAGCGTCAGTGGCCAATACAATAGCCGCCGTTGTTGCGCGCCGAGTGCGGCCGGTGACTCATTGAGGCGACGACTGCACCGGCTAGGTCCCAGTCAAGCCGGGTCTAGTAATTAGGATAGTGTACGTAAGTTGGCTGGTCGCTGCATGCACTGCAACTGCCCGGGGCATCTCAAATAGAGCACCTGGGCACCTTGTTCCAATAACGGTGGGCACGGAATCAATAATACACTAACCTACAAAATAACTAACCTGAGCAGGGAGCAGGGACATAATATATGTGGCCCTCAGCCTGCCGTGCCTGCCGCGATAGTACCTTGAGCACGCGTCGACTAAAATGGTGATCAGCTGTTTGCTTCGTTGCCGACTGAGGTCGCTCGGCTCGCTGCCCGTCACCTGTATGCACCAGGAACTAAGAGAGAACAGAGAGAAGGTAGACAGTGAGATAGCACTTCCGTTTGCAGGGACCTCGTGATAAAGCTTGAATAGAAGTAACTTGAACTCAGATTGGATGAATCTGGTTATGGCCAGCCTGCTTAGCTATCCGGGGCTTAAACGGTGAGGATGCGAGGGTATCAGCGTGGGTAGCGGCCGGTGGCCCAATCAGGGGTCATTACGGCCCAGTCACCAGTGCTCTTGTTCGGACAACATTGTGGAAGCCGCCGGGAGCTCATTAGCGGCGGCGGCTTCCGGCCCTATGGTCGTACTTATTCACGTGGTTGGCGCGAGACCAACTATATCTTAGTGGCTGCAACCATAATAGTGGTTGGATACAGCATTGTGGCATTGAGAGTTACAATGCAACTGGTCACCAGCTTATAATAACTTTCAATGTACGTTGATGAACGGTACTCGCAGTAACCGGGGTCGGGCAATCATTCGCGCGATGGAGGTGCAATGTTGTACAGCTAGAATTATCTTTATATTGTGTGTTTCATATAGTTCGATTAGTATAATTGATAAGATAGGACCTAAAGTGTGGTGGGCGAGCGCGTACTTAAACTAGTAGTATGCAGTAGGTGGGTAGGTATGTACTGCGTGAAGTGCTCAGCACCACGGCGTCGCCGGATGAAATAGCGCGGGCGGCTCACATTCCTTGTATATCCAATATCAGGCGTAGCATGGAGCCGAGGGCCGCAGCCATTGTCGGCATTTTGGACATTTTCATTTCCTTCGAAGCCTTTTCAATATTTCGATTTCACTACAGCCGCGCGATGGGTTGAGCCCGGCCGCCTCCGAGCTTCGGATTAATTCTATAAATTGCTATTGTTTAAATTCAATATCGGTGCGAGCGGCGTTGAATCAAAATTGACACAGATTTAAGAGATTGAAGAAGGAAAATGTACCGATGGTATGAAATTAACGCGGGAGACGCGGCGGCTCTCAGCTAGTTGTATTATAAACAAAGCGGAGAGTGAGCGAGCCCAGCGCTAGTCTCCACCAACATGCGTGCGCTCGGGTCGGGTGGCCAGGGTCAGTACTGGTGTTCTGGGCACTCTGGCCGTAGAGAGGAGAGAGGAACACACAGTACCAGTGTAATGTGGCCTCTCTCCCTGTCGACTCCCCTGGCGAGGCCGCGGCTGCTCTGGCAGGGGTCCACAGGGTGCGGGGTGCGGGGTGCGGGGTGCGGGGTGCTGCCAATTCCTTTGCTCTGGTGCCCTAATATAGTAGTGCATTGAATGTGGCGAGCGCTCGAGTCCGTACAATGCTGTGTACTTACGTCAAGAATGTCCGTCAATATGAATATGTAAATAGTGGTATCTCCTGTTTGAGTCCAAAGGTGCATGCGCCACATTTAACTGTTGTTTTGTATTAACTAGCCGAGTGGGTTTCCTGGCTGTGTTTTGTACCAGACCTGTACCTAGTCTGACAGTCTCATCTTTGTAGCTCAGAAGTTACTAACTGGATATTTTATATGAATAAGCCTGTTTTTGCTCAATTGTGGGTCAATTGTGCTAAAGGCACGTTAATAATGTTTAACATGGTGTGATGCGAATATTTAAAGCGCTGTAATGATGCCCTATACATTTATATGGTTTTACATATAAGTATACACATACCCCTACGGGAAAGAGGCGTGATTATATGTATGTATGTATGTATGTACATATAAGTACACTAGTTGCTTTGCAAATCCTCATTGTATTTAATCAAATTTATTCGTAACGCTGCACATTTTAATTGAGCATTACTGCCACATAATGCCTGTTCATGCTATGGCGAGCACCCAAGTGCCACGAAGTATCTACCCATCAAAGCATATTCATTGTAACATCGCCGTAGCGCGATGGACCCGCGGTGAGGGCCCTCTGGACGGGCCATAATGAACAATCCGCATTTTTTTGTATTTAGGGCCAACACTATCGAAATGGTTCCATCGGGCTGCTCGGACCCGGCGGGCATTGTTCCCATATATACATAATTGCCAAGTCCCGTGGCGCTCTCACAATACAAGGACCGCCTCGCGCCCGGTGCCCACTCAACCTCCCATTTACTACACTAAATTTGCCTTGCAGATTCATATCGGATTATTCTGATATATAAACAAAAATATAAAAAATATTATTCATTGTATGCGCGTCTAATACCTGTGTCGTCGTGTATTGGATATGAAGAAACTTTCATATGAAAAAATATTATTTAATGATTGATATGATAAGCTTAATTATTCACGTAAGCATCGTACGTGAATAATTAAGCGCTAATTAGCTAATATTTGCCAATAGATGTTGCACGATGTTTGTCTCTGCAGGCGCCCGCTGCGGCGGTGTCGGGTTACAGTGTCCCAGGACCGTCGCAGATGCCGTCGTATATAATGGTAACTTTATAAAAACGCGGGCTCCTTTCCGAGAACACAGTCATGGTGGCCTGAGATAGTTTAGGGATTTGGGATTTGGAGTCGGTCGGACCCTACCGACCCTGAAGGCTATATAACACCACGCTACGAAGTTACGAACAATAGGAGCGGAGCATCAATGAAACTTGTTGCATAAGCAGTTGAAATTTCTGCATTATTACAGAAAAATATTTTTCTGAAGAATTCCTGATTCCCAGAAATAACAGCGCACAGCTAGTATTGAGTATTAGTCAGCATGGAGCGTGCCAGCCGCGGTCCATCCATCAAGTGCTCGGTGCTGAGTGCTGCACATCCTGGGCTGTACCAGCTGCAACACACTGCAGACAGTTGGAAAATATTAAATAAAGTACTCGCTCATTGATGCAAGGTTTCAAAACATTCAGTTATGATGGTAGCTACAAATTAGCCTATTTAAATTTCTTGGTTTTTTATATAAGTGTGTGGTCAGCGTATGCATGTATGTGTTGCACTTGCAATTTTTCTGCGCAGACACATTTCTTGCAAACACGTGAGCATAGTTGCGAAAGTTTAATTTAGCCGCGGGTCATTGCCCCCCGCCGCGGCGAGCTGCGTGTGAGCCGAGCGCTCCACTCGCCACTCCCGCCGCGGCCGCGACGAGACGCCGCCAGCGAGCAAGAGCTGCACACCTGCACCAATAACATCGCATAGCAAGCACCATAGCACCATCACGAGTAGATGATATATAGGTAAAGGCCGGCAGAAGTCCAACGACCGACGGCCGTCCTCTTACAGATGCGCGATATACCTAATAGCGATGTACTAACACATTTGACATTTCGATACTTTTCAACCTGACTACTTCCATAGGTATTGCGTCATTTCGATAGTTATGAAGGAATACGTCCCCGTGTAGGTCATGACCATGGAGTCTGTGTGTCACTGTACGTCTCAAGGTGGTTTATGTGTGGGTTCGATCGAGGGTCTGGCAAGGAGCGGCATTGTTCTGCATTTCGTCAGCCAATTTCTCTAATAAGTACTTGCGTCCACGAAGGCGTATTAACATTAATTTGATTGCTATAACAACCTTTCGTTCCTGACTAATGGGAAAGTACTGATACCTACTTACTGTTTATCATTTACTTAATATTTAAATGACTTATAATTATTTATAAGCCAAGAGTATCAGATATCCCTAACTCTGTATTGATGTGCCCTAGTACAAGTGTGATTTTGCTTTATATAGGGACTAAATGTTGTGGGAACCAACTTTACTGCAATATATACATTTGAATTTGTATTTGGTATTATTTCTGGATTACGTAATATCCAATGTTATATAATGTAGTGAATAATATATATCTGTGAACAATAACCATATAATTCCGTTCAGTAGTAGCGTCCGTGTGCATGAAGCAGGGAACGAGCTTACAAGCTATCGCTATAATTAATGTTGGTTGTGTGTTTTATCCTTTATATATAATATTGTTCTAGTCTATACTATGTAGATACTAGTATAATATTTGTTCTTTGTCTCCAAACTAATAAATAATGTTTGTTGAAGTAATTATATACTTTTATGTTAGGTACTATCCGTGTTCGATAATGGAGCACCAGAGTGAAGCTTCTCAGGGCTGCGGTATCGTATTCCGTATCCGGAGGCAGGCGGAGTCCATTAGCTGGTGTCGCCGCGACGCCACTTCCAACGCGACGAAGCGCGACATCTTCGCGTGATGTGACTGCGTGCACACTCGCTCCCAGGCCGGATATTGGCTGCTCGAGGGTCCCTCACATACATATACTGTGTATGGAGCCCACACGCTTACTACTAAATAAATAAAAAGTTTAGTGCCTTGTAGTCTGTCTGAACGAGTCTAATATATTTGTGGGGTGCCTATGTGAAGCGTTTGTGCACTATTACGGCAGCCGCCGCTCCTGGATGGTAAAGGGTAGCTCTATATTATACTTTAATAATCATGCTAAACTCAACATTTAACCCTTGTGCTGACCTCTCATCAAAGGACCATTACTCACTAATTAATGTAGTCGCAGACATACGGACATTCTGTAATGCGACATGCCTCCGTTCAATGGTCTTATTGATTCGCTAACCTGAGTGGCGACCAATGAGCGCAACGAGCCATATCATGCAGATGCACTAAGTGCTCGTTTATTCGTCTGCGACTTCCATTAGCCCGGCGTCGACCCTCGGCGCAGACAACCCACCCACTTTGTTAACTTGCCACCAAAGCACAGAGTACCAAATTATATACGAACTGTAACATTCAAACTGCCAATGATCAGCTTTCCCTCAGCTAAGCTTAAGCAGCTAAGTATACCTTCAGCTTAGGTTGGAACTGCCACGGGGAAATTGTATTGCCTGTTACCTTTTCACAAAATACAAAAGACATAGGTGATCCACGTGTCCTGAAAATATACTCCGAATTAAAGTCAATTCGTGACCCTTCAGGCCCAACCCTCGGCGCGGGCCCGAGACGAGCCGGTGCGTGATTACTGTAATTACGCTGTCAACGGCGGGTTACAATATACAGACACGCGCCTGATAGCAAGCAATATGCTACAATACCTGCCCGCCCGCCCGCCCGCCTTACATTCCCCAATGTGGCTGGAATGCCAATTATGTGAACAAGCTTCAAAGGTATTTGTACGCCATTTGAGGTTTTGTTTGCTTAATATATAATAGGGAATCCGTTCGAGTGGAGCCGTCGGTGAGAGTGTGTGCAGTATAACTGCATATGGTTAATGCTGATACGAGTACGTACACATTAGCTGTGTGCGATTTCCCTATGCGTGGATAGTTTACTCGGATATTGAAAAAGCTAACACTCCCCAAAAGGTTTTCATTTCTTATGTGTGACTCATGCACACAATGATTACGAATGCTTTGCGAAATTCATTGGAATGTGTTGAAGGTCACGCCACACGAACTGTACGGTTGGCATTAAGTAACATTACGTGGATTATTTTGTTAAGACGTTTGGTTGCACAAGATGCGGCGCAGCTAGCTCTTCATATTTAGGGCTAGTAATTTGAAACGAATAGGTATTTAATGTAACTGTTAATATATCAATTAAAGGAAATCGAGGACATTGCATGGACCAGAGGTAGGGAAATGTCGGAAGCTCTCATTTTCATCTTATAGTGGACAGACTTGAGATGAGAGTGCCAAGGCTCTGAAGCTTTTCGTAGTTGAATATCTAAATGTTGACTTAAAGCTAATAAGAACTGCCTCGGGACAAGGTGTCCCGTTATACTGCAGTAAAAAAAAATGTTGCTTGTGGTCTTTGAATATTTTGTCATTTGTGTTGCAAAACTGTAACCATTCCTTGATTGCAAGAATAATAGCATCTCTGAGGTGAATGGTACGAGTGTGCAGGCGTGTGCAGAGTATCGAAGCATATTGGAGGTTACGTAAGCGAGTGCGAGTCACAGCCGGCCCACGGCTGGGGAAAGTGCAGACACTACGGCGCGGCCGGGACCAGTTCCGACTGCCGACAATGGCCGGCGGGGCACTTTCTGTTTAGTTCACTCATTCATTGGTATTTCGCATATCCTTCAACGAATGAGGCGCCGAGGGTGAGTGCAGCTATCGCCGTGAGCTCAGTGCTTCCTATACGAGGGTAGTGAGGCAACGATCTCCGCTGACGCCTGCGCAGACGCGGGATGCCCGCCATCTTTATTTGATCCCTGCACAAGTCATTACGTGTCCCCCCTCCCTCCTCAAGTATATATCGTATTAAACATTAAAGTTTTCTATAATTGTATAAAAAATCCAGTACTCAATATGTATATTATGTACATAAATCATAGCACCCAGCTAATCACACCGTACCGACGTGTACAAACGTGCCTTTCTATTTGTCAGGCTATTACAATTTAGTTTACATGCTAACGCCGTTATACATATATATTTGATTGAACATAATGTATTTGACCTACTTTATAATTTCCTTCATTGTACGTTACTGTACACGACATAATTAAGTACCTATTTGCCAAATGTTTGCCTGTGATGGCTCTAGAGAGGTCTAATCAAACGTTATGCCCGTCTTGGACACACCAAACAAAATATCATGGCCCGCGAGTCACGCTCACAACACATTTAATCATACAAACCTTTAAGATCTTCAGCAAGTCCCTGTCAACGTTCATGACATCGTCCAGATAGTTGCTGTCAACACAGATGGTAATATGTGGGCACTGCATGGCAACACTGATCTTATGTTCTGTAATGATTCGCCCGAGAGTCAGGTATACACACGTCCTCTGATACTTTGGCATCCAATTACATCGCCAGTGACCAGTGGCTGGCTGTGGGGGGACTGGTACGAGAGATATGTATGTGTATGGCTTTCGTGGAGCTCCGTCACACGAGTACAGAGCAGCCGACCGCAATACAACATCCCGAGGCAGCAGTTCCAGCAGTGTACCATGCAACATTAAGGAACCAGTCGGCGAGCGCGTGTGAGCGGGCACGAACACATACTCGTGTGTTTGATGATTCACTCATAATTGTGGACTAATGGTGTTGTTGCCTGCGCCGGCACACTTTCGATTTCCATGCGAACAGTAACCGCTGACGTGACGTTAAACGCAGCCATCAATATGACTGACATCTGTTGTTGTGGATGGTGTTACGTGAGGGGGCTACGATTAGTCAGATCCGCAACTACAGACCATTGCATAACGACCAAATAACATGCGGACGTTTCTATGAATCAGGTATTATGTAAATAATTAAGTAGATATTTCATCAGCGTAACGAGTTTATCCTTAATGATAAGTGTGTACTAAGTGGGTTAATGTGGCGGCGCAGGCTGCGGCGCGGGCCGTACGTGATGCTCGGCGGGTGCTCATACAATAAGGGTGTAGTATTACACACGGGCACTGGGCCCGCTTGGTGGCGGCGGAGACCGCGGCCGAGGGTCGGGGGGTCTGGAGAAGGGCCGCGACCATGTTTGGACATCCCCAACAAATGCTCCTCCAAGCATCCCTGCAATACTAATTATGTATGCATATCATGAGTGGGAATAATAATAATAATATAACCTCACGCCTTCCCACAAGGGTCCCCGAAAGGGTAGGCAGAGGTGTACAGGTAATACCCACACACCCACTTTCCGCCAGAGGTATATTAGGTGCCAACGTGACAGATGGCGAGTCCATCGCCGTTACTCAAGCACGACTACACATACGCCTTTGAATTTCTTCTCAGACGTATGCAGGCCATACTTTCACGTCTCAGCCTCTACGCTCTCTCAGCCTGCGACGACAACACAGCCTAAAACCAGTTTTGGTCCCAGCATTGTGTAGTATTTATATTAAAACTAGTTGTCCCGCCCAGCTTCGCTTGGGAGAAAAAATTAAAGCCACGGACCCAGTGGCGCCACCTATCGGGTCCAATTGTGAATCTAAACCATTCCCAGATCCCCTTGAACACACACAGAAAATTTCATTAAAATCGGTCCAGCCGTTTAGGAGGAGTTCAGTGACATACACACTCACAGAAGAATTATATATAAAAAGATATGAGACGGAAAATTCGACAATGGAGTAATTGATATTATCAGTAACAATACGGCGACACAAGTCAACACAAAGAGCGATCAGTACTCAGTTACAGTAGAGTACAGTGGAGTACAGTCCACGCGACACGTGAATGGTTGACACCATACATCGCATGTGCGGCCGCTTGTCCCATCTCACTGCGCCGGCTGCAGCCACAGCCTGTGTGCTCCCGGACCATTTATTATGTACCTACTTTTGTTTGTTTGGCTCTCGGATTAATATAAAAACCATATTTGTAACCATGTATATTTTGGCAATAAAATCAAAATCAAAATTAAAATCTTTTTATTTCACATTGGCCCAGGTGGGCACTTATAAAACGTCGAAAAAGATGCACGGTTCGGGTTGATCGCTTCCATGGAGAAGAACCGGCAAGAAACTCCATGGTTACTCTTTTCATATTTCAATAACAAACGATTGTGCTGGGAATACTATTATTTTAATATATATATCATTTGATGATAATTCAAATGCAAACCATAGACATTATTTGCATGCAAAATGTAAACGTATAATGATAAAACAAGTTTTTATTAACTGTCCCCTGGGTCCTTGGCACTGATGACTCCGTTCTAGGAGCAAATAAGGTCGCGCAAATGGTAGGCTTTGCAGATATGATATGTTCCCCTTGGCCTGTGCGCGAGCGCGGCTCCGCGCGGCCAGCCAGCCAGCAGCCAGCCAGCAGCCAGCCAGTAGCCAGCCAGCAGCCAGCCAGCAGCCAGCCTCCGTCAGCCACGAGGCTGGCTGGCCGCGCGCTACTTGTCTCATCCACATTGGCACTGTGAGAGCCGATGGTACCTACTGCTACCAATCATGATGGGGTATCATCGTCGATTATCTTGTTATATTCCAACATGCCACTAAACATGCCCGATGCACGACAAACATAATCGATGTTTAGGGGCATGCTAAATCAGAACACGAACATTCTGATGGTATTTTTTAATATTGAAGAGCCTCAGATCCATGCGTGCGCGTTTATAATGTCAAACTGAATATGGAGATTCCGACTCCTTTGCGTGCTGCATGAAGCGCTGTGCTACTCTGTATGTTATACATTACGTACTGAACTTGACTCTGGACGAGGAGGAGGCGAGATGCATCCACTTGTAGCGATCTATACACTATGTTCACGCTTCTCCTCATCATCATCACAATTGGTATTTTAGTGTCATCAAAAGAGGAGAGAACTTTCACCAGTCAGTCTATCACTCGCCCGTTTTGAGAAAAACGGTACTTGAATCTTGCTTTCTGCCCCTCTTTCCAGTTAGCTTTCTATTACTATTTCATTGATATTTCTTCACTCATCCTTTCTATATGTCCAAGCCCACGTAACATGCCTTTGACCCCAGTTGCTTTGCGAATCTCTTCATTGCGGATTCGATGTAAGTCGTTATAATATGGACGATCACAATCAATATTGATGAACAGTCATCGTACGTCATCAACATAACAATGGCAGATGGGTATTCGGAGGCGCACCTGCCTACTTACTGGCTATAACTGTCGGCAAAACAAACGCGTCTCGAGCACTCGACTCGATTGATCACCGCGTCGGCCAAAGCGATCCGTCAAAACGGCTTAATCACACATTATGAATGTACCAGGCATACGAAAGCAGCAAGAGGAGCAAGTACGCCATAAATAAACATTTAACGGTGCTTGAGGAACATACACGACGAAGGCTCCATGTCTGTTATATAGATTAGTATTTGGAATACGTGCTAGTGGTCGAGATCATACCATACCCTGAATAACTAACACATGTTGCCTGTACTTATAGGTATTCTTCCCTCATACAGTCGTGAGAATAAACAACCCGATACACAGCAAGCTGCAGAGTGGACACTTTCCCAGTCATGTTGCGCTTACGCTCGGATTGATACAACAATGCGATTGTTACGAGCATCAATTGCGGCCATCGCCGGCCACAGGGATTGTCATGTGTGTTTGGTGGCAATAATGGGGTATCATTTATATAACCTAGACCAATAAGTGAAATGTTACGATATGTTACACATAGCATTAAGGACGTTAGATGCTCAGCGTGTCCGCGCCGCCTGCGCTCAGCGAGGAGCTGGTGCTGGCGGCGCTCGGCCCAATGATCTATTGTGCTCAGTGTACATACATACATACATACATACATACACACATACAAGCATAGTGCGGTGCCGCGGCGTGCGTGCAATATTATATGGATGTAATTCCTGAGCGGCGATAGCCTCGCGGACGAGGTCGCGCCTGTGTCGCTGCATCATTGTGCAACCGAACAATTGAACTATCATTATTATTATTATTATATGTGTCACAAAAGTATTTCGCTCCACTGCTTGTTTTGAACATTCTCGTGAGGTTGAGTTCTTTCTCTGTAAAATATTCAAGCTGTGCAAAAATTATGGGATCGTTACAAAGAAAATACGAAATGTGGGCAACATTATAAAAGTGCAACTTTCAAGTGGTACATGGCGATACCCCCCGCCAAGATACCTTTCACTAGCAATTATCTTACCTATATTTGGTCACTTTCGGGCTTTTAATGTGCGGAAGCTTTGAATTACACTAAATACATACACATATGAACATAAGTGTAGCTTGTCCACTTTACGTGCAACCTCCACCCGGCGCTATTAGGCTTATAGCCAAGCCCTCAACAAGCCATACTCTCCATGGTCCATGGTCGGGCCTACTTAGTTCATAATTAATGGAAATCGAACATGAGATAGACATGCCCACAAACATGGTCATAAGTATTTGTTTATTTAATATGGCAATTTATCATCGGGTTAATCTTATTGCGAAACACATCGAGCGAGTGCATTGCCGGCCAGATGTGGCCGCATCGCTGGCCCTGCCCTGCCCTGGCAGCAGACAGTACTCAGGCACACGGCGCTCTGTGTAGTGCGGCGTGCGGCGCCGGCGAGCTGCAAGTGACGAGCTGAGAGATGGACTATATTACTCCCACTATATCACATATAATTTAACATCAAAGTGCTATTGACTTCCGGGCTAATAATAATAAGTGCCGTTCCCTGCTTACGATACACAACACGTAGATAATATTTTCCTATTTCGGCTTAACGAGATTATCAATCATTGAATGATCGGCAGAGTGGCGAGGCGTTATATCGGATAATTTTAGACAAAGTAAACGATTAGGCGATTTGAAGGTACCAATAGGATAAGGATAAAAGGATACCAATACATTACTTCGTGCATATGTACGGACCACATATTAGCAAGGGTATACGGTCCAATCAGGAGTGTAGGGCTGCTCCATAGCTCGCGAAGCAGCAATGCTGTTAGTAATGGCCCCAGTCCCACCGTAGGTAGCTAACCCTACTGTGTTTGCTAAGGACTAAAAAAGTTCCTGGCTGGAGGCCTCGCCATTGTCCAAATAATAGTTTTATTGGCGTCAGATCAACATTATTAGTTAGATATATAGATATTAAGTTCATTTTCAGACGCTGCATGCACATACAATGCGCATACAATATAGTCAACAACCTTATTATGTTTCACGCGTACCAATTAGGGTCCCAGAAGAGGTGTCTGAAATGTTCACTATGGCAGCCGCTATATGTAACGGAGACTGAGTGTGCGATGGCTTTTTAACGATTATTGGATGTCCGCACAAGTATACTGCGCCGCGCTGATTAATTACAGATAAAACGCGAGCTAACGACCACCAGGAGGAGAGGAAACAATTAGTATGTGTTTACGGCGCTGGCAGAGGGCATCGCGTGGCCACAGTCACACTGAGAGCACCATTGATCGCATTCATACGACACGTCATTCACACGGCTCAATGCTACCAGCCTTGTACTTCATTATATTTCATTTAAAACAGCTCAAAGAGATATGAACATCGTAAAAGTAACACTCACTCATACTAAGTAATGATTATGGTGAACTTATGACAATGTCCCGTCGCCCCGCTCGATGCACCTGGGGAGCTAGAGGAGCACCACAGACCACTCACACGTACATACGTGTTGCAGCTGCGAGAGTAGCAGCAGCTTACACGTAACGAAGAACGAATTAGATTGGTTGTCGATGTCACATACATAGTTCGTGTCTACGGTACCAGCCAGTTGTCCCAAGTCATACCTAGATATGTGATGTAGTGTATAAAGTCGGCTCCTATATACAGTTGCTACACAAACATGTTGCTCAAAGTTATAACAAAGTTACTGAACAACACACGACAAAGGCATTTACATTTCTGAGAGGGCGGTCGTTAGTGCCGCTCCATTGCCACGAAAAGCGCCATTAATTATAAATGTACGAGTATTCGCAGTGTACTGAACCCTTAATGTAGGTAGCCATCGAGCCTTTGCTAAATAAGGCTCGTTTCGTATTGGAGTACTACAAGTGAATACGGCGGCCAGTGTGTCCTCAATAACCAATGACTTGTGAATGAGATATTTCAATTTAAATAAAGAACAGAAATCTACAATCCCTCGACGTAACATCAATGTTCGTTCAATTCAAATCAGTGGTCGTTCAATGTGGCATGATGTCTGATCGTGATGACATGAGCGCTGCATACAGCTTTTCGAACGTACACAAGTCGGTTAATGTGTCGGGATTACAGGAGTAAGCACAATTATGGGCTTACTAATATGGGTTACATAAGGCCAAGATCCCAATGCGGCGGGACAGCGCGGTGTCACCCCACACCACACCACACCATGTAGGAGCATATTGATGACAAAACTGACTCAATGCTTAACATTGATTAATGCGACTGTCTCCACAAACGTTCCCGCATGCACAATTAGCGTAACTCCCGTCCTTACTACCGATATAAACCAGCATGTCCCACACATCATATCTTCAAATGAGTACCTACTACCTTCACTTTTAGTTTTATTATTTATTAGTGATTACTAATCAATAATAAAACTAGCTTTGTCAAGTCAATTTGGTGCAGCAGCTAATCTCTCAAGCCAGTAAGTCTGCGGAGAAAGTCCTGCTTTCACCGCTCGGCGCATACTTAGGTTTTAAGTTGAAAACACTCCGACGCGACTGCTGACATAGCGGCTTCTGGCTAACGTCGCCATCCAGCTGATTGCTGAAGCTATTGCATGCATACCAGTATAGACACAATACAACATATGTACATATATATACTCTCCTTGTGCTGCAATACTATTCTGGAGCAAGGAAATTAATTTGTATATCTAGGAGGCATGTTCACACCAGATGGGAAGAATGAAAAAGACATTGAAAGACGGATAATTGCCGATAACAAAGTGAATGGGGTCTTGTCGGCGTTGATGGACAGTAGAAGTCTGAGCAAGAATGCTCGAGTTGCTGTCCACAACGCGATATTGGGCCCACTTTATTGTACGGCAGCGAATCCTGTGTAGGTCAGGGGAACCATGGAAATATCATAAATGCAGTTAAGATGCGATCTCTACGAAACATGTGCGGCGTAACGATTTCAGATCGAATCCACAATGAAGATATTCGCAAATCCACTGGCGTGAACGAGGGTATGACTTAAAGATGAAGAAAGGCATGTTACGCTGGTTTGGACATATAGAAAGATGAGTGAAGAAAGATTGACGAAACAGATATACAAAGCGGAAGTGTATGCAAGAGGAAGCATCCTTTAAATTGATTAAGTGATTAAGTGCCTACTCTATGATAGTCAGCGTCACGTGACCAAGGCCTAGTGCTGGTGGTGATCGCATAAAAAGTAGCCAGCGCCCAAATCACAACTGCTTGCTAAGGATTAGTCTATCAGGTTGTGATATCTAATATTATATGGTATCGTTGGTAGAGTATTGTGTGGAACAAAACAATTCAATCATTATGTTCGCGTAACTTGAACGTGTACGCAGCGCACGCAGTGAAAGCTCTAAAAGGGTATTTCCCCGTGTCTGCAACATTTGTCAATGTTGCTCGGCTCCTATTTTGGTCATCGCGTGATGTTATATAATCTATAGCCGTCCTCGACAAGTAGGCCATTCAACACTCAAATAACTCGATGTATCACAAACCAATCCTCTAGTTCCTGAGATAAGCGCTCTTAACCAAACAAACAAACAAACAATGAAACAGACTAAAGGTTTACAATATAAGTATAGATAAGATGGTGATAGTAAAAGTATGCCCGAGAGCGGCGTGTGTCCGTGCGGGGGAGACGGGGAGGCAGGGGGGGGGGGGGAGACGCGGGCGGCATGAACTCTCCTCGGAGTGCATCGCGCGCGGCGACCCTCGATAACCGAGTTACGGTCGCTTTGTGCGGTAATTGTGCAATTTGCCCACTCGCCCTGTCCACTCTCCTCGCGGCGCGGTAAGGTCACGGCGCGCCCATTATGGACGCACGTACCGAGCGTCTCGCGCCCTAAATTTCATCTTATGATAAGCGGTTACCGCCGCCTATGCATGCTTGAAACACCGGAAGTATTGCTCGCGCATCGCCGACCCTGCATGAATCTTTTCACACCCTTCTTGAAGAACTCCATGCCATCCTCTGTCCAACCTCAACGGGGAGCTCATGTCAATACACCATTATAGCGGCCAAAGGTAACTTATGATCAATGAAACATCTTCCAATACGCTATGCATAAATGATTAAGTTGGTCGTAATCAAGTAGAGACAGCAAGCCGAGCGTGGTCCCTGAAGCCACGCGCAGTGCTTGCAGCCTCTTGAGGATAGGTCTTTTTAGAAAGCTGCTGTATACGATTGTAATTTCATCTCGCAGTCAATGCACTTTAATCGAAGCATCAGAAACTATTCAACAAAAATAATTAGTGCACGAAATAGTTTAGTCTCGCGGGAGGTCTGCCGGGCGCCCCTCGCGCCAACTTGCTAACACTTGCGCCCTTGTGTGAACTTCATCAATAAATCCAAACATCTTACGCACACAATGCCTTAGCAAAGCCAACTATTCCCCTAACAACATCAATCTGAGGGTGCCAACCCTAAAAACGTTACATTCACTTAACTTTATGCATATGTTTGTCCGTAGCTTATGGGCGCAATGAACTTTTTAAATGTATAGTTGCACTGGTTATTTGACCCTTTGTCAAGACCCTACCCATTGCACCCTGGTTTATATAAGAATATTTAGGTAAAACCTTACTTTATTTAAGTTCTTAGCATGTATAAGGACTACGAATGCACCCATCCAAATTATCACCATGAGCCACTTACTTAATAGATAAGTAAGCGTTACTATTAATAAATAAATAAGCCGCGTGAGTGGTTCGAGCAGTTGCCTGCGACACAAAGATCGCAAGTTCTAATCCCGACTGTACCAATGAGTTTTTCTGAACTTAGGTACAGTGATTAGTCACACCTCGAGCTTTACGGTGAAGGAAAACATCGAGAGGAAACCTCCATACGTCTGAGAAGAAATTCATAGGCGTATCCATCTGTCACGTTGGCACCTAATATACCTCTGGCGGAAAGTGCGTGTGCGGGTGCACAACAAACCTTGGTTGTAAGTAGAATTGTCCGGAATCTCTGTGCGTGAAAGTGAGGTGCAACACATGGTATTATAAGTGAAGTATCGCGCTGCTGTGGCAGGCAGGGGCTAGGGCTAGCGCCCCGCTTAGGCCTAGCCAAGCGGGGCGAGCTTACTGGCATATAACTACCTTGCGCCAAGGCACGAGCTATTATGATGTTGGATATTTCAGGCAAACTTAGGGGAACACTGACCGCGACTACTTTGTAACTGCACTATTTGAGGGTTTTGCCAACTTGCCATGGAGCACAACAAAGTTCCAAAACATACTTCGGGAAAGATTGATCGTAGAAATATACAGAGCCGACAGACCGGGTCAAACCATTGGTCGATGCACAGATATGAAATATCCTAATAATTTATCGTTCTGGACGTCGATCGGCGTTATTAGCGATAGTAAGTGCTCGCGCCGGCTGCAGCCCGTTCGCTCAGTGTGAGTGATGGCGCGGCGGCTGCCACCAACACAGCTCATTTGTTGAAACATTGTTTACGATTGTCAGTTTATGAATTCATTAGTGCGCCTGCGCTGGCTCGGGTTCAACTCCATGCCATTGTAGCGGTGTTCAATGGAGGCGGTATGCTGGCTGTGTGGGAGTGATATGCTTATAACGAGATGACACTGCCACGGCCGCGGCCCCGGCCTTCAACTATTATTTATGGTTTTTATGTTATTCATACATTTGACTCACCTCCTACGATACTCAGAAGGGTCTCCTATGTGGTCCATATTTCGCTGGAGGTGTACATAGGTGCCAGAAGGACTCTTACTTCACCTGTCGCCATAATATCTCGAGCACATACTTGAGAGTACAAGTTATCGAATATCTCGGACGTATGCAGAATTACTTTTCCCTTCGTGTAGTTCGTATTGTGGCAAATTACAACCCACAACACAAAGCCACAGGGTCCATACTGCTTAATGTACCTACGTGCAGGCGACCAGCTAGTCATTTAATTGTTCGTTACCGCCGGTGACCGAGTGGTTCGAGAAGTCGTCTACAACGCAAAGATTGCAAGTTTGAATCCCGACTATGCTAATGACTTTTTCTGAACTCCAGTACAGCAATTCATTACGAGTTTTACGCAGAAGAATTACATCTTAGGCAGAATTATATCATACCCCTTCGGGGACCCTTGTGGGAAGCCGTGAGAATATATAATAATTATATCTTAACGAAGACTGTATACGTAGGAACTGAAAGGCTGAGAATGTATAATTGTGCTTGAGAAATGTTTTGTGCGGCGATAGACTCGCCATCTGTGACACTGTCTGTGTGTTGACACCTAAATAATGTCCGTTGAAAAGAGGGTACAGTTTTATCCCTGCCTGCCCCACCTTATCGGGGACCCTTGTAGTAACGCGGGAAATATAACAATAATAACTGATGTAGCATCGGACACACTGACGCGTGTGTCCGATACCAACCATACAAACTATAATGCATGATCGATTATCATGGACATTGACGTTGATGATCATCATCATGATAATATTAATCAGTGTCGCATCTAGCGATCGATAGATATACATATGTTTCATTGCCTAATCATATACATAGAGAGAGAGTTTGTATGAGTAGTGAAAGCAGCAATTCATGAAGGCAGTGGGTGTGTATTATTTGGTATAGTGCCTTGGTGGGCGATACTAGCGAGCGTTACAAGGAACTGCTGGCACATGGCGATGCCTGGCTGGTGACTCGCGGGGCGCACTATTATAGCCCCATATTGAGCCAGCCTCGCATTCTCACGTACGTGGATACGTGCAAGATATTACTGAGTGCGTACATTTACAGATGCTGGCTCAATATTACAAGAGTTTATTAAAATACTGGCATAGTTTATTTATAAGTAATATTTGTAAAAGTCACTGCGTGTAGTTTTTACCGGCAACCCGCGGAAGTCTTAACAGAAATAAACATCCGCGTCGAATGGCGTGATGTATTTTAATAGCGTATGAAAATATCCAAGAACTATATTTACTAGAGGAATTCTCACGAAAGCCCCATTGGCAAGCGCTGAGCGATGGGCTCAATTAATTAGGCGTGTGTTTACACGATCTATTCGGGGCGAGGTGCGGGTATCAATCGCGCCACATAACACATATAATTGTACATGTACACACGAAATAAGACATACTCCTAAACACATACTTATTGAGTACACTACATGTGTGCTACAAATAAACGTGCGATAATATACACAGGACATCCAAGACTAAGTAAGGTATAAACACTCGTACTCATCACACAAATGTCACACATATCACAAATATGTCAGTCAGGAGCTCTGACACTCGACCAGACGGCCGTCTTAAGTCGAATAAATTAATCTTATTATCGGTTATCTGTTGATACTAGACACAGGAAGCATTGCCCATTAATGAATGTTCTCCAATGTATCAGTAAAACTGAAATACATATAGTTTATGTATCTGGACGTTTTATCAATATTTGAAGCTCGCACCTGCAAGTGTTGATAATGGCGTGTTATTTACCCCAGTAGCTGAGTGACTACATGACGGGCGCAGCCAGCTGATGGCTCGCGCACGCCGCGCCGCGCCGACGGATGGATGCACTGCTGGGAACACTCATTGCCAATACTTTTCAATAGCGTGGAATGCATAGCATATAATTGTAATAGTTGTGTTTAGTAATAGCTAATGTGATAACTCATACAGATATTAAGAATGTAATTTGGTATGGCGGAGGCGCCGGTATCCATACCATTCCATCCGGGCACTTGGCGCACTGAACCGGTTCCTGGAATGGTATTGACGTCCGGCACCAGCTTGTATGTAAATCAGGCCATACGTAGTATAAGCAGACTCCCATCAGCTAGGTGCTGGCGCATTATGCCACTATTGGCAGCCAGCGGGCGATCACAAGTGTTTTTCTCGGAGCACTTAGCTCACGTTGAATCTCGCTACAGAGGTACAAGTGGTCGCATTTGGTGTTTATAACGGAGCTGAACACCACATGATGTTCGCTGGGAATTGATTCGATATAATCGATACTATTGATCTAGACGTTTGGCACATTTCCTAGCGAGCAGTGCCGTTAGTGGTGGATCAGGTCTCCATCATAAGTCACCACCGTCACCACCGTCATTCTTAAATGACGGTGTAGGCAGTGTATTTCGTGTTATTTCCTCCAGTGCGACAGGCATGTACGCTGCTTAAGGCAATTTCCGCAGATTCTCTCCGTTGAGCTAGGGAGTAGTTCAAGTCCTCGCCGTCGCAGGCGCCCGTAGGTGGCGGTTATCGCTTACTATCAGGCTGCCGGCTGCTTGTTTACTAGATTTGTGGTATACATTTAACAGACATATAAACATGAATGGCTTGTTTGTTAATTGGTTGGACGCGAGAATCTCAGGAACTACTGGCTCGAACTTGGAAATAATGAACGAAGAAAAAAGGCTATAAGCTATATAGGCTAGATGTACTTATATAAGCTAGGAAAGCTATAACATGGCGTTGCGACCAATGGGAGCAGGGAGTCAATGAAACATGGTGCAGAATGTTTACGGAGCAAATTGTATTCCTTTAGAAAGCTTCCGTTGCGTGCGCTGCGCAAGTGGTTAAGGTTGCGCAATAATCGTAATAATTGGTGAATAACATAAAGATGGCGGATCAAGTGCTTATAGCAGGCATGTTGGCAGATAATTGAAGAGTTAAATAATATTGTTGTAGAGCCAAATAGTGTATGATCCTCAAGGACGTGAGAGTATAATTAAATCCCCTAAAGCCTTATTAAAAGCCTTTGCGCGAGCTCTGGAGGTTACTCGGCTCAGAGCGCAGAGCTCTACGTGACGGCGCATAGGCGAGTAGTTTTAGATTTTAAAGATTTCAAGTATACATCAACTCAGCCCTTGTCCAGGGGAGACCCTTTGACGGAACTCAGTAATTTCCGCTGCAGGTGTAATAGCCGACAGCCCTGCTTCCACTCCTCCAATGGCGGTCGCAAAGCAATGGCTGGGTGCCTAATAGTCGCAAGTGAATAAAACATACGTTACTTACCGCACATGAAATGAATTGTAAAATGTAAAGCGTTCAATTGTTTATGCTCGAACACCTCTCGAGGTCACGAGGTCACCAGGTCGACAGTACTCGTAACCGCTCGTCTGGAACAATCTTCTCGATTAACTTATTGAGCTTCTTACGTAAGTGCTTTGTGTGTTCCCACAAACTTACGTATTCTTGCCAACAATTAAAACTTGTATGGGAGCCTGTTCGCAGGATTTTTGTTACGCGGGCCTCACGTAATGGATATTTGGAAGAGGAAACTTTTTAAAACTTAAGCACAGTTATTGGTCGCAGCACGAGCTTTACGATAAAGGAAAGCATCGAGAGGAAACCTGCATATTTTGAGAAGAAATCCAAAGACGTATGTATGTATAGTTGTGCTTGAGTAACGGCTATGGCCTGGCCATCGGTCACGCTGGCACATAAAAAATATCTCTTTCGGGCGGCGGCCTTTGGGCCGTGACGTCACGGATGCATCACCACGACACACGACCTGACTACGGCAGCGCACTGGACCAGCTTGCACAAGGGCGCTATACAGTCAATCTCTTGTCGGATGGAGAGCGGGAGTGGTAGTGTCCTACATGGGAACCCAAACATACTTCACTTGAACTGCTTTTTTAATAACGGGTTTGTTAGGTTCTCCAAATCCTGCCTCCAACGTTTGCTGCACACATCTCTCACTTTTGTATCTTTTGGAGTGCGAGAGAGTGAGAGAGCTACACGTCCCAATATAAGTAGAGTCGGCACAGTAGTGCTCCGAGTGCTCATTGATAGAAGGGCTTGTATTCCTATTTTCCAGCCAGCAGCAGCAATTTAGACCAGCAGAATGAGTTGTATGGTGATGTTTACTGCCCCATGGCGCCAGGTGCGGTCAGTAAGTGTCATATGTTTTGGTTCAAACTAATACATAGTGTTGTATTACAAATTGTAGTAAGTCCTATTTCAACTTATTATCCAAATACACTTAATTAGACAATGTCTGTTGTCAGTTGTCCAAGTGTTGAGAGGTTAATATTCCAGCGTGTCTGCGCGCCCGACCTACCTGTGCCAATTGCTATTTCGGTCCCACATGAGCTTACTCGGTGTGGTAACCCGATATGTTCACAAAAGGACTGCAACATATACTTCGTAATAAGCATAATTTTTGAAGGACCATTGAAATAGTTTTATCGATATCAAACTTTGTATAGAGTAGTATCATGAGCATCAGTCGCAGCAAAACAAATAGCTCGAAAGTTAACAAAATGGCAGCATTATTAAAGGCAGTATTACTCACTGCGAAACGGTTATACAGGTTTTTTTTCAGAAACAATGAATAAGAGAGTTTTTTTTTTCATTTCTTTATCTCTATAGTTGGATTCTGCTATTATAATCCCGATAAAAAGGTAAAAAATTTCAACATTGACATACTTTTTATTAAACAATATTACTAGATTATACTTTTTCTCTGGCGGAAAGTGGGCGTCTGGGTACTACGTATAAGCCTCTGCCTGCCCTTCGGGGACCCTTGTGCGAAGGCGTGAGGACATATTGCTGAACTCATTTAACTTTCAAAATTCATGTTTCAGTCAGTGTGAAGCCTCTGCTGCCCAACCAAGGACAGACCCGGACAGGAGGCCCTCTATCTACTTCTGTTACTCTACTTTACTATTACTCACGTTCTCCTTCTGACTCCGCCTCGTTTGTACCGCACTCAAGTCTGGGGCCACTGTTTATTACGGAAACGATTATGAATTTCTGTGAATTCATAATATCTCAAGTTTGAATAGACTGAGCTCATTCAATAATGGAGCCATTGTAACACTATATTATCATGTCCAAGCAATGCTTGCGGGTTAATTAAAACTATTGTGTATCAGATCTCCAGCGCTGGGGGCTCAGAACATGACTACTGAACTATGCTTATAATCTTATTGTTGAAGCTCACTGCGAAAGAGCTTTCACATCATTAACAATGTGTTCCGATATTTTTTCTCATGAAGTTATTCTCTACGGGCTATCCATGCGCCGATGGCGAACTCCTCACACCCCTTCAGGAAGTAGAAGCTGGCTGACAGACTTTGAAAAAGGTTTCAATAGCACAATTCGTGTCCGAGGGAGTAAGCGATAAAGAACGACAGATAACAATGGATCAAATAGAGCAATATGGTCTGGAATTGTCTCTCCGCCCCTATAGTTAGTTATAATACCTGTATACATATAAAGGTTAGTCCATAGTATAAACCGGTACTTTGGGGACACGTTAATAATGTGCGAGCGGAGGCGGACACTGGATAATACATAGACATAAATGAAACGCTTATTTGTTAGAGATCGTGTTGTGCATTCCTTCACGCCTCTCTTCGCTTGGGAGTGCATCTATCTACATCTCCTATAACTATGCTCGGCAGACGTGGCTTTCAAATAATAAGACGCATGGTTGTATTCATGCGATATGTGACGACGTAGGTAGCACTGGTCATTTAGAGGACAAGGCTAAGCTGGCGTCCAGTGTGCTCAACAGAGCTAAGCAGTACTTCACATCGCAACAAAGGCTGCAACTTTATAAGTCGCAAGTTCGGCCACATATGGAGTACTGCTGCCACCTGTGGGCTGGAGCCCCTGGATACCAGGTTGGGCCTTTTGACGCGGTTCAGAAACGCGCCGCTAGAATAGTCGATGATCCCATGCTCACAGGCGGCTTGGAATCACTAAGTTTGAGGAGAGACTTTGTCTCCCTGTGTGTGTTCTACCGCTTGTATAATGGAGAGTGTTCTGCAGAATTGTTCGACATGATGCCCACTTCCACCTTCTACCACCGCACCTCTCGCCATCGACGGGGAATTCATCCCCATACCTTGGAACCACAAAGGTCTCGCACTGTGCGCTTCCAAAGGTGTTTCCTTCCGCGAACGCTCAGGCTGTGGAATGAGGTCTCCGTTGAGGTTTTGCCTGGAGAGTACAGCATGGAGTTCTTCAAGAAGGATGTGAAGAGATTTCTGCACGGTCGGCAACGCGCGAGTAATATCCCTGGTGTTGCAAGCGTCCATAGGCGGCGGTAACCGCTTACCATCATGCGGACGGCATGCTTGTTTGCCACCTATGTGGTATAAAAAAAGACTAATTCCGGACTGGAAGTGACGGACGGACAGAAGGACACAATTATATATTTGTGCTCTATGGGATACAGCACCATAGGAAAATAAACACCTTAATACTATTAACATTGTATTATTATCTACTTATAGGTATGCTTTATAAGTTCACAAAAACCCATTGGTACAGTCAGGATTCGAACTTGCAACCTTTGTGTTGCAGGCAAATACTCGAACCACTCGGCCACCACGGTTCTAATACTGTTATGTGGGTACCAATGAATGGGCTTTCATTTAACCAATTAAGATTGGTTGCAATATAAGTCCTTTATCCGTACACAATACCAAATGAGAAAAAATTGAGGCTATATATGTGGACATGGACCCTTGTCAGCATTCCCTTCGCTCGTATCAATGCTGCACTATCGTATCGATAGCCATGGAATTCGGTAAATTACCGGGCTAAAACATAAATTCCCTTATACCGAGGAATTCTTTAAATTCCGAGATAAAATCCCTGCTCTACCTTTTAAGTAAGATAAAATGTTATTTCCCGTCTGTAGCAAGATAATGTGCAGCACTAGAGGAGTCCATCTCAAATATCTTAATGGGGGGTCCATTAATGCTTATGTAATATGATAATATTTTAGTACCAATGGGGCATTGCGCTCCCGCGTCCTTGCAATATGCGGGTCTCACGCACATAGTTAACCTTTTAACGACCGGCTGTCTCCACTAATACACGATAGTTCAATACGACTCTCTAACTACCTGAGTGTAACTAGTACCTTATATAATAATTATATATAATATGAGTAATAGAGTTCCCTAAATAAATGCTAGCAGAAGGAACATAACCAGTATTTATTGTTTGTTCCATCTAAAATCCCCCTCTTGATAGACACATAATCTATTACCACATTCAGGCAGTATAATACGCGAGTCTAACACAGTATAACTATAAGCTAAAGCAGAATGGAAAGTAGGCCTTATTCTTGAAATAAGTACCAACGGTCGTTAGGGTTGTCCCAGTAAGCTCAGTAAAATAGAAAAAGTTTTTTACATATCTTACTAATATTATAAAGGCGAAAGTTTGGATGTTTGCGGCTCTTTTACGGCAAAACGGCTGAACCGATTTGGGTGAAAGTCGCAATGGTCATGGCTTATACCTACGGTATAGGCTACATTTGAATCCCGAAAAGGTTCTAATATTATAAAGGCGAAAGTTTGTTTGTTGCTTTATCACGGCATAGCGGGAGAACTGATTCTAGCACGGAAATACATAAGGTACTTTTTCGAAGCCACGGGCAGAAGCTAGTATGTACATATAACTACCGTTTTTATACCGAGCATTAGGGTGGTCGCTCTTGATGACTATAAAGTTAACCATTGTTTTATTATTTATAAAAAATGAGTAGCGAATCTAACCAGATATATTTATGTGCAAGCAATATTTTCGTGGCATTTTAAATATAAGACGTGTAACGCGGCCGAGTCTCGTCGATGCGCGCGTCTGTGTGCGTGTGTCGTTGTGTCTGTGTGAGTGGGACATTATATTATGACACTCGGTACCTGGGTAGTACCTGCCGCGACTGTTGCAATGATTAACTCGTTTTATTTACCTCGGAGTATGGCATCCCGTTGCAGAGTACAGTTTGCCCCGGAGGTCAGTAGGCAGTGTGTCAGTGTGGCAGACTAGAGCGTGCGACACTACTTACCACATCTGTACATGCTGCACTGCCTATCGCCAGCTGTATATTGGGTAGGGACCGGTACCATGTGAATGTCATTATACCTGATCTGAAGTTTGGCCTGTTTTGGTTCAAAATGTAGTTGAGTATGCCTGAGCGGTTCGACATTTGGAATCACAACTTCAACATGTACGTGTCTTATAAATGTTTCGTGTTTCCCAGACACAAAGAATGTACTAAGCAGTTAATGGAACCCTTTAGAACGATACAGAATAGCTTAAACGGAATCTTAGGAAATATAACGACCAGCCATGTATAATGAGAGTTGCGTGTGCATAATAATAGTAATGTTGCCTTGAACGGACGCCGGCCCTTGCAGCTACGTCATTATGGGGTCTTTCATTTAAGGTCATAGTGGAGAAAGTTCCCCCCGCAGTGTGCACACCGCACAAGGCTCGGGGGCGAGGAATGCCAAGCAGTTATTCAGTGTTCTGTGATGACGACTAAATGTAAAAGCCATAACAATGTTATCTTTACACCGTCGAGTTGAAGGTTACAGCGATCTGATGCTTAAACGGTTTGCTTGTTTGTGATGAGCCTATTTATATTATTATGATTATTGTTCCAAGTGTAATGTTTTTAAATATTGTGGCGTTTAACATGTGCCTTCACACTCCGTTGGCAATACACCCGTGTGTTTACATCTGTGTATGCTTACGGATGCGCGCGCTCCCAATCAAAATAATCCACAGAAAAACTTGGGTTTACATCTCGCGTGGCTGGTTCTCTTTATACGTTCATATTAATTGAAGTAAGGTGTCGGCCGTGAGGTGCGCGCCGCGAGCGGTGCCGCACCCTGTTCGCGCGGGTGCTGCCACACTTGATATGGTGTAAGCGCGCCTTGTGCGTGGCAATATATTTATGTATATACATAATATCATGATGCAGATGAGCAGGAGCAGCTAACTAGGCTAGCTGGGGATACGCACATTGTGTAGGATATGGACAGGTCCTAATCAGCTCTGATGACACACACAAACAATTGACAATAATTGTAGAGTTTGGAAGATATTTTCGTACATCAACGGTTTATTTCATTACGTACATCGCTAGGCCTCGATTTGCATTAAGGAAATAAGGTCAAGAAGCAGGATTATACTCGAGGAGAGTCGGAGCCAGATGGCAGTAACAAAGGGCGCAGCCGACCGCGAACTGAGAGACATGCTCACGCCGCGCCGAGCCTGCGCCGCGCTGGAGCCTTTGGGCCAAAGCTATTTACATGCTAGCCGTGTGGGTACTAGTGAACACATTTTATTTGATATAAGCCCTGCCGGAGATGGGATGTCATTGCTGCGTTGGCCGTGTGCTTCATATTAGTAATATACTTATGCAGTGTATTAGTTATGCATAGGTACATACTCACGCCGAGTTCCTCACAGGGCAGGGAGGTTATTAATAAATTATATCATCACGCCTTCTCACAAAGGTTCCCGAAAGGGTAGGCAGAGGTGCTTAGGTAGTACCGACACACTCACCCTTCAATCACTCTACTTAAGTTCAGAAAAACTCATTTCCCCCCTTGGAACTCGAATTTACAATGTTTATGTTGCAGGCAACTAGTCGAACTCGGCCACCACTGCTATATTATTATTAACTACAGACCTAAATATGTTTATTGTGAGAGACACGTTACGTTGGTACAATCACAATACAGAATTAACACAATCTCGAAGGAGACGCGACGCTACGTTTCCTCCACGAAGCTTAATGTCATTGTAGCCACCGCGTATATTTCATAAGATGCAAGAACCTTTTAGAATTATAGGTTTGTGTTAAAGTCGCATTATCCTTAATTGAAAAATAATTGCGTCCATTTTGCCTCGCACTTAGTGATATTTGTGATAATGTTGCGTTCGCAAACACAGAACGCGTCACTGTGGCGGGATATTGACAATGTTCACAGAGGCTGCGGCAGCGGGTGTGGTTATTGAGAACAATTATTGATTCATACGTCCCGGCCCTTTCCCTTTTCCCAATTCCCTGGCCGGCATAGCTCGGGGTAGTAGGGGGCTATATTCAAAACAAAGCTTAACACATCCTGAGAGTTTAGGAGAAGCTTAACACATCTCCCGTGTACACCTGTAGCCGGAACGCCTGCGCTCGAGACACGTATGCCGTAGTAATACCGAGCTTCCTCCCCACGGCTCGAGGGGCACTCCGGCCTGGCGACCTTGGCGGCGGCTTTTATATTCATCGTAAACCTTTAACAATCCATTAGGAACGGGCGCCGATGGCGAAGTCTCAGTGCGGAGAGCACCGCGCATTAAACGGCCATATAATGATGTAGACGTGTCCCGCTCCGTGGCCCTGCCTCGGCGCACACACGAAATCTTGTCGCTGTCCTAATTTCGCTGTTCTCTTTTTTATTTGCATTTTCCGTTTAAGTATTTTCTGTTCAGTGTGAGATATGTGTTATTATTGTGATCTTGAGGGTTAAGTTTTAGTTTCATTAATGCATTCAGGTCAACCCAAGAATACAGGCTTAGTTCTAAACACAATGGCATACCAACTAGGCATAGCCATAGCTGAGCTAATCTGATTATTTTGCTTTGGATTCAGCTCCGCAAAACTTTAATTTTAGCTTCAATGCCGGAAAAAATCAGCTTTCAATGTACCTAACTGTCCCTGTAAGTGTACTGTGAGGCTGCAAGTGTACTGTGAGGCTGCAAGTGTACTGTGAGGTTGCAAGTGTACTGTGAGGCTCGTGTCCCCGTGGGAGGCTGTGCCAACACAGGCTCTACATTATCAGCTGTCACGTGGTGTCGCGCCGTGAGATAGCCACACGCCGCGGCTGGTGGCACCATAATCCGAGATCATCCGAGCGACCCTAATATATTTAATGCGATACTTTATGACGCTATAAAAACAAAATGCTCATAAAACTAAAAGACCTTGTGTAACTCATCTCAAAAGGATTCCTTGAGGCCAAATAATGCTTGTTTACATTTAGGCCCGTAGTCCACATGGACCTCGGCTGATTGCCAACGCTTCGCTTCGCGGTGATTCTTTTTATAGTTGTTCTATGGTTAGGTGCCATGTTTGTAGAAAGGTTCAGTTTCATTTTGCCAGAAACTTCAGCTCTAGGTTAGTCATCTAATTCAAGTCAGGAATATTAAAAGTATACCCTGAGTGTGATCCTTGAGCACTTCTTCACCGCGATTGTCTGAGAGACCATATATCGAGCAATCTCGATGGAATCCCTGATAAGCTAAAAATGGATCACATTTGCTACAGCGAGGACAATGAAGCATTCGGCCTCCCATACACATGACACTTTACACCCGACTTGCGGTAAATGCACTTCACGCTGCTGCATAGTACATACTCACACGAGCTGCATACAGATAGTTGCATAGTTTCGCTCGTGTATAAATGTCTCACTTAGATTATGCAATTATCTGACTAAGATTCGACTTTGCTTGATTGCCCAACGCACAATTGTTTATATCCATTGGGCTATTCCGTCTGCCAGTCTCTCCTGCACCAGGATGGGAAACAGTTTCTCATATACACACAGATGAAAGAGTGAGAAGTGCTTGTCGTTGATGCTCAAATTCTTAAATCCACGAATAGTAATTGCGCCTTTTGGTAGTCTTATACTTTAAATAGTGGCTGTGGGATGTCCTATGAGAGGTGTGCAGTGTAAGAGAGGCTCTATCTCAGCATATGCGTCACCTCGCCCTCGGGCACCCTCGCCTTCGAGCACTGACATCAGACACTGAGCAAATACCACTATTGCATCAAAGGGAGAGCACCCCGGGGGAGCCGCCTTAAAATTTGATTTTATAGGTAGAATTTTTATATCATTTGCGAGCTTGAATGCCAATGCTGGACTAGCAATACGATATATTGCTGGTGTACCCGCAGAGTCTGGATGCGGGGCTTAAACTAAGCAGTGGCATATCTACACGCCTTCCCTTAAGGATTGGGAAAAGGGTAGGTTTGTCCATCACCCTCATGAGGCGACAACATGATGAGAACATAACCATTTCTCAAGCACGACGTTAATAAACTTACGCCTTTTAATGTATTTTCAACTTACATATATAGTATATAGATAGTGCCATCCACAAAGACGCGCCCCACCAATTTCTAGTTGAGGGGGTCGCGGGATGCTTGGAGTATGACCCGAGTCTATTTATTATAGTGTGCGTGTGCACTCATAGGTAATCAGTGTGTACTGATAATACTCAAACATTAATGGAAGGTTGCACACTTACACTATAAACTATAGGGAAGAATAGTAGGGCGCGTCTTCGTGTGTGGCTATCTATATCTATCTATATATATATATATATATATATATATATATATATATTATACAGATATCGATGAAGCAACAACTTATGTAGTTAATACGGAAATTGCTTATCTTTTAGGAATGTGGTTGCCGCGGTTGATATTAATGGGCGAGAGGTCGCAGGGGGGGGGGCGTGGGGCTCGCGGCAGTGGCTGCTCCAGGGACCAGGGCCGGAAGCTGTTGAGCCTCTTGTGTAAATATAGCTTTCTTTTCATCTTTGCCGGAACCGGGAGGAGGTAAAAGCCTTCCACGAAAACGAATTTCTTTGTTGAGCTGGGCGGAGGTTAAGTGTAGCGTGGGCGGGCGGGCGCTATAATGAATCTGTATTCAAGTCTTATGATATCAAATATCCGCATGTTGTCGCTGGGCGGCTACATTAATGTGCTATTTGTGATGACTGCTTGACAATTATTGTGCTTAGTACAATAAACACATAAACATTATGCCTTCCTCTATGAGCGGCACGTCGAACACATATTTTTTTCACACTTGTGGAACAACCAAAACATATCTGCTTCTAATGTTAAAGATAGATAGATTAGTATGAATTCAAGTATAATGTAATATTAACTTAGAAATCGGCGAATCGATACTACGCTGCCATCTCTGCATTGTAAGTGCCACAGAATATCACAATACAAAGTGTCGGCGGGGGGTGGCCGGGGGCGAGGGAGGGAGGCTGGAGATAAGAACTTACTCGCCAACGTCACCACTGACGCTTCCAATAGATAGCCCGGCGTGGGCATCGCAGTAGACTAATATAAGTGGGCATACTGAGACACGACATGCAGATGGACTTGACCACGTGACCACTGCGACCACAAGTGGCCATCACGGGCAGCGTCCTCAGACCACGTATACACACACTTTACAATATCATAACATCATACATGGTATTGCAGCAATGTACAGTACATTTGTGTACAATGAGAAGGTCCTAAATAGATTCTTTTATTGTTGATGGTATTAGTCCAGCACATGTAGTATCGAGTGTATTTCATGTTAGTGCATAGCATTTGTAATAATATATAATAATATATCCTCACGCCTTCCCACAAGCGTCCCCGAAGGGGTAGGCAGAGGTGTATAGGTAATACCCACACACCCACTTTCCGCCAGAGGTATATTAGGTGCCAACGTGACAGATGGCGAGTCCATCGCCGTTACTCAAGCACGACTACACATACGCCTTTGAATTTCTTCTCAGACGTATGCAGGTTTCCTCTCGATGAACTACTTAAAATGCTCGGTGAAAAGCTCAATATCAAAACGGTGTGGAGGTTCTTACCATTAAGGGATTTCATGCCACAGTCTGTATGAACACAAAGCAAAACAGCGAGCTTATTGACAAGTTATTTCACATCGTGCAGTGATATTTATTATTCTTATTTCCCTATATATACAGTACAGTTACCCAAGAAATCTTCGCACCCCGAGGGCCGCCACTATATCGACATCATGTTTTCCATTAGGAATTGTTGTCGTTGAATATACATTGTTGTTGTTGCTGCTTTCTTTGCGCCGTGATCCTCGATGTACGTATACTTATACGTATGGCAATACGTACTAATGGCCCATCACACAGATTACAACAGTTACATAGCTATAACAATAATTGTCCAGCTGCGCCCTGTAACACATAACATAGCTATAACAGTGAACATGCCAGCTCAACGTCTAAGCCAAATACCACCCCGGTGTAAGCGTGGCAGATTTTCTAGTTGGATCCCATGCTCTGCTTACCGCTGAGGTCGCCGTGTGCAGCGTCCGCAGAGAGTGCATCTCCCATCACCGTGTGCCCCCCACATGACTGCATGCGCCACAGCAATGGAGCAATGCGAGCGACGCGGTGGTGGTGAGCGAGTGCGGGCGTCGCGCTCACGGCAGGTGTTGATTGCAGCCATTAGTTGCGCCTGCAGCACCTGCCACGGCACATAATACCCGCCATGAGCAGTCTTAATTACAAGGCCTAATTACACTCGTTTGTATTGCGCCACCATCCCTAGACTGCGTTTACTGACAGCTTTGTTTATGTTACTACATCTTTATATGTAGATGGAACACGGCTCCAGCGGCTCGGAAACATTCCAATTAGTTCCAACCCTAAGCAGAACAAAAGATGTGTATCCACACTGCAATCCATTAGCTGGGCTGGGAGGAGCTCGGCCTTTGTTCTTCCATATTTATTTATTAATATTATTAATAACGTGCAGCTCCGCGAATGCTCGGTTTTATAGCGACATGAAAACTATGAAATAAAAATGTTATATTAAAGGCAAGGAATAGCGCTCGGGCCAGATGGTTCGTATCCAGCGGTCGGTTTGAACACATTCGCTACAGAGCGGCCTCGGACACGTGCTTGCCGCTGAGTACGTCTACACAAATGTACTGCTAGATCTGATACACATTTATATATTCATATTTATTGATCGAAAGCGCCGTGTGGCATATGCCATAGGTGTAATACTAACTTCTTGGCCGTGACAACGTAAAAGTTGCGAGTCCGTCGTGGTTTAACAAACACGACTCTGCTGGTCATTTCTTCTCAAACGCAGATATGCAGGTTTCGTCACGATTTATTCCCTCACCGTAATACTCGTGGTGGGATACATCACTGTTCAGATGAAACTTAGTATACATACCGCCGCGGTTGGAACCTGCATTTCGTTGGCGACTGCGTAAACCATCTTGGCAATGCGTAGGTAATGCAAATTGATCCCAAAAATCCAAAAATAATGTGACTTTAATGTTTACACAGTGGCAAAATAAAATCCCCGTACGTGTCTAAGATGTGCTAGAAGTGGCACCGATGCCTTGCGCCGCGCAGCCGACGGAAGCTCGCCAGTGACCCGGAGCCCGCTATAAGGAGCCACTTGTTACTCGCCACAGAGTAGCACACGCGCCCAGCCTGCGAGTATTACTCACAAGTGTAGCCAACATTGCGAAGTCGGCCGTCAGCTACCTACATACTTTGCCTCTTACGTATATATGAAAATAATACATAGTATTGTTCATAGGAATAACTTCCATATGTAAGGAAGCCTCTCTGAACATATAGATTGAATTTATCCTGAAATACATGTCGGGGTCTTTCCAGAAGGGTCCCCAAAGGGCCAACCGCTTTTCGGCTGAGTTTCTTTTCAAACGTAGCAGGTTCGATGTTTTCCTTTACCGACAAGCTCGTGCTGTGGACGAATCACTGTACTTAATTTATGAAAATTTCATTGGTACAGTTGGGATTTGAATTTGCAACCTTTGTGTTTCTGGCGACTGGTAGCTCGAACTTGTTATTTGATAAAATGATGTGCCTATTCTTAAAGAATTTAGAAAGGCTCCAAAGTATAGCTAATGTGGCCCTGCACGGGTGCACGGGCGAGTTGATGTTTTATTCATTCCTAAGCCGTGTCTAAATAATGTATAGGCTGCAGAGATTTATCCCGCGAGCGGCCGTAACGGCACTAAGACTGGAGTGCTAGTTTAAGAGTGTGCGGCCGCTGTTAATGGCGCTCGTTAAATATGTATGTACCTACACGGGAACGTGCACTCGGTCGTATCATAATTATTTATTTTACTGTGGTAACACCCACTCTATTATCGCTCGACGAATTTACGTAAACTAATGATAATAATCTATCATCACGCCGACGGGTAGGCAGAGTACACCGCCGGTTCTCTCTAGATCTCTTTCGCTTCCTCCGCATTCATCAGTCTATTCGTACCTATACGCTGAACTGGTTTCGATTATTCTGGACCCATCCTTCAGAGTCCGATCGATTTGATCTAGCTACCTATTTGGAACGTGGTCTTTCTGGTGGAATATCTGTGTCATCAATCTTCCTCCACTCATCCTTTCCATATGCCATCTACATGAGGTCAAGTCAACAATAACGCTGTCATCTTATTTATGGTCCGCTTTCAAAAGTTCAAGAACCTTTGTGATGCATTCGTGTAATAAATGTATTTTATCCATAATGTATGTTACTCACCGCTTATCTGAAAGTAAACATTATGAATGAATAAAAGATGCCATATCGCACGATGGCCCACGCGCTAGTGCGACCCGATGCCCTGGAGAAAGAGGTACTTAACAAGCGATCTTCGATCTTATATCGCGGGGTGACTGGCTCCCTCGGCCTGCATCCATTATCTGTAATGTGAGTATAATGAAGTGCAGCATTTAATCATTAATGATAGGCGCGACGACGAGGAAGTCTCGCGAGAATTGAATGTGGGACCGGGCCCCACTGGGCTATGTACCTACCTCATATACATTCCATGGCCATATGAGTTGAGTGATCGAATGCGCTACCTATAGCGCGGATGTCCTAGCCAACCAAGCCAAGAATGAATTATGTGACGTGTCGCAGCGATAGTACCAGATATGTACTCGTATTTCTCTGCGACAAAGATCTTTGTGATTAGCACGAGAATGAGTTCAATATTGGTCGCGGCGGCTCCTATAGATGTACCGACGGAGCCTGGATGCGAAGCCTGCCAATAATTGGTTTCGGTTCAGAGACCGCATTTCGATATCTCGCGCTATTGCTGAAGTATGGACGCGGCTTCTTTGCAGGTATACTCGCAAACCTCAGCGGAAAATATTTTTATTTGCGGCGTCTACCGAGAACTGATGAATACAAAGCTTCGATCGATGTTTGCGAGAATTTGGAATCATACAATCAACATAAAAATTTATGAGAGATATGTTTTAGTCAAATACCATCCGCCTTCCCTCAAGGGTCCATGAAGGGGTAAGCAGAGGTAGGTAGTACCCACACACCTACTTTTCGCCGGACATATGTGTTTGAATTTTATGATGTTCATATTTTATATGGTATTCCTCCAAAGAGGATTACATGCCTAGTACAATATAAGAAAACAACGAGTATTATTTGTTTCTCAGCACGGCCATCCCTGATGGAGTACCGATGGCTTTATTTATTCACAACAGGCATAAAAGGCTACTCGTAGCCGTGGCATCTGTAAGTCCCGTTTCACAAACTAGACTTCTGATTGTTTAATGGCAGTACCAATAACATATTATTCTAGGTCCAAGCTAAATATAATATAACACATTGTAGGTGTGCTAGCAGCAAAATAGTCAAAACACCTCTGTAGCCCTCATTCAAAGCAGACACTTGGTTGGATTGTAATATAACACCACGCAGCAGCGATCACGTGTCATTGAAAGTGGAAATTGCGAACGTAATGACGTTGTGTATTTCGCAATCTCATAAAAAATTATGCAAACTAAGTAATGACTTGAAAGCATCGACGAAATGAATCACCAATGAATTGTTGGCCAACCATATTACATCCGGCCGCGCGTACCTGCGAGTGTTTGCGCCGCTGTTGTAAGAAAATTAGGTCGTATACTGTACAGTAAACACATCGTATGTTGTGGGAAAATAGAGCGTATTGATATTCACAACACAAGCAGTTGTGTATGTATCCGTCGCGGGCTCATCTCGCTCAGTGAGCCCGCACGGCTGTATTACTTCGCCTTCGAGTATGCCCGCTATACCCCGCATAAGGACGCTCTTGTGTTTTGCATTCTAACTTAAAAGTTTACAAATAAAATTACCCTTTTCTTTTGAAAACGGGATGAGATGAATATAATAACGCCCGTGACTCATCCTGAATTTCACACTTCCTCCATATCAAAACTGCACATTTTGTCTATGGACAGGTGGAGGCGAGATAGACGGACAGCAGTGATGATTCAATTGTCCTTAATATTATTAATGTTTGCTTCAAAAATGACTGAATAGGTATTAGATACGTGTGTCTATGTGTGCGTGTCTTAATACTAATCAAATGTTATTCTACTTAGCTGGACTGCAATAATGGTAACATCACTCATAGCTTGATTAGCTTCCGGTGCTTCTCAAACGAAGGAAACGACACATCAACACCTACTTTGAGTACTTGTCATGACTGTTCAACTGCTCTCATCTCGCTGAGCCGGAACCTGCGATATAAGTTTGTTCAGGCAATTAGGTACAGTGCTTACAACGCGCCCGCTATTGTCTCGTGTAGGACTACAAACAGCTCTAAGGGCTGGCGTGCATTCTAAAGATGTAGCCAATGCATATACCGCATTTACTTTTATACAACTTTATGATACGTAAAAAGTACCACCTAAAAGTATGTTATGACAGAGCTCGAGCTGTAATCCATAAAACGAAACGAGTTCATGAACACGTAGCTTGAATATTCATGATAATAAACATAGACGGCGAGCAGAGGCGGGGCGGGGCAGCCCTAGCGGGGGTCAACGGCCGGCTACGAGATGCCGGATATGGTCAACATCACCTATGCACCGGCCCTCAGGCCTCGCGCCGCGGTGACACGTAGTTTCCGCGTCTGCTCGCTACACGACACTCTGCGTCCAAAGTGCGATACGGCTTCGAGAGGCAACTAATGTTTACCACACACACTCCCTACTCACTACACATCCGACTACATAATATTATAAATGCGATAGTTTGTCCGTGTTTATGATATACCTATATCATTAGATGGACTAACACTTGGGATCTCACATCACATCTTATTATAAACATCTACCGTTTCAGTCGGACATTATCAGGGTCAGGGTATTATACGGCTTGTAACTAATACATACTATTGAAAGTCATAGTCAACTACGCAGGAAATTTTATACAAGGTTCAAAATAGTGTAGAAATTAGAAATTAATGTGCTACATTAAGAAGCTTTCGACGTTGACATTTTTATGCGATTGAAACAGAATCTGTATATTTAATATTTACAATGCACTAGTTACAGAAAGGAACTTGATAGTCAACTTACAATTGGCACGTATCGTCCAGCAAGGGCGTGTATGAGCTGTTACGTGGATGCTATGAGAGCCAACAGCTGGAGCCATCAATGGAGGGCGCAGGCCATCCGTCGCCGTCGCCGCAGCTATTCTCTAATTATTGGTTAATGGCCCGAACAGAGATTGGCTGTGCAATTACGGTGGCGGAGAGGTGCGATACGGACTCCACTTGTGGACAGCGTTTCAGCTTGACTTATATAATAATATAATTAACTTATATTCACACCTTCCCAGAAGGGGTAGGCAGAGGTGTGTAGTAACACTATACATACGTCATTGAATTCCTTCTCCAACGTAAGCAAGATTCCTCTCGATTTCTTCCTTCACTTTAAGTCTCGTGGTGCGATTAATCACTGTACTTAAGTTCTGAAATACTAATTAGTACAGTCGGGATTCGAGCTTAAAATCTGTGTATTGCAAGCGACAGCTCGAACCACACGGCCGCCACGATTATATTTGTTTTACAGTCGTTGGGTATTCATTATTATTTACAAATAAGAAAAATATTTTCGAGGTATAACGTGCGAGAGCATCGCTCGCTGTCTGCCAATGGCGGTGGAGTGCGAGCGTGTAGCGTGTAGCGTGTAGCGTGTAGCGTGTAGCGGGCCGCGGGGACAAAGGCGCGTGTGGCCAGAGCGCGCGTGGCGAGTGCGCAGAGAGGCGCGTGCGTCAACGGCGCCGCCGTGGCACCGGGCGCGCATTATGTATTAGCCACTTAACCGTCGGTGGCGGCTGACCCCAATACTGGGCCATCCAAATATTTATACTATACTCCAGCAGTTTGGACATCGGCGCAGGGTAGCTTCTGCTTCATGACCTTAACACGCTATTTGTGCTCCCTTAAGTACCTATCGCTGCCAGCGGCCACGGCGGGCACAGGCTGTGGGCGCCTCTCCGGCAGCCACCCGGCTACCTGAACTCTTTGTTAGAAGAACTATGATTGGATGTAGCCAACATGTGGGTATGTGTAACAGTATCCTAGCGAACCCCAGTTCGCATGAAATAAGAGGTTTATTGAAATTATATAAGCGTAGATTTTAATAATTTACATTCAGGAGACTTCACGGGGTGGCATAGTCGCTGTGCGACAAAACTCCTTAAATAAAGAGATAAAAATATAACTACTTGTAAAGTAATTTTATTTCTGTGTTATGCATATTTTATATATTATATTATAATATATTAAATATTAAATATAATATATTAAATATTTTTTATTCTACTCGTTTGTCAATAATAATAATATTTTTTAGTAATTATCGTAATTCGGCCAGTGTAACCGTAAGATACGTGGCCTCCCTTCGCCACGTGTGGCTATTATCCGTGAGCGCGTGCATTAGCCGACAAGACGCTGACACATTGATGTGTCGGGAATTGGGTTACTGCCACATTGCTCCCGACACCTCCCGATATACTCGCCGTAAGCCGACAGCGCTGCTCTCATGCACCAGCATTGGACTGAATGTTGAATCCGGAATCTTAGAACAATAGAGGAGATGAAGCTCGAAGGTGTAACATAAACTAGGACGTGGTACGTCGAAGGGCATTGACTGAATCATTTAGAAAAGCCCCGTTGTTTGTTAGTGGAGTCGTGACTCAATCATCGGCTGACACGGAATAACACAATGTTTCTAAAATAAGATGTACCGCTAGTAGCATCGAGCGGAGGGCGTACCAGCGGGCTCGGGATGGGACTTTGTAGGAATCGGTGGCGGCCAGTGGACATCAGTCGGGGTCCCTGACTGGCCCTATCGTGTTTCCCACGGGTCTGGGAAACGTGCCAATAGGTACCTAGTTCAATGCTAGCTTTAAATATAAACCTAATCTTGATGAAGAACCTTGCTCTGGAGCCCAGCGTATGGGTTTGCTGCAGCCTGTCCAGAGGCGCGCGATTGGCCGGCCGACAGGGAACCACGATTTATCGAGGACAAGACATTTGTCATAATGTTATTGCCGATTGTCAACTTAAAATGTAGCAGAACTGTGCCGCATACAATTAATTGGGGTATTATTTAGGGACGTGGCATTGGTATTAAAACTGCGTGACGGATTTAGACATGAAAAAAATATTTTCGTGGAACTGTGAGATATTAATACTCTCGGTGTATTTACGACTCTATGAAAAGCGCCCATGTTCGTTCGTATCCGTCTTGTTTACACGCGGACGAGCTTTGATGAGGTAATGCTGTGGCCAGATGTACAACACTGGCGGCGGCACTTGCACGAGCTGAGTACATTGATATTGTACAGATCATAGCTAGATCTAGATAGCATAAGCAGCATAGATCGTGCGATAGTTAACGGTAGGTACATCATACAAACTAACCTCTAGCTATTCGACTTCAAATCTATTCCGTTCTAAAATAAATAATCAAGTTATGTAGTATCGTATTTTGAGGAGTGTATTAAAAAAAGTGTTATGGGACTAAATTAATAGACAGCGGACCTGAGAAATTCCAAAATCTTGTAATGCATCACACAAACAGCGTATAGCCGCGAGTGTTGCAGACCTTTGCCTTAAATGATCAATGTGTTACGTGAGCTCTCTCCACTCGAGCTCTCTCGGCGCAAGGGGGTTGGTGCTGCCGAGGCAGGGAGGTGTGCTGCGCGGCGAGGCGGCGAGGCGGCGAGGCGCATCTGCATCCGGCGCAGACTGCGCTCAGAATAATGAATGGGATCTCCAAGAGCCGGCATTGCATATTTATTTCACAAAAATCTTTAAGGGGCAGTTTGAATCCGTACAGATCGTAATCGAGTGAATATATTTTAATATGAAATTTCGAAATAATGATATAGATTTCGTGAACCAAATGTGTTTGAACGGCATGCCATGAATTCATCGAGACCTACTCTGTGTAACCGCTTCAATTAAAAACTTTATCTATTTGTTATTCAGCGCTGCAGCAGGTACTTAACCCGACGTTGTGTCGGGCATTTACTGGCGGATTGTAGAACCCGATCCAAACTAAAAGCGAACGAAGCTTATCGAGCATACCTAATGACTATCTCCCACAGTGAAAAATAAAAACTTAACCTAACCTAAAGTGTCGTACGTCGTTGGATAGCCCTCAGCTTCTGAAATTACTTACCGAAAACCGCATCCTTGTATTCCTTCAGGATTTTCAGATAATACCTGAAAACTAAATTTTTTCGTCTATCTCGACTTCAAATTTTCGATTAATTTTCGATTAAAAATTCAAAATTAAATATTCTTACAGATTACTTACCGAATAACCTCGCCATCCCCTTCCGCTGCCTCCCCTCCGTATTCCTGAAAAATTTCATCTTCCTAGCAAAAAATTTTTTTCATAAAAAAATGTTTGTGTTGCGGCCAGTTGCTATTTCCAAATTCCCATTTTTCTGTTAATCACCAATAACTCAGCCAATTCTCATCGTAAAAATAAACCCGATATACCGTTACATTCCTTAGTAAATTGCCCATCCAAATCAGTCTTCAGAAAAAAATCTACGTTTGCCTAATCTTTTTCGGTAGGCACTTTTCAAAATTTTGCCTATAATTTCTGCCGTTTTCCGCAGTTTTTGCTCTGTTTCTCGCACAACATCGCGATTAGCCGCAGGTCGAGTGGCGTGGACGAGTTCCACGATACTGTAGAGAGCTCTCCACTACCCAATCCCCCAGTAACCAAGGCAAAAGCCAAGGCGCCAAAGAAAAAGAAGCAAACTGCACCCGTCGTTCTCCGTGGCCCGTCCTTCGACGTCTACGATGTCAACGCCTGCGTCGCGCTACTCAACCATCTCGCGGACTGCATCACAGCCGCAGTCCAAGAAGGCAAAAGCGTAACTAGCGAAAAAGCCTCATAGTAGCCGCGGCGCTAGAGATAAAAGACATCATCAGCTCTATCCCGGACTTGGTGAGTGCACCACCTACACCACCTACGCCGTCCCCCTCCGTCGCACCACCCTCTCCACAGAGGAACACAGAGATGGACGTCAAGGTGGAAGTGATCGCGGCCATACGGAGCGAACTTAACAAAATAAAAAGAGAGACAGAAGAAATTAAAGAAATAGTCAGCGAAATTAATAGTAAACCGCAGCCAACAGCCCCCACACACAACACCCAAATGACATACGCATCGGCCCTCGCCTCTAGGAAAGTCGCACCGCAACCAAACTTCCCCGTCATGGTGGAGTCAAGCAACCCAAACGAGGACGTGATTAAAACCGCCAAGACTAGCGTAGATGTCATCAGCCTAGGCGTTGGCGTCAACCAAATCAGGAAAACAAAAAGTGGAAAAGTACTAGTATCTTGTGATGACGAAAACGGACGCGACACGCTACAGAGGGCGCTGAAAGAGAGAAACGGGCAACTCACGGTTGGTATACCGGCAGTGCGAAACCCGATGCTTAGACTCATAGGCGTCACACAGGAGATGAGTGACACCAATATCGAGGACGCTGTTCTGAAACAGAATAGCTCCAGATTCGCAAATCTGAAGACAGAAGAAATTCACTTTAAAGTGATCAGAAGATCCAAAGGCAAAAACAACACAGTGTCTAATATAATAGCGCAAGCCAGTCCAGCAGTTTGGCACAATCTCGTCGACTCCCGCCTCCGAATCGGATATCAAATTATCCCAGTTATAGATCAGTCTCCTCTACTACAATGCTACAAATGCCTCAACTATGGGCACAGAGCCCAAGACTGCACCAATAGTGCTTGCTGCGGACACTGTGCCCAACAGCACGACTCACGCGAGTGCCCCAACCGGGAAAGAGAACCCACCTGCTGCAACTTGAGACTGCTTGAGAGAGGTAGGGCATAACGGGTTTCCCGTTCGATTTGGAGCTGCCCGACTGGGGCAGGACCTCCACCTTATAGAAGTCCGTAGCCAAATGACACAATTTATTGTGTTGTGTTTCTACGTGGTGAATAAGGTTTCCAGTAATGAGCTCCTTGGGGAGGGGGGAGGATTGTTACATTGTGTTGGAAGCAGAGGATTAAACCTTATGCTGCCAACACACTATAACTCTCCGAACACAGAGTGGCAACGCGCAAGTGATACTTCGGTATCTTGAGCGTAAATAGGCTACGGTAACCGTTTCCTATCAGGTGGGCCGTATGCTTGTTTGCCACTCCTGTAGTATAAAAAAAAAAAAAAAGAAACTGCACAAAAGCAAACAAAGTGGCAAGCCACGCTGCCTACAGCCAAAAGTGTCCCGAGTGGCAGCGGTGGGATCGATTCTCTCGCGTGGGAATCAATTATATATAAGTCACTCACTCCAACCAATGCAAGTCAAATCTTCCATAACACCAAAAATAAGAACCCTGACACAAAATACGACACGACATAACTACAACCACATATACACATACAAGAACAAAACAGAATAAAAACAACATAAAAACAGACGAACAACAGATAAAATAAATAACAGGATACAACAGTGGAAAATAATAGTGCATAATTGACAGAGATACAAAATGAAAAGTGCAAAACCCACAGCGAAAATCTACAGAAATAACAGTGAAATCAAAAAGTTAAACTAAACAATCACAGTGATGAAATAGAGGAAAATAAAAGTGTCAACTAAAATAATAGCAATACAACAAATAGAAAACCAACAAAGACAGAAAATAATAGTGGAAAACAAGAACTCGCAATAAAAGTCTCTGACCACCACATCAGAGGTGAAACATGCAAACAAAATCACCACCAATTCGTAGGGGGAAGCCTGTATACAATCGCAGGGTCCCCCTCGAATCCATCAAACTCATCATCATCGCAAGCCGCAGAGTTTCGCTTGTATAAAATCGCGAGGACTCTCTAGGGTTTCTATCTTATCACCCCCAAAAAAAAAAAATGACTATCTCCCCGCCCTAAGTAACGCGGGCTGCGCGAGAGCGGCGACACTGGCACGTGGAGTACACCGCAAGATGTATGTACTATGCTCGGGCCAAGCGCCTATGTGTGCCATTTACGAAAGAGCCCACCACCAGATACCACACAGTCTCAGTGTGCACGAAATGTGTATACATACACTTTTGTAATTACATCAAAGACTTGCGCGGGCGCAGCGTGTCTTACAGATTCATTTCGCACATTCGTTCCACATAAATCTACAGATATGAACTGAGTCAGGACATAAAAAGAAATAAATATATGGACCCGCACGATTTATTGCTGTTTACATACTACATAATAGATTCGTGGTAGAGGCCACAGACCTATTGCGCATGTTAATGTATAGCCACTTGGGGAGTGACAGCGCTGCTCAATGCTCGCGGCCCGCAGCTGCGCACGTACAGAGCTCGGCGATGGCGATGCTGGTGCACATTTATAGGAGCACTTTCATATATGTACTTCGTACAAATAGTTAGGGGCAGAGAGAGCAGTTACCGATAACTGTACCTGCCCGCCGTCTATCATTACCACGGAGCCGCGAAGGCACGGTGTTCTCGTCATTACAGTAATGATAGGGCTCGCCGAGCACAGCTTGCACGTACTGCCAGTATCTCGCCGCTTATCCTTATAGAGCTTCATAAACTGCGGACCTGGCTAACGTAAAGTTTTATATTTAAGATATTTGGTAAATAATTTGTATCTTGTTTGTCAGTTGTTGCGTTACCAGTAGAACAAAAAATGGTACCGGTTGCATCTCAACTACTGGCATATATGTATGTATGCGTGTACAGGTAGCCCCGCGGGGCGCAGCTGGATTAGATAATAGTATGCTGCACTTGCTGTATCTTTATATTTGCAAGTACGCTGGCCTGCAATGCGTGTATATCCATTCCAAGTATGGTTACCCAAGTTTTTGCTCTCCGTGAACAAAAAGTAAATTATGTACCCTCCACGTCCGTACTCAGCTCCTGGCTCCTACAAGGCATGTCGTTAGGAATACAAATAAAAAGTACGCTTGATCAATCTTACAATGCTTGTGGGTAAGAACGACCAAACGTGATGCGGACATAATGAACAGGGTTCCGTGATGTAATCACGTAGCTCTGATTTACGTAAATTTTTTTAACATTTCTGTATTTCCATAATTCATGCATTTCTGTAATTTTTACAAACCAAGGCGCGTTTAATATTGTTCGAAACACCGAATTTTGAAAGCGTTGAAGAATTTCCAAGTTTGAGTTACTTGCTGTACCCCAAAGTTCGATGCCATAAGTCCAGACCGGCTTAAGTACTGTCTTATATATGAGTAGTTTGTTCTCTAAACTAAGTCGTGATTGTCTTCCCATCATCCATAGTAGTTGACGAAGACGCAGGTTCAGTTCATCTCTCTTCTTTTGGATGTGCGTTTTCCAGGTTTGACGCCTGTCAAGATGTATGCTCAAATATTTTGCCACTTCGTTTTGCGGCAGTATCTCTGTGCCGAGTCTTACCGGTGGATAAAGTATATAATAATAATATATAAATAATAATAATATATCCTCACGTCTTCCCACAAGGGTCCCCGAAGGGGTAGGCAGAGGTGTATAGGTAATACCCATACACCCACTTTCCGCCAGAGGTATATTAGGTGCCAACGTGACAGATGGCGAGTCCATCGCCGTTACTCAAGCACAACTATACATACGCCTTTGAATTTCTTCTCAGACGTATGCAGGTTTCCTCTCGATGTTTTCCTTCACCGTAAAGCTCGTGGTGTGACTAATCACTGTACTTAAATTCAGAAAAACTCATTGGTACAGTCGGGATTCGAACTTGCGATCTTTGTGTCGCAGGCAACTGCTCGAACCACTCGGCCACCACGGCTGTTATAAACTACCCATGGGCTATTGTAACATAAACGATATTATAAACTGTTGGCAAAACTTAAAATAAATAAATAATGCTTAAACACTGTCCATTTGGTGATAAAGCAAAGAGTAACCCTAAAGTGGTCGGTGGCACGTCAGCCAGTACTACAGCACTACCTGTATTCCCGGGAGACGCAAACGGGAGTCCCGTTACTGCGGCAGGAGTTAGCCAATACATTATTACCGGTGCACTGGCTTCTAGCTAAAGACCCCGCATCTACATATTAGTATGGACAGTATGCTAAGTACCCTGGCTTGTATTGGTATAACGGGATGAACGATCTCGTCGACTGTAACGAGTTGCTTGGTGAGCAGTTTCGCTGGACGTTTAACGTTTAGAACAAAAACAAAGAACCGTGAGAATTTTCCATCGATGCTAAAGAGTCCGAGGATTATGACCTCTATATCCTTACCATGAGCGGTGAAAGTCCAACTCATCTAATAACTAACTAACTCGGCTAATAACATATGGGTATTAGGTATAGGTACTGTGTCTAAATTACATCCTATTATTCTCATCCTCAGAACGTAAATCGATCTACTCATGCACTTCACTATTATCCAGTTACGCTCACCGCATCAGAGGCGGAGGCCAGTGGTCCAAGTAGGTAATCCCAGCAAAAGGCCCGCCGACATTCCCTCCGAGTATACTTGAACACAACCTTATACTTAAGTTAACTGTACCCAATATGGAAGTAATCAGCGGCGATACTTATCTGGCCTTCATTTGCGCTTCCTCCGATCGCTTGGATCAATCGACACTTAATAGTCTTCATACCTATAGGAAGTAGGAACGTATAAGAACGTACTCGACGGACTGGTCCTTCTTCTGCTAACACAACTACGTCAATGTGTGTTTGTTTAAGGAACAAAAGCCGAGAACGTTAAATAAGGTGACATTGAAGGAAACATTGCAAAAAGACCCATTATTTAGAAACCTTTTAACAGCATGTATTTATTCTAATCGAAAGTTTGATCTCTGTTCCCATAATCCGTCGGCGTGTTTGACGCGAGGCACGTAGACTGAGAGATAAAAGAAATAAATCGTGTGGAGTTGGAAAAGTTCAAATGAAATGTTCCGCATAAATGCCACCAGTTTGATTGATGATTGTAGAGTTACACATCGTAGCCGCCATTGGCTTGGCTGGGGGCGTCGGCGGGGTGCGGGGTGCGGGGTGCGGGGTGCGGGGTGCGGGGTAGGTATACATAGTACATATTATTTAAAATGGGTAATATAGATAATATAACATTTCGGCTTTCATATTTATTGGCTTCCACATAACACATTTAGAGAGCTGTTTGACGGACTGCATTCTGTTTTCATGACATGCAAAAGATTCAGATAATTGATTTTTATAAATAAAAATAAAAATCCATCACATACATTTCGCGTTGCAGCGAGAACGCAACCTGTCACGTCACGCTTCCGGCTAGGAGTCCTGACCAGATGGCCTATAACATCGACATACATTGGGTTATATGAAAAATTATTTGGATGTTTTAAGAACAATGTTGAAGTACTATGAAAATAATGTTGGGTGTGGTTTGGAGTCCACAAAGCTTGTTAGACACTCAACAAGGTTAGTGAAAACGACCAATTTGGCGAAAATAGCCAACAATGATCTCCACGGACACAGCTTGGTGAATTATTCACGAGCTGGCGCTGCGTTATTAAAGACGAGCGGAGCGGTGCCTGGTGACAGGCGCAAATGGCGCAGGTCCAATTGATGCACGAGATTATTCGCTCCCGATAATGGAGAGTGATGATTGGTGCTCACAGCTTAACTTATAACCGGTCCCTCGCACACGCACCATGAACCAACTTTCTCTTGTAATCAAAGTTATTGGTTTCCTATCGTTGGTGCGCGGTACATATTAATAGATCGTGTACTCGTAAGTCTACAAAGTAATTAAAAACTTTTCTTACAAAACTATATTGTTTCTTCGCCTCTTTTGGATCGGATTTTTCCTTCAGCTTGGTATGGACTACTCTGGATAAAACATTTCAATAACAACAAATACATTGGCCCGGTGGCACCTGACTTACTCCTTCTACAATGGTGGCTAACTAGTAAACATACTTTAATAATAGATGTATTCGTTCGCTTTCCATTTATTTATCTTGTTAATGTAACTGATATAGGACGATAAACTAGGTAATTTGCATTGCCCTTGGATACGTTCACAGCAAATAGCTACTTGCTACTGCTATCTACAACTGCTGTATAGCCTATAGGAAGTCCAAAATGGATGTTATGTATCGTAGTAGTCGTCAGTTCTTTGTCAGTAAAGTAAATAACGTTTAATACTCTATACGTATATTGATTTCATAAGATATATATATTATTGCGTCAATGAATATGGGCCAATGTACTCCCCGCCATACGCGTTGTCCACTCTTTCCACAAATATCTCGGCCCAATTGATCGTGTGCCACGTCACTGAGCGTCAGCAATACGCAGTCCTCATAAACGTTCTTCTCAGTCGAAACCAAAGCAAAGACTACTATTGAACACTTGAAATCATAGCGGTTGGTAGCATATCACTCTTAGAAAGTGCGTCATGACGGCATACTTTGTTTTAGTCCGGAGCACTGTAGACCATGCAACATATCGACAATGATTATCTCTTTGAAAATGGCAATGCGTGATATTATAAATTCCCGGCGGACGGAGGTTGAATATCATCTATATGCATTAGCAGAGCACAATGTTCCACAAATAGCAACACGGGCAGGACATTACCATTTATTATTCATCCGAAAAGGCAGAGTTTGAATATTTTGATTTAATCTCTTAAAGTTATACCTGCAGGAGTAGAACAAATTAAAAATCAGTGTCAGTCAGTGGGGCGACCTCGGCCATTTTAGGCCCAGTGCTCTAGTTTCACAGTATCTCTGTCTAGTTTCTCTGTCCAGCAGACGCATAAGAGCCGTCGTTGACGGTAGCTGCTCCGAAAGCATGGACATTAATGCTGACGTCCCGCAAGGCTCTGTGTTGTCCCCGACTCTGTTTCTTCTGCATATTAATGACATGCTTTCTATTGAAGGCATTCATTGTTATGCAGACGACAGCACTGGGGACACTTACTACACGGGCCGTGCTAATCTCGCTCGTTCCACTGTGGAGGAAAGTCGCGAACGACTTGTGTCTGAAATCGAGAGTACACTTCGCAGTGTCTCCGATTGGGGTCGACTAAACCTAGTCCACTTCAACCCCACTAAGACACAAGTATGCGCGTTCACCGCTAAAAAAACTCCATTCGCTGTGGCTCCACAATTCCAGAACACTCCCCTGAACATCTCGGAAAGCATTAGGATCCTTGGGGTCGATATTTCTAGCGACGTTCAGTTCCGTGGTCATTTGGAGGACAAGGCTAAGCTGGCGTCGAGGAAGCTCGGTGTGCTCAACAGAGCTAAGCAGTACTTCACACCGCAACAAAGGCTGCAACTTTATAAGTCGCAAGTTCGGCCACATATGGAGTACTGCTGCCACCTGTGGGCTGGAGCCCCTGGATACCAGCTTGGGCCTTTTGACGCGGTTCAGAAACGCGCCGCTAGAATAGTCGATGATCCCATGCTCACAGGCGGCTTGGAATCACTAAGTTTGAGGAGAGACTTTGTCTCCCTGTGTGTGTTCTACCGCTTGTATAATGGGGAGTGTTCTGCAGAATTGTTCGACATGATGCCCACTTCCACCTTCTACCACCGCACCTCTCGCCATCGACGGGGAATTCATCCCTATACCTTGGAACCACAAAGGTCTCGCACTGCGCGGTTCCAAAGGAGTTTCCTTCCGCGAACGCTCAGGCTGTGGAATGAGCTCCCCGTTGAGGTTTTCCCTGGAGAGTACAGCATGGAGTTCTTCAAGAAGGGTGTGAAAAGATTCCTGCAGGGTCGGCAACGCGCGAGTGATGCCCCTGGTGTTGCAAGCGTCCATAGGCGGCGGTAACCGCTTACCATCAGGCGGACCGCATGCTTGTTTGCCAACCAAGTGGTATAAAAAAAAAAAAAAAAAAAAAGTATCGATCTGGGGTTAAGTTTAAATAGGCGGAGAGGAGATGCAACCAATACTAGTACACTACTACCCACTGCTATTCCCTTTAAACTGTGGTACAACTTTTGGTGAAATTATGGAACGCAGTGCTTCGAAACTAACGCCAAAGTTGCGGATTGCATCAAAATAAAAAAATACAGAACATATAAATATTTTCTTATCCTTAAGATTTATCCAATCTTGTTGGCTGTGCTTTAGTTATTTAACGGTAAACAAATTATATAAGTTATGCCATAATGCATGTTCTCTACGACGCGGTGGGAAAAGATAGAGTTAATTATTTATAAGTACCGACTACTTATCAATACTACTACTTGTGATTCATAAAATTCATTAACAGTAACAACAATTAACAATATTTACAAAAAACAGTTGTATAACTATTATAGATTAATATTTGCCCCAATTGTGATTCATTTGAAGCATATGTACGTACAGCTATCCAATATATGTGCATATGGCTGAGATCAACTGAGATTGAAAATATTGATAAAGCGTTGTGTAAGGGACCTTGGCCTCCATCTGCATCTGTGCTGAGGCATTCCCAGTTACATGAGCAATCCTTACAAGTACAAGCTGTTTGTCGCAGGCACTCTGTACTGGACAATACGCCGGAGTCATTGTGGCTTTAATTGGATACCTCCACCAACGTCCTTCGGGCGGAGCTTTCGTATTAATTAATGAATGTTGTTTATTCCAGTCGCGGGCACACGCCGGGGACGCTATCCCGGCATATTTACTTAGTCATAAGGCTGGTTACGCACTGGCCAAGCTGAGGCTAGCACGATTTGCTATTGCATTGCTGTGAGGATAGAAATAAGTTGAAGATATAAGTCGATATTTTTGACATCAATTATGACATTACAATATTTAATGGATATTTTCCGTTTTTGTATGATGCTGAGCCACGGAGTTCTAATATCCACTATCCTTGCCAGGATCCAAAGTTTCAAAATCAAGAAATACTTTTAAGATACATGTCAACAAGTGCCAAGCCCGCCAGGGACAACTGCATCTGAATGTGCTGCATTCAATTACTGACAAGGAAGAGTTTAATGCAGTTGACGCAGGAAGTCGCTGGAGTGGCGCCAAGGGGCAGACGTGAGGGGACTGCTGAGTGCGTTCACACCGCGGGACACGGAAACATTGCGGGCTCATTTGCTAAACAGGGCGTATAATATAATCACTTATTAAAGACATATTTAAATAATCTTCTAATGCGATTGTTATGTTAAAGATAGCCTCATAACAAATTTAAGATGTGGGCTCTCTCTTGTCGGCGTCTGTGATGCAATTCTTTACCTACAACCTATTCTAAGCCTACTTACTCCCTCGTGGAGGTATTTATAAATAAATAACATATTCGTGAATTCCATCGACCGCTCTGGCTGAGTATAGTGATCCAATAAGCGGCAGTTCAATAAAGTCACATACATTACTCGCAATTTTGCCGTTTTCCTGAGCGAAATACTTACGCAATGTGCTGCCTACTGCCTGCGTCGATCACATCTTATATTCCATACGAGGTATTTATACAATTCATAGATTTGTATACATAAGTAAACCAGTTTTGTATCGCACAAAGCACAACGTCGACGTTGTTTAACGGCCGCCTGTACATATATATGTATACACATATGTATCTGTATGGGCGGGCATAGGAATGTTGGTGGTCACGTGACATAAGTGTAGCACATTACAATACCAATGGAGCACATCAAATGCACGATCCTAATGACGGATAGTGGTATGTAGCCCCGGGCACAGCGCCCGCCAGCCGTCGCCATTGCGCTAATGCTTGCAAATCAGTAGCTTTGTATTGTGCTCTTACGAATGGCTCGCTGTGGTTGTTCATTATTATGTATGTGCAGAAGTGACTTTAGAGGCGCAGGTAATGATGTGGTTTGATTGTTCGTTCTTATATTATGCTTACAACTTACTCAATTCGATTACAACTCACTCAAGTTGGCGTAATAGTGAAAATATATTATGCAGATATCTACAAGGCATCTCGCAGGGGTAGGCTGTAATACCATCATAACAGTCATTACATACACTTCGCTAAAGAGATAAAATATTGGAATGCATTTAAGTCTAAAATGGAAACGTAGGAAATCGAAAGGAAGTGTATTTCGGACAATGTCGCTCCAGTGGCCGCGTGGCCGCGTTGTTGGCGGTTAGGTGAACGGCAACCGGCGCTGGGAGCGTGACGCGGCCGCGACGGCGGGCGGGGGCGGGCGGGGGGAGCGGGGGGGGGGGGGGGGGAGGGGCATATAAGCCATATCTATGCAGGTGAACAGCAGGCAATAACAAGGTCAGCCAGGAGACAAGGTCCCAAGGTGCATTAATGAGTGCGAGGGGTGGTCACATATCAACTAATGATCCTTGCGATTACTGATCAACATTAACATTTAGTACATAACGACGACTAAGCAGGGAATTCTGTTTTGGTATGAAACTAATTAGGGAAAAGTACCAAATGTAGGGCGAATATTATTAGGTTTGGAGGTACCGAGGTCTTTGTATCGATAGCTCTGGATATGATACACTACTGATGAACTTTATACTAAGTAAAACATTAACGTCTTAAGACCCCTGGTGACATCTATCGGTTACCGCAATTACCAATAATTGTAACCTAAGGCGGTCAAGATAAACCAGAACCTGATCTCCGTCGCACTATTTTAATTAATAAGTGTCTGTTGCGGACGTTACGATATCCTCGCTAGCTGCGGACACTTCGCTCGGGACAATGCATGCCGAGAAAAGGTATCACGATTGGTCCCTATTGGAAGCTACAGTCATAAAATGTCCTCGCCGCTATCGGGGAGCACTGATACTGTCTCGGCGCGTTCCCACGCATACTTTGGTGAGGCATCAATTGCGCTTCGATAAAGTTATAAGTAGATTTCGACTCGCACAACATCCAAACACATAACTACATAACTATACAAAGGCTATATGTATATTGTGAGAGAGGACTTGTGATCTAAGTGTGCCTTATGGGTGCTTGGGCGCTATCACCACAAATTCCACAGGGTCTCTTAATCACAGCAAGGGCAGACTATGCAATGGTGTTCTTTCTATTCAATGAATAGAATAAAAATTAAATAAAACTTTAGCCTGATGTTGTCTGATGACAAACTTCGCTGACAATATGGAGGTATACCATCTGTAGAATATAAGAATAATTGCTAGTCATGTGTGCGAACAGTGCGTACAGGCACACCATTCATAACGTTCTCAAGAGCCTCTCTATAATACTTATGTACATAGCTCATAACAAGCTATGATTGTTTACTAAGCTTACAAGCACTAGAACATGCGGCCGAAAACATGTTTGTATAGCTCCGTTACATACAATATTAAAGAAAGTACACGTTTGTATCATGTTTGTTTTTACGTCTAATAGATGTTGTTGTTTTGAAAACGTTATGAAATCACAAACTTGTGTAGTTCGGTTGAAATGGAACAAATGAAGGCTGAATATTTATTATAGTACAGTAAATAAAAACTATTTGAGAAAATGTGATATTCACCAAAGTGTTCCAGATAGTGAGTGAGCTGTTCGAATTGCACCACATTGCCTTGGAGTGTGAGTGTATCAGTTGATGGCTGCAATCACCTTCATTGACAGCAGACGAGTGCCTTGGCTGCGAGCGTAGATAACCTGGGTAATCCCCACGCAGGTGTTATCGTGCCCCGAGCCCCGCCCGCGCTGTCGGTGGCCGACACTCGCTGTTTCAGGCCGACTATGTCCAGTCCGTGTGCGCTGTGTGCGCTGTGTGTGTTGCTGGGTGCCATCGTGGGCGGCGATGGCAGCAAGGTGCTGGTGGTGTTCCCGACACCAAGCCGCAGCCACGGCATGCTCGCGGAGAGCGTTGCCCTTACTCTGCTCGACGCTGGCCATCAGGTGGGGCTTCAAAACAATATATGTATTGCCATATACAATAAAGATTTACGTTTTGACGATGTGATCATCTCCTTATTCAGTGCCGGGAACTGAATAAGGACATGCACTGTATATAGTTGGTGGTTCAAATCCTACACGAACACAGTATTGCGTATTGAGTACATATTTATTTATGGTACATCAACAGTAGGTACATATATTATGAAAGTGACTAATTACAAGCTGTTCAAACAAGTATAAAAAATATAAAATGAACTAGTGCGTGAATTTAACCTACTTAAATGTACATACATACATATCATCACGCCAAGTCCCTAACGGGGTAGGCATTGAGTATAGAGCGCCAGTTCTCTCTAGACTTACATACCTCTTTCGCTTCGTCCACATTCATCAGTCTCTTCATACATGCTCGTCGGTTTCGAGTACTCTTAACGTTCCCGTCCTTGAGAGTCCGATCTATTTGATCCAGGTTGTTGGAACGTGGCCTTCCTCTGCCTCTTCTTGCACACACTTTTGCTTTGTATATCTGTTTCGTCAATCTTTCTTCACTCATCCTTTCTTTGTGCCCAAACCAACGTAACATGCCTTTCTTCATCTTTACAATCACGCCCTCATTCACGCCAGTTGATTTGCGAATCTCTTCATTGCGGATTCGATCTAATATCGTTACGCCGCACATTTTTCGAAGAGATCGCATCTCGACTGCATTCAAGCTATTTTCATACTTCCTCTGACATACCCAGGATTCGCTGCCATACAATAAGGTACCAATATCGCGTTGTGGACAGCAACTCGAGCATTCTTGCTCAGACTTTTACTGCCCATCAACGCCGACATGGCTCCATTCACCTTGTTTCCGGCAGTTATCCTTCTTTCAATATCTTTTTCATACTTTCCATCTCGTGAGAACATGCTTCCTAGATATACAAATTCATTCAATTGCTCTAGAATTTGCCCATTTACCGATATAGCACACTCGGTCACTTGTTCATCTCTTTCGAATACCAGAACCTTAGTCTTGCCAGCGTTTAGGCGCAGCCTATTCTTTTCACATTCCTCTTTCATTATGGTAACTAGTGACTGCAGTTCGCCCTCTGATGACGCCAGTAAAACCGCGTCATCGGCGTATAGTAGGCAGTTGACCACTAAGTTTCCTATTTTCACTCCACATCCGTGCGTTCTTAGTGCTCTCAGACAGTTATCTAGATATATAATGAACAGCCAGGCAGACATGATACACCCTTGTTTGACCCCCGACTTCACATCAAACCAGGGTGACATCTCACCGTTAACCCTAACGCACGCCTCGCTATCACTATAGAGTGATTGCACGGCATGCAGTAGGGAACTGCTCACTCCATATCCAGGCAAAACGTCCCAGAGTTCCTTTCGTACGACTCTATCAAATGCCTTCTCCAAGTCGACGAAAGCGCAGAAAACCTTTTGGTTAATATCCAAAAACTTTACCGCGATTTCGCGAAGCGAGAAGGTTTGATCCATACATCCTCTTCCTGGTCTAAATCCACCTTGGGATTCCCAGAGAAACCTTTCGGATCGCTCTTGCATTCTTATCGTCAGGATCTTCGTGTACACTTTACTAGCTAAGCTGACCAAGCTGATGGCTCTGTAGTTTGAGCAGTCCAATCGTGATCCCTTTCCTTTATAGAAAGGCACGATGACTGCTCGCCTCCAGTCGTCCGGAACATCACCCCTTTCCCAGCAAAGATTGCATAGCAAATAGATGACGTCCCAGACCGCTGGTCCACCGTACTTGATCATCTCAGTCGTAATCCCATCTATTCCCGCAGCTTTTCCACATTTCAGAGTTCTTTTTGTCAGTAAGTATGTCATTGTCCTTCGAGAAAATCACATTCATCCTACTACTAGCTGTAACACAATTTCTGGACTTCTTAACTTCCCTTCAAAAAAGTTTTGCATTGTCCTTGAAATTGTTGTGACAGTTTTTCGTCCACAGTCATTTGAAACCTCTCACGCTTCTGAGCTATTATCTCTTTCGTACGATTTTTTTGCAGGCGATATTTTTCTTTTATCTTTTCTTTCACACTTTCACTTGAGCTGGACATAGCCAAAATGTCTTGCCTTGCATCCTTCTTCTTTTTAACTTCTTCTTTCACTTCATCATCCCACCAACCATCGCCATGTTTGGTTGTCCGCCCTTTCGAAATGCCACAAACCTCTTTCGCGGCGCATAATATGCTGGACTTAAGGAACTGCCAGCAAACATCGACACTCTCAGACACATCTTTCGGTGGACAGGCTAGCTGTTCAGATACCCTTTCTTGATATCTGTCTCTAATAGCCGCATCTTGAAGCCTCCAGCTTTTGATGCGGTCTGCGACTGCAGAACAGGGACCCCCAGCGCGGGATCGCCAGCCCGCGAACAGACATCTTATCCTAGTTATAATTAGGAAGTGGTCCGTTCCCAGGTCAGCTCCCCTATACACCCTGGTGTCCATCACCTGTGTTCTGAGTCGCTGATCTATTAGAAACAGATCTATCATGCTTCGCAAATTTTTTCATTTTTTTCATTTATTTTACTTAAATGTAAATAGTATTATTTAAGTGTGAACGTGATTCAGCATGAATGATGATACTAGCAACATCGCTCGATAGATTTTTTATACTACAAGAGTGGCCAACAAGTATTCGGCCCACCTAATGAGAAGCGGTTACTGTAGCTTATGCACGCTCACAATACCGAAGTATCACTTGCGCGTTGCCACTCTGTATTCGGAGAGTGTGTTAGCAGCATAAACATTTGTTTTCTATGATGACCCTTTGAGCTTAGTGTATGTAAAGCGAATCATTCCATATTTAACTTAATGACATGTCGGTACGTGTCAGTCGGCGCTGGCTGACGTCAACGCTACATAAAGTGTATCGCGGGTGTCCCCGCAGTCACTTGAGCTCAATGATAACGTCAATCATCCCGCGCGCCAGTGTCGGCCGCCGACGCCGTGGTAGGCACCGCTCGATAGCCTACCCTTGTATCTTAATATAACTTTATGTACAAACCCAGGAACCACGATAATATGTTAAAGGCTTGCTTGCGCTACATATGTATTATGTACATACATATATGTTAGATACCAGCAAACACGTATGTATGTACTTACTTCGCTGTGGGTGTTGGTGATGTGATTGCTCGCCAACTTTAATATAACATTCCTTGGTAATAGGTAATATTCCTTGCGTCCTCAAGTAGCTTTCCTCCGCGCGTGGCTATATACATATATACATGTATGATTCAAGACATAATACATGTTCCAGGTGACATGGGTAACGGCACATGGCAAGGATCTGCAGCGACCAGGACTCACGGTGATTGATATCAGCTCAATTATGAGGCAAATGACAGGTTCGTTCTCACGGCAGTATTTAGTGCAAACCTTAAAGCGACATAATGGTTCCACATTAGGTGAAAAAGATTTCTTGGGCTATCGCCAATATAACCTTCGACTTCGACAGTATCCCACACGCCAGGAACAATGCTTAGCACTCACACTTAGCGTCAGTTCTTTAAAGTGTCTGACATGAAATTTACAGCTGGAGAAAAGCTGTCCCTGGTGGAGCTGGTGCGCAACCCTCGGCCTCCCCAGCGGCTGCTGGAGATAGGGGCCACTTTCGCGGAGCGCACGCTGCAGCATGAGGCCGTGCAGGACCTACTGATGGATGCCGACCAGAGCTTTGACGCAGTCGTCGTGGAGTGGTTCTTCAGCGGTCTCTTGGCGCCGTGCGTAGATGATACACACAACGCAGCAGTCACCATATGATTGATTTGTTTCCAGGTTGAGTAATATAGATGCTATATCGTAGGTTGGCGGCAGTGTTCGAGTGTCCGCTAATCTGGTATAGCGGGGTAGACATCTCCTGGATGACACTACAGCTGGTGCACGGGCAGAGCAACCCCGCGTACAGTGTGGACACACAGGCCAAGAGCGTCGCTACGATACCTTCCAGCTTCCCACAGAAGGCGTACCGGTTGTGGCAGCAGCTTTACTTGAATTGGTGGATGTAGTGAGTTATGTCCTCATCGGAGTTTGTGCTCAGAATGTTGTGTTTCAAAATAATAGTTATTATACATAAAATATAAATTTCATTCGGGCAGCTATATGAACCAGTACGTAGAGATCCCAGCGTACAACAAAATCTACAAGATACCCTTGGAACTCCGAGGGCGGCCTCTATCCAATTATGAGAGCCTGGTGTATAATGGCTCCATGCTGCTGGTCAACTCACACCCGCTGTTGGGCCAGGTGCTGCCACTGCCAGCCAATGCCAAGTACGTTGGTGGTCATCACATCAAACTACCGCCGAAGGCATTGCCTCAGGTATCCTGATCAATTTGATAATCACTGTCAGAACGACGACTTGACCAGTTGTCATTAGTTCTCTTTACTCTAAGCCTTAAAGCCAGTCGGAAAAACGACTATTAGTAAACGGAAAATAGACTGAAGTCGCTTAGAGTTTTTCTTATTCAAATATAACGGCTTGCTAAGATTTCCTACTGTAATAATTATAATGTGCTCATGTGTGAATGACCTTTGTGTACATAGCAGTTTAAGCAGATTCGTGGTTTGTGAGTGAACGAGTGAGCTCTATGTGCCTCAAGTACAAGATTAATGTCTCATCGCGTTTGAGCAAAAATAAATTTTTCAAGAGTCTTACGGCGCCAGTTACGCATTTCGTCTCCAATCGAATGACGCAACCAATTTTGTGGTTAAATACCGCTTAAATTAGAACGATATTATATAATGTTCACTATTTGTAGGAACTGAAAACGTTACTGGATAGCGCCACGGACGGTGTTATCTACTTTAGCCTGGGCTCGAATATCAAGAGTAAGGATCTGCCGGAGCAAATGAAAAAAGACCTTCTGCTGGTGTTCGGCCAGTTGGAGCAAACGGTGGTTTGGAAGTTTGAGGAGCAGCTGGAGCATGTGCCTCGTAATGTGCACATAATGGAGTGGGCGCCGCAGGCTAGCATTCTAAGTAAGGAGTCCCGACCACGATTGGACGCTGCCTACTTACTTATGCTCCCACCGTGGAACAAGCAATACATTATTATCCTAAAGCTAGTAGATTTGGCCTAAAATATCTATGGCTCCTTTTAGAGTACACTATACCAATGAGGGTATTGCAGTGTCAGTTTGTAAAAGCAGAACAAGTGCTATTTTACTAAATGCACACACATGAGGTTTCTTTTGACAATTTGTTTAGGTAAATTTCTGAAAAACTGAACCGATAGACGGGAATTTACTTGCAGATGGGTAATTTTATATGGAGACAGGTACTTACGCGACGCGGGTGAATACGGGGGTTGCAGCTTGAATCGCATATAGAGAGATAATGTTTGCAGGTCACCCAAACACAGTCCTGCTTATCAGTCACGGAGGTCTCCTGTCGTGCACAGAGGCATTGTATTTCGGAGTGCCCGTAGTGGGGATCCCGTTCTTTGGGGACCAGTTCGTCACCGTGGACTTCGTCGCCGGCAGGGGGCGCGGCATCCGGGTGGACTTCTCGGATCAACTACCTCATAGAATTAAAGAGGCCGTTAATGACATACTTGGCAACTATAGGTAGGTAACAGCAAGAGTAATTAAAAAAATATACTTTCCGGCTTATAGTGCGTATGGAATGGTGAAGTGAGGTGTGGCTTACCATAAGCTGACTATTTGATTATAAACCATTACCGGTGAGTTTGCTTCAAATACCGATGAAACAAACGTTAAAACTACTTTTAGATTCTTTTTAAAAATATAATAATAATAAATAATAATATATCCTCACGCCTTCCCACAAGGGTCCCCGAAGGGGTAGGCAGAGGTGTATAGGTAATACCCACACACCCACTTTCCGCCAGAGGTATATTAGGTGCCAACGTGACAGATGGCGAGTCCACCGCCATAATAATAGGTATATATATTGCGTCTATGTTAAAATTAAAAATATCTACTATAATGATGTCCCAGCGCTCATTATTCACACACTTTCAGCTATCGAAGTAACTCGAAGCAGGCGTCAGAGATCTTCCGAAGTAGTATACTCCCACCGCAGCAGGAACTGCTCTACTGGATTGAGCTGGTGATTCAGACGCGGGGAGCGATGCACCTTCGCTCGCCAGCTGTCAAGCTGTCCTTATTGGACAGGTATCATTTGGACATCCTGGTGATGGTGGTAGCGTTCCTGTGGCTGCTCACTAAAGTGGTCAAGGTGATCAAGGTGCACCTAGCGGCGCCTGACGACCATCCTGCCATGTGGAAAAAGGACAAATAATATGTACTTTGAAACCATTAGGAATAAATTAACATTTAGTTGTTTCTGATTATCCGTATATCTCATTCACCGTTGGAACGTAAATAAACCAATACGCTACAATAATAGGTGGGGTGGGCGAGGGGTCGGGTACGGGGGGCAAAGGGGTGAGGTGTAAGTAAATATGTCGCGGTGCGTGGACTCTTTTCAAAAGCCCGCAAATCACCGTATGTGATGTATTAATGTAAATGCGAATGTTTCCTTTTTAATAATGGCATTTTTAATGGAATCAATATTGTCGGTTATCGCACAGTTGGGGTCCATCACGGAGTGATCAATATTTGAATGTATACATTGTATACACTTATCAGTAATAATAAATTAAATTTTGGTGTTTGTTATTTCAAATTAAAACTGAAACAACAATGCATATTAAAATATACAAGTTTATTGTAGCACACAATTGAGTCTCCGAAACGACTTCGATTTGACGTGACTTTCACTAGGAGTGACACACACCTATTGTTACGAGGAGTAGCAGAGGCTACTATTTTTTTATAACAAAAATGTTTATAAGTACGTATAATCAAATATAACGTGGGCGAAGCCGCGGAGCGCCGCTAGTCAATTATATAAGAGGACGAGTTACCTAACTGGGCACAGAGCAAGCGGCACACCACTCAGGTCAATCGATTGACAAACGCCGTCTGTGTCGAGTCACCGAGCCGTCAATCGTGTGCTGAACTTGAACCGCCCACCCCGGGGTCGAGGTCTGCTATATTAAGCTAGCAAGCGCCCAATTGCTTTGATAGTTTTATTATTGGCGCATGTTTTTATATGATGCTTACTATTCGGAGGTGACTGCTTTATAGCTTCGTATTAGTCACAATTGCTTTTCTATTTATTATTGTCGTTTCGTGTCAAGTCATATTGGAGTGCAACGAGAGCGTGGGAACCAGCATCCAACTGAAGTAGCTTATACCTTAGCCTTAGGAGACCATACCAGATGCATCGCCCGGACATTAAATAAAGTAAGTTGCAGTGCCAGGCCAGCAGATCACCAGAAAACCTTATTTTAATCGCCGTAAGCGAACAACATGTGAAGGAGTTATTCTTTCATATGACTGTACTATTCATAATACAAGTCTCATATCGACTGTCCTAGTGACATATTCATGTCATTGGTACATTCGGGATTCGAACTTGCAGTCTCGGTTTAGCAAGCGATAGCTCGAACTTTAGACTAGAAAACCAGCAAAAAAGGCATAAATATGAAGATATTAATTATGTCTTAGGACCAGGTCCAACATGGAGTCCAACAATTGGTGTCGTCACTCATGTGTATCGGTGATGGTATGTATCATGGAAATTAAACGTTATAAATAGTTTAGTTAATAATAATTGTTATTAATGAAGCGATCACGATCGCGACACCTACGTGAAGGAATTGATATAATTAAAAGTGATGAGATGTGCCCGATCCCCACTCCATGGCGTCTAGCGATAGATACATAATATATGTGGTACACAGATAAAGGAGATAAGCCTTATCGCCAACTATCACGATATGCGATCGTCGCTTGGTATTAAAAAGTATTTGCCCTGATACACATGACACGTATTTGCAGGCCCTGGTCAATGTTGTAGTATTTATACAAAATTGGTTATCATATATTTACAAACAGAATGAACCCTATTACTTAAGTAAACATAAGTTGTAGTGTAAAAATACAAAATAATATTTGATTGCTGCTGCCAATTTGTCAACTGCAGTTGTGACGCATGGAGCGCCCTAAGTTACAAACTATGAGGAATCGTACACGTTATACCAACTTTTAGAGATGTATCTGCGACTACACTGCCGGATCATTGGAGTCATACTCATACTATAGGTAGGGGTTGTATGTTTGAACGCTCCAAACTCAAGAGCTAGGAATAGGTAAGATAATAGATACCCGATAATAGTACCCAAGTTAATAGGTAATCGGCTTAAGAACCTGTTTTAGCATAAGATGTTCTGTTTATTAAGGTAGGCCAAATAGCAATACCCTGGGAAGCGGAGCAGTGATGTATAATTAAATTTGTTGCGGCGAAGCCGTTTGGTACAAGCCAGCGTAGCGTATTTGAACATAACAAAATATAAAACTCGCGTTTTTACACCGCAGGTAATATTTAGAGACAACAAAAACACCACTGCTATTTAAAATTCATAGAAAATAAATCCCAATGCAATAGGATTAAGTTCAACTCCCAAAGGAATTCCAATAATGATGGAGATTATCGCATTCCGAGCGGCTGGCCGGACTAGCGCCGCCGGCCTTACATCGGATGCGGGCTTTTAAGTTTTGCAGTTGCTTAATGCAGACGGTGGTGATGTATGAGGACCTCGTAAGAAATAGTATTGACACTACGAGCTCTACAACATCCTGAGGACACCTGCGTACGTTTGAGAATAAATTCAATGTATACGTATGGTATAGTCGTGCTTGAGTAACGGCGATGGACTCTCCATCTGTCTCATTGACATGTAAAATATATCTCCGTCTGGAAGTGGATGTGTGGATACTAGCTACACACCTCTGACTACCAATTCGGGGGCCCTTGTGGGAAGGTATGAGGTGATTTAGACACGACAAGAATCAAAGCGTGGAAACCAATCCAGTGATCAAGTATAGAGCACCTGCCGGAGACACACTTATGTCACGGGGCTTACCATGGCGTGATATTGCCGTCATGATGAAATAATGTTTAGATGCGATAGAGGTATATAACGTCTATAAATCTCTCCCGTTCACTGTCTTCACTAATGAGAATAATGACGTCATGGTCCGTGCCATAACACCTTTGTGATACGTATGGGCTTGTCGTGTAATAGGCGAAAGTATTAAAAGAATTTACAGGTTAAAGCTATTTAATTACTGAAGTTATATCCTCACGCCTTCCCACAAGGGTCCCCAAAGGCATAGTATAAAGAAGAGGGAGTAGGCTATCTCCGGCCCAATTCGCGATATAATTGCCTACTGTCTTAGGGTTGTCACTTTTAGCTAAATATTAGGCGCGGCTGTTCGCGCTTGGCTAGCAACCGCATGAACAGCGGCAATTAGGTATCTATAATAAAAAATGAATAAAGTGAATGAAATATTATCATTAAAAGAAATAAAAACAACATTAAAAACTAACGACTGTCTCTTAGACTATAATCGAATTTGTTGTTATGATTCGAACTTTGTTTTATATGTATTTGATTTACTATTAGTCAATTAGGTACTCGTACATACTTATTTTGAATTACGATTTTCTGTAAGTAGGTAGGTACTTAGTTACTATACCTACAATACTGAGAAATCGGCATAACTAAACGTAAACAAAGAAATAGCGGCAAACCAATTGCCAGATCAAAGTACCTAATATATTCTAGTAGGAAATTAGGCCTACCTACCTACTTCCTGTGTGATAGAAAACTAATACAAACAAGAAATATGTAAGTACGTAGGTATCTCATCATCAAGAAAATTATATTCTGCTAGAATAAGTGACTAACTTACCTTTCCTGTTCAATAGGTAATCTGAACAGAGACAGGTCTGGAATCGAAGAATTATTAAGACACCCAAACACACAGCAATACGTTCTTCTGCGATTATCAGACATTTTGATGATGATATTGATGAATAAATCATTTAGCGGTGCCGAAAAGCCGTGCGAACCTTGTGCAGTGTTAGCCCCGACTGGCGCACTGAGAAACGGGTCGAGATTTTGTTAAAGTGTGCGTGCGTCGACACATAGATACAATAGCGCACACATACAAGCCGCGCGCGGTGCGTTTGTATGAAGATAACCTACTTCTCTTCTTTATACTATGCCGAAGGGGTAGGCAGAGGTGTATGGGTAATACCCACACACCCACTTTCCGCCAGAGGTATATTAGGTGCCAACGTGACAGATGGATACGCCTATGAATTTCTTCTCAGACGTATGCAGGTTTCCTCTCGATGTGTTCCTTCACCGTAAATCTCGTGGTGTGACTAATCACTGTACTTAAGTTCAGAAAAACTCATTGGTACAGTCGGGATTCGAACTTGCGATCTTTGTGTCGCAGGCAACTGGTCGAACCACTCGGCCACCACGGCTTTACTGAAGTTACGATGAGCAATAAAGAGAGTATAGTAGGAGTCCCAAGTGGCATCAGCGATGCGTGCACAAGACAGGCACACGTATCGTGCGGGTCACCAATAAGCTTGCTAGGTCACGACTCAATGGATTGATTGGATTCCATGCGGTTACTTCGGTCCGTGTGAAATGTTTAATTCACAGGGCGGCCTGAGAATTTGGTCAATTATTGAGATTTCAAGGTTGCATGCGAAGGTTTTTTTTTTTCTAGACTTTGTTTGAGTTAAAATTTTTACTGTAATCTTAATGTATATAATAATTATGAATGTGGATGAGGCGAAAGAGGCATGTAGGTCTAGAGAGAACTGGCGGTCTACTGTCTCTGCCTACCCCGTTAGGTACTATATGGATGTATATATCAACTCGTACGATACACTGAAACCCGGCAGTGATACTGTTCGTGATATATATTTTATACAATACCTATCTCGTCTGAATAAATATTTAAACACCAGAAGGAATAATGAAGTAAACAGAGCCAATGTTTAAAAGTGCAAAGTAACTAAAAAGAGCGTGTCAAGGTCATCTTTGCAGCATCCGCTCATCTCAATAGCAATATAAATACAGATACCTACTCCTAATGTGATATGTGAGGGAATGTTCGAGCGCGGAGGCGCCGGGGACGCAGCGGCCGCACTTGTTATTGATATCTTGACACAAACCTTTCCGTAAGACCTTCGAAGCCCTGTAGTGGCTGCAATTGTAGCGTTATCCAATATCGAGCTTGGCCAATCATCGCTGGGCGGCGCTACTCATTTTGGTTATTGCCATCTGACATATGTAAATGGAAATTTACTGGGAAATTCTACTGTTTCTACTCAGTATTACAACTGATGGGAACTGGTCAATCTAAGTCTAGCTAATGATGTGACTGAACTTCGTGGATCGATCGAGATGAACAGTCAACTGTCAAGCTATCGAGCCAAGATTCTTAATAGATACCAGTTTATTAGTAATACAGCTGTACATTATAAAACTCGTAAACATTATGTTTCGTATTCGTCTGTGCGAAATCATGTAATAGTGTATATTGTAAAAAATATGATCTACTAAATAGTAGGTACCTGTACTCTTACACTCACGTATAAAAAAAACCTTGCCCAGTATACTTAGTCTAGCCTAGTTCAACGTGTAGGTAGTAGATCAAACAAATTAACTACCGGATGCAATACTGCAATCATATGGCTGGATGCTGAGGCTAACGACATATATAAATGTGTATACATACATACATTATATATGAACTGACGCATTCCGCCGGCCATTAATATAACATAGTAATTGCCGCCGCGCTAATAACTTTACTAAAACTCATTCAAACTTCCGCAAGTTGTGACAACAAATTAGCATTATTTACATAAACATGAATCCAAAACGGTTTCTTACAATTTATATTGGCATGAGTTGCCCTTCCACTTCCTTTGTACGTCGGAGTGACGCAGGGAGCCTTCGGCAGTGATGCAGGGAGCCTTCGGCAGTGATGCAGACACCGATAGCGTTTATTGCACTATGTATAGTGTTAACGATTACCTTGTACTTCATCCACAATAACAATACTTACAAAAACAGTTGTTAAACTGACTACTTACACAGACCGTGGTGGCCGAGTAGTAGCTACGAGCTGCAACACAAAGTAGGCAGCTGGCAGAGTGAGCATCCAACGAGGTCATACTCATGCGCACATCGCGCCACGCCCAGCGCCCTGCAGAGACCAGGAACATTACAAAGAGAGCTATTTCCGCTCACCATCACAAACATAGCGCAAGTGTAGTTTTATGGGCAGCGGTACTGGTGGAAGCTATCCAGTCCACTTCCACCAGTATGGTGTATTTGAGGCGGTCGTAAACAGTTGAAGTGGTGCAGTGGGCCGCGCCGGCGAGTGGCGAGTGGTGCCGGCCATGGACGGCGGCGAGTGGCGAGTGGTGCCGGCCATGGGCGGCGGCGACTGACGCTACATTAAAGCGGGCTTACTGCACTACATACACTATTTCTGGATACATTTTGCACGAATTATACATTTAGAAAATTATATTGGAGTTAATCATCTGTGTCATTGACAACAACTTATTGGTACTTATAAATACAAAAGAGCAAAACAATTCCTCGCCTTGAACCTCGCCGCAGGTGCGTGTGTCGCGCAGACACAATAAACCCGCCACCTGTTGCGGCCAACGTATCAAATGCTCAAGTAGTTGGGCCAACAATGGCGCTCCACATCCTGGCCTCACGTTTCACAAGCCTCTATAGTATTATTGTTACAAATGCCACTTTAATGGACTTGGCAGCAGCTACAAACACGTCATTCTATTTCGATACGCAATTTCCAGGATTTGGTCTATTATCTACATTGTATAGCCTCTGTTTAGATCGAATTGTGAGCCCAAAGCCGCGGGCCGGATCCTGCATTTGAACGAGCGCAGTGGGATAGTATTATGGAATCTGCCGCTGGCTACCAACACGCTATTTGTATACACTGCATGAGGTACCATAAACAACGCAATAGATGCAACCAAAAACAATACTGCTACTCGGTGCTAACAATACTGCTACTATATGGTGCTCCGATAACTGTTTACCATCTGGTATATAATACAATTAAATTAAATTAAATTAAATAAAGACTAGTGAATAATATTAAGAAAAAATGCATAGTCGATATATATGGCCATGTGCAGCGTCACTGGCCATCTTAATGATAAATCATTTCGATGATAAATTATTTTAATTATAAGCTTTGCGAAACATACACTCAGTGTGCCTCTTCGCTGCTTCCCCTTGGTGCTTGCAGCGTGTGTCAGTCGTCAGTAATGAATTTCCAATACTAATGGCACAGTCAGTAGCACGCAGCTATCAATCACTGGCCGCCAATGAGATTGGTGTATTTAGTGCGATGGCCGCATCCGGTGTGATTCGCGACAATCGACTTTCACTACTTCCTTGATTGTAATCACGTGAGAGCAACACCAGCGTGTGTACACTTCCAAGTAAACGTTGAATGGGCTGCGTCCTTGTCGTTGATCAATTCTCGCGCAGCATCCAGCCGTCGGTAACGACCTCGTTGCCACGATTTATATCTCGCCAGATACTTGAACGAGCCACTAATTCTACGAATTAAACTTTAACAACCGCAAATGGATTACTATTGTCTAAATCAATTCCAAGGGATTTATTGGCTTCGTTTTAATGTTTGCTTTTATGATGTCGAGTAGTAGCTATGTATGGGCGAAGGTGATCTAAACTTATTTAATGTACAGTTGAATAAGCTTCGTTTATTTTAGGATGCGTTCATGGATCATTTGCCCCATTGCCCACAACAGTTAGGAAACCTTTTGGCTATTTACCTAACTTTTAAAGTGGACTCACATAATGAGATATATTTTTTTGATGGTAAGTTTGGTGGTAGGATTGTATGTTGACCACCTTGGTAGTGTAACAGTGTCCTATTTCTCACCTTACAACAACAATCGTATATGGATCATTAATAACTGTTCAAAATTGTAATTTTATTTAATTTCTTGCAACATCGTGGTAGTCAGAGTATTTTTTAAAATTCCAGCAACCTTTGGAAGTCAGAGTATTCGTACTTCGAATTGCTCTAACTTCCAACTTCAAACTCTAGAAAACACCTAATCGATTTCCTTTACTTCCATTGATTGATTTCCACCTTGAGTCTAATTATGGACTAATTAGATCGGTAATTGAGTTGAAAGTTCAGTCAAAGTAGACTCGTGGCGCCGGCAATAATTGACGAGCTAAATAGCACAAATGAAGGAGCTGCGAGATAACAAACGTAGTAGGCGACGGTGTCCGCGCGGCGGCTGCCATTGTCAAAGGTGACAATTAGTGCGAGCGAAGATGAATTAAATCGTAATCACGGGATCAAAGCGCGAGTAATTAGAGGAAGCCGCAATAACAGCGTGCCGTAAAACAACCAGACGAATCCCGGGAATGGTAGCGTCATTAGTACGCGATGGGAAAAACAATAGCGATGTCCATGGACTTGGCCTCAAAACTGTGGCGGTTATATCCGATATCCGAAACGATTCGCAATGTGAATATTTAATTTGGATTAGACCTTCGGGTAATTGAGCGTAACGGACTGAACACAACTTCACTCAAGGTCCGATTGATAGGCGAAAATTACAATATACTTTTTGAAATATAATAATCTAATGGAATAAGATAATAAAGCAGAAAAAATATGTTTTTACGATATACAAATATCAAACGAATGTAAAAAATATTCTGCACAAGCGCGTCGCGCGTCCGCGACCTTCAGATAATTTTTGATATGTGCTCCTTCACAGCCAACCATCCCAGGCGGCCATTGAGTCCCGACTCTACGTGTGTTTGTATCCGCACGCCTCCCGCCGGCAAAACGATATAAAAAGGGAATTGATATGTTTTCGAGCGAATGTTTTAGTGCACAGTAAACTGTAAGCTCGTTCCTCCCTCTTTAGACGATTGATTTATGTCAGCATTGCCTCACCAACTGCTGATGTATATTTATTTATGGTTAATTCAGAGACAATCGTTGACGATGTGAATGGACGCGCTTCGATCACAATCGATTTGCATAGGAAATCTTTCATAAGTGACGGGAATTAGGGTTGGATGAACAGGTCACTCATACTGGATCCAAAAATAAACAAATTTCATCATAAATTATATAGCGTATAGTGTGCTTATTGACAATTGTTAAGGATGATTGCTCAAGCTTTATATCATCCATTCAACCACCGGGCAAAGTGAACAATTACTGCTTTGTGACGTGCCTACATTAAGGCGATCGCATAAAGCGGGTATTATATGGATATTAGAGAAATGACATCATATAGTCGTATGTAATATTCCAAATGCATACAAGTGCCAGGTTGCGACGGCGGGCGGTGCATGAAGTGTTGTTTTGCATGTGGTTGTATGGTTCAATTCGATTGCACGAATGTGAAAGCATGCGTCCAATGGCAATTGTGTTTTGTAGAAAGTTAGTTTCTTCGATACAATTTTACGTGAATTATATTGAGTAATTAGCGACCGGCCTCCGTGTTTATACAGCGGCTCTCACAACACGGTGGAGTAGAAGCAAGACAGCCATGTACCTACATATGTAGGTGAGTGCGTCCGATGCGACGTCACCGAAGCGCACGGAGCTCACTAAATTAGATACAAATCGACGCAAAAGCTAACTGGGTTTCCGTGTCGGTATAATATAAACAAGCAAATACGAATTATTATTATAAGCGATGTATTATTTTATAGGAATATATATGGAAACACGTTTTAGTAAACCAATAATAACGTCGAACAATGAATTAGCACAATGGATAATAGGTAAGTACCTGCCGTCAATAAACCTAACACAAGTAGGGCCTGACGTCAACCCGGAGCAAGCTTAGGGCCTGCATACACCAGAGCGGCTGAATACTTTGCGATCATATTCTTGAGTAATATAAATCATAGCCCATCTCCATCAATTATATCATAACGTAGACACTGCATAACGATTCTTGTCGCTATAAACTAGCTAAAACTATTGTTATTACATGGTAAGCCAGTAGAGTTAGATGTCTTCATGGAGCGGGACCTAAGAACATTTCCAAGTGAACGGTGATGTAATCAGTGATACGGCGAGCAAAGCAGAGGCACGAACGTTGCATGGCCAACATCACTGGTTAGCAAATATTACAGGTCAATGTCATTTAACGCGAAAATATATATAATACATGTCTAGTTTACGCTGCCTAGCCTTTACTAGCACTGGACTCAATGTGAAATATTTGATGGACAAATACTTGATTCTAACTACTATTATAAATGGGAAAGTGTGTTTATTTGTTACGCTTTCACGACTAACTACTCAACAGATTACCATAAATTTTACCCACGCGTTGGCAGAGGTACATCTAAGGATATAAGCTTAATGTATCTCGAACGTGAAGCGGAGCTACTAAACATTTCCGTTTCATGAAAGTCGAAGTCACAGAGATATCAGGATCGGCAGTGCAGACGCAGCCATCGGTGATCATCCTTAGGGTGTGTCCTGGGCTATAGGAGGCCACATCTACCATAGTATGCGGCATGGCATGTATCTAGTTCTCCGCACTCACCACCGCAATGGCGTGCATGAGGGCGTGATTGTAAAGATGAAGAAAGGCATGTTACGTTGGTTTGGACATATAGAAAGGATGAGTGAAGAAAGATTGACGAAACAGATATACAAAGCAAAATTGTGTGCAAGAAGAGGCAGAGGAAGACCACGTTCCAATTACCTAGATCAGATCGATCGGACGCTCAAGGACGGGAACGTCAAGAGTACTCGAAACCGACGAGCATGTATGAAGAGACTGATGAATGTGGACGAAGAGAAAGAGGCATGTAAGTCTAGAGAGAACTGGCGCTCTATACTCTCTGCGTACCCCTTTAGGGACTCGGCGTGATGATATATGATGTATGTATGTATGTATGCTACAGGCCGTGTAGGGAAGGATGGGAGCTCAAACAACAGCGCATTGACGCCCGCTTCATATAGACCTGGTATTTATCCTACTTTGTTGACATTGTGGTTACTCGTTACTTGTTGGCGGCGAGTTTGGAATTGGGGCGAAGCATGGTACTTACTTCCCTAATACTTTGCTTACGTCTTGAATCTCAAGCGGCTCTGTATGCTTTATTGAGGACTTATAACGAGTTACTTTCGAGTATGTTTCGGCGTTACTAAAACTTTGGTAATAGCAAGTGATTAAAATTTAAGTGCTTTGGCCTGTGGTGTTTGCTTTTATAACATTTTAATTGATAAATAAATAAATATATAAACACGAGAATAGGATGCCGAAATAAATCTACTTCATGCCGAACTTTAAACCATTTCAATCTGGATTGAATACTAGCTTTATTTAGTGGGGTTGTTGGTCGCCTTGTGAGAAATTCACACGTTTTTGTGAAAATCTTCGTTTATGATGATGTCGACTATGCGAATTTCCCGCTGTACGTGGTCACACGTGATCGTAAAGTAACCTACATGCCATCGTATGGCCGGAGTGGTCTAGTTACTGTGTATATTGCACAAAGTATCAGGCACGATGGTGCTGGCAACAAACATTTAGGCGGTGATACAATTGGTCCTTAAGTCTAGAGAAAAATGTCTACCTCGTGAGGGACTCGCCGTAATATGTGTATATCTATGCTACTACAGTAAGTAATGTAAGCTACAAAGCGTTTTTATACTATTTATTTTTTAACGATACTATATTATGTTTACATGAGCTAAGCCCTGAGCTAGAGCTCTGACTTACAGTTATCACAGTTTATGTACTGACATACTTACAGCGCTATTTGACTAGCTAACCGAATAATCACAGCCGGAGCAAATTCCAGACCTGGATAGCTAATGAGCTGGTAAGCGTGTCAGTCCAACTAGCGTACAGACGAGTACATGCGCCAGCTAGTGTCACGTGACACGGAGCATGACACGACACCGCGCGCGCTACGGGAGCTTGCTTGTAAACAATGGCCCACAATGGCCCGTCCGCGTCGCGGTACGGTAATCGTGTTTTGATAGCAGCGCGCAGTTATAGCACTCACGGCTGGGAGCATCATATTACATATGTACGAGGCAATCAATCCTCACCTATGCACAAGCATTTGTAGGTCACACACAAACCCAGATGTGACAAACCGGAAATATACAAACATACAGTTAGTCAACTCGCCACATACATAGGTATTTACAGATCAAGTAAATTGCCATAAGATCTGCACATTTTTCCACATATTTCAGAGAGAGATTGGATCTCATCGTTCACGCCCTAGTGGCCAATATAATGTGGCAGAAGTGTTTTATCTAAGTGTATGTTTACGGTAACTATTGTCCACCGCGGCCGCGGCTGTATGTGGGCCAGAGTTGTTTGTACTACAATTGATCTATGATGTCGTCTGGAGAATCTTCACTTGCCACAGGCATATGCGAAGGGAATAATCATAATAAATTAAGTAGAGGTTTACAAAACTGGCCTTTTGGCGTGGTCGTGGTGACACTGCCGTTATCGCTACACTTGCAATCTCTGCCGAGTGGTATCAGTTTTTGAGAGATGGACATCAAAAGGGCTCAGAAAACTGAAATAGAATCGATCGTTTCAGGCATTTCAATAATTGTATTTCAGCCATCTGACCCTGAAAGAAGACCTAAACATCAAGTTTCCTCTTCACAAGTGTGTTTTTTACGTAAACCGTTGTGTATAGATGGATATATCATAAGTTATTCAAACTATACGTACAGTCGTGCGCAGCACGTCGAGAAACGGCGATGGACTCGCCATGTGTCACGTTGGCACCTTATCATATTAGGTACCCTTATGGCTAAGCATGAGGGTATATAACTATGATGAAATATTACATGTTTGAAGGTGGATAGGTGATGCTTGGGATGTTTCACCAAATATAGCGTCATCGATGGCCGGTGTACTAATCGGGTATAAACAGCTCGGTCGGTCCTAATTAACCAGTGCTAACAGCGTTAGCGCGGAGCTGAGGCAGGAGCTCACACCACATACGGTACATTGGATGATACCGAGCTCTCGTCGGGGCCTTATATATCTCGTTAGGGTAATGTGCGGTGCTATGTAACACATAATGGAATGCAATCGATATTACATTATATACATCGACCATGATCGATGTTCGATTTTAATTGTAATCTCCATGTCCAATCAACTTTCGAATCCCGACTTCCAATGAGTTTATCTGAACTTAAGTACAGTGATTAGTCACACCACGAGAAGGAAAACATCGAGTGGAAACCTGCATAAGTTTGAGAAGACATTCAAAGGCGTATGTATAGTCTTGCTTGAGGCACCTTCACGCCTTCCCACAAGGGCCCCCGACGGGGTAGGCAGAGGTGTATAAGTAGTGCCCACACCTACTTTTCCCCTGAGATATAAATATATATATGTTGTTTAAATACAAATTTTGTTTAAAATTCCAACCCGCGTTGCACGGGGTGAGCGATGCACATGAGCCACACAGCTCCTAAGCAGCATATCCCCCCCCCGCGTGCGAGCCCCCCCCCCCCCGTCCCGCCTCCCACATCCGAATCTACTCCGCCTCGACTACCTCACTATATCACGGTCATTTGCGAACTTGAAATTAGCGAGCACAAACCTCTTATCTAAATATGGCGATTTAGATAAACAAGCGCCAAATTGGTGTCGCAATGGCTAATTGTTGCCTGAGCACTGAGCGCGCTCCATACACGGAAACGGGTAATTTAATTAGATACATTTAAAAGGCATTATATATCAAGAGAGGAATGTTTTCAATGTAAATAACTTAGCAAATTTCTATATAGGTAGCATTAATTGTGTCCTTTGTAACTGGCGTTATCGTATTTGTTTCTGTGGCAAAACAAGTTACGTACAATAGCATCGCACAGTCAATACGTTTACAATGCGAGCACAGTCCTTGCGGGTACTTGTATGGGAGTGTGACATGGAACATGTAAAGCGAGATGTTATTGAAGCGCAGTGCGCAGTATGCACTCAGTATCAATTTGTACTGCGCAGTTAATGAGCGGCCGCGGGGGCGGGCGGGCGCTAATGAAGCGATGTTTATGTCTGCATTCCCACGAAGCGCGAAGAATACCAGAAGCACATCGCAACTTTTGAGCTGCCGGCTCCATTCATAACATCCTTATGCACTTCAAATAGAGCTCAAAGAGCGTTGATACAAAGTTTATTTCTTTTTTAACTGTGTTATATTGAACACTTCAAGACATTAAAGCGTTATCGATCTGATATTCCAGCTTAAAAATCGGCTCGAAGGCGATGCTGCTGTATTTTAAATAAACACCATTGATACATCGCATGGGCGTTTGTCACTTTAGTGATGGGTATAAAAATATATAAAAACAACAGGCTGTTTGTCGTACCAACGTTCGCGAGTTCGATACCCGCCCCCGGCAAACTTATGTGGTATGAACATACATACCTGTTCATTGTTATGCGCCTGGTCTACTATTGATCTTAGTAGATATCCACTCGTGTATGTTTAGGCTATTAGTCTAGTTTAAAGTCGATCGACTGTGTGTGGGATGTTGAGAAAATATTATTATTCATTATAGAGCAAGATGCTCATTCGGTGATTTACTACTCGCTGGCTTTTCAACATTTCCGGAATCCAAAGCATAAATACCCAAAGTATTTCGACAGTAATGCGATAACTAGTGTTTGAGCGAGTGATACAGACCTCGTCCGCTGTATTCTTGCCACGCGTTTAACATGCTTGGAAGTTCGTGAAGTGATCAACTATATTAGTTTAGCGTATAATGAAACGCACGTTAGTTTCCCAGCGGGATAAATAGTTTGGGGATAACATTATCCCTCCCTCCCCAATAGCCTGAAGACATAACTATTCCATCAATATACCTTCTGTGTTCCTTAGTAATTATATAATATGTATTTGTTTATATTATAAGGATGGGTTTAAATTTTAATACTACAACCTGAGAGTATACTTCGATTTATAAAGAACCTTTGCTTCAAATTGGCGACGTATCCATATTTTAAAATGCAAAAAGTCACGTCGTAATGTACAATAGTGCCTAGGCCTATGGCAGGCACGCGACACACGCTGCCTTCGCCGCGACAGATACACCCTTGTCACAGCGGGGCAGTTGTAACGTTGCTCGCAGCAATTAGGGCCGTTATGAACTTGGCACTCTACTAATGCCGACATCAGGTGCGCTCTTTGCTGTGGAAAGTTGTGTGGCATCCATCATAATATCTGTCGTTGCACGTTGTCGTTGGTACGTTCGTTTAGTTTCAGCGCTTTGGTTTGTTTTTCTGTGCTTCAAGTTGCGGCGATACTTCAAGGATGTAGCCGCGAATTTCGGTTTGTATTTGTAATATGTTTACATAAGCTGGTTTTTATGTAGAGGTACCTATGTAAGTATATCTTAAGAGGGTTTGCTATAACACATTTTTTTTACAATCCCGAGCTATTCTGTCTGCGAGCAAACAGGCCCTTTGGCTCGGCGCGGGCTTACGAAGGTTTTTCTTATTTACAATGTTACGATCTGTACTTACCATTAAATATTCAAGTAAATCCAAATCAACAAATTTTGTTGTTGATTTGGATTTACTTTGACTTTTACGTTAGAACTCTACAAAATAAAAGGTTGGAAAGGGGTTGAGTATATAAGCAATAAAAACGCAAAATTCGTACTTATCCTAAAGAGTAGGCAAATGGTAAACTTCTGCCTACCACATCACCAAACATGTATCTGAAGTCTCCAGCATCCCGGCAGGACGCGAAGTAACTTAGCACGTTTTCGCGATGGTTGCATTTTATACAATAAATAGTCCTTAAAGGATATGTATCCTCACGCCTTCCCACAAAGGTCCGCGAAGGGGTAGGCAGAGGTGTATAGGTAGAATCCACACACCCACTTTCCGCCAGAGATATATTTTAGGTGCCAACGTGACAGATGGCGAGTCCATTGCCGTTACTCAAGCACGACTATACATACGCCTTTGAATTTCTTCTCAGACGTATGCAGGTCTCCGGTCTCCTCTCGATGTTTTCCTTCACCGTGAAGCTCGTGGTGTGACTAATCACTGTACTTAAGTTCAGAAGAACTCATTGGTACAGTCGGCATTCGAACTTGCGATCTTTGTGTCGCAGGCAACTACTGGAACCACCCGGCCACCACGGCTTAAAGGCTCCTTAAAGGATTTTTCCAATTTCCTCTGAACACGCTTGAGCTGCTGAGTATAAAAATACGATATTGCTATTGTGGCTTCATGGCCGAGCGAAGCGCCACCAGTATTGTGGTGCGCTGCCCAATGTGGCATACTATATTTTATTACGATCTGGACAAGTTATACAACCAACGTGAAGCAACTCAATGATAGAACAGACTAAGTACATTTGCTATAACAAAGTTACATCTTCCGTATCCCCAGACAGGGCTGAAGTGTAAGACTTCCATTCTATTTTGAAAATTCGTTGAAATGAAAGGTTCCTGAAGCATTAGAGCGAAATGGGTACCTAAGTCTTTTGAACTGTACTCTGCCGGGAGGCGGCAGCTGCCGTGTCAATTGGTGTGCCTAAGTGGTGGCTCAATCGAATTACGGATGCTGGCAATGCACACTGTAGCTTGTCCTGGCAGTCACGACGTACCTTACGTACCGACGTACGCAAGACAATACGATTACGCATTCTGAACGCAGATACTTATAGCATGATTCATCACAGCATATTAGGATTTTGACATGAAAAGAAACATTTTGTTAAACGCAGCAAACAACTGAGAAGTTACTCAGAAGCGAATGCCGCCTTTGAACACGACAAATTCACTGTCAATTTTACTGTACATTTATAGGTACCATTTGATGGGTGATGGTGGTTGCGTCCGCCGTCAGGACCATAAGCGAGGAGTCGAAGACACATGCAATATTGTTGAAGTTGAAGTTGCCGGCTGGGCCAGTAACTCCACTCCATTCCAAAACTGGAATAAACTTAGAATGGGGCTGGAAGCAACTGGGATAAACTGGAACTGGATAAAATTTGCATAGAAACAGATTATAGCTGGGTTAAAAACTAGGCTATTTTCTATTCCAGAATATACCAACAAAATATTTTTATACGCAGATGAAACCACGGAGCATCGCTAGCATAAGATGATTAACTTTTATATTTAACAAAAAATTATATCCTTATCGTGTCCGTGACCGCTTGTCATCAGTCCATCTGTATTGAATCCACTATAATAACTGTACACGTTAGTACGATACATATCACGTACTAAGTGTACTACTAGCGAGGATACGTGCATATGTTTAACAAGAAATCCAAAGACGTATGTTGAGTAACGGCGATTGACTCGCCATTTATCACGTTGGCACCTAAAATATATCTCCGGCGAAAAGTGGGTGTAGGTACTACCTATACACCCCTTCCTACGCCTTCGGGGACCCTTGTGGGAAGGCGTGAGTATATTATATTATATTTGTTAATTGCGACCATGAATAGGGAACGTAACTGATCTAAAAGTACATACAATCTATGATAATAAAAAGCCTGTATTTATTATTCACTGGCGCCCAACATATTTGTAAAGGACGAGTAAACAAGTCCATTTAGATTGCTTTATTATGTGCCAGGTAAATTATTGGTTCGGTGAGATTCATCAGATCAATTCCATACATTTATTTGTGTAACTTCAATACATATATAACTTTAATAATAGACGCAGTTTTTTGATATCGAGCTTACAACCAAGCCAGTTAAGTGGTATATGGTAAGTGTTTATATGGTATAGTTTGTTTATATGGTTAGTGGTATATGGCAGAAGATACCACAGATTCGAATGCAGTCGAATTGACTGATTTTCTAGTGATAAGCGTGATAATAAATAAAAATTCATTGGGGAAGATAACTGTATTCATTAATGTGTTTCCAATTGTTACCTATATAAGTATTTGAATAAATCACATAAAACCATAAAATATTACTTGAATTGAATATAACTCCTGCCATCTATGAGCAACTAGATTCAAACGTAATAATATTACAACTACTTGACGCGAGATGGCAGCTTCAGGTAATTTATGGATTAAGAAAACTCGAGCTTGCCGATAGATGTCATTAAACCGTTATGGTGTAGGTGTGATATTTACTAACTTTTAATACATTTAAAGAGTTCAAGGGTCCTCTAATTATTTAAATTTAGTGACAAAGTATAGTAAAAAGCCGTGCTATATAATTTAAGTTGGTTCTTTGATTAGCATTGACATTACATATTACAGTACGTAAGTGTCGCTATGAATAACGTCAGCAAGCGCTAACAACACAAAGGAAACAAAGCCTATCGAATGCGAATGACCATCATGCGGGCCAGCCTTGACCGAGACCAAATGCAGCATCCTCATAGAGTATAATAGGTTCTTGCAGAGGAGACATTACTTGTCATTATGTATAGATGCACAACAATGCATAATTTGTTTCGTATCTGTATTTGATTTCGTTTTTAGTTGGTTAATTTGTTCGTACATAAAATATTACTTTTTGCATAATTTCGAGTTAATGGAATTTTGAATTCTATTGAGTATAATTACATAAATTACTGTTTTAGTTTTAAGTTAAACTCGAATATTTTGTTTCATATGTGGTTTGAGGAGTTTTCCCTTTGACGCCACACCCGTAGCTCGTGTTAATAAACTAGGTCGTCATACTGAACCGTTTTTCCATGTCTATCAGTTTGTACATATCTTAGAAATTACTGAATTGATGTTCATAAAACTGGCACGGTTCATCCCTAGATGTAAATATAACCCAGTAAGTGTTCATTGTCTGCCATGGTCATAATCTGATTGATAGTTTGGGAGATATTCAGTTTGTACTTATTTTGTACACCGGCTTGGAAACCCGAATACATTATCCTATGAGAATAATATATTTTTTAGTTCCGATAACAGTCCCTTTTTTATGTCGGTGCAAACGCAGGATAAATGTTTTGGTTACATCTCAAGTGTGTGTCTCCAGTGTGATTCTAACTAGATGGTTGACTGAATATCGACACTTTAGTGTAATGAGGGGTTGCTTTGACATTGGTGTTAATGACCTAAGCATTTGCTAGTTGATCGAGTTATAGCAATGGGGAATTAGCATGCCTCTTACATCATCTCCTTTTTATTTGTAACTAGCATACTCGACCAATAAATGCTTACACGATGGCATAATTGCATTGATCGTATACGCAGCGTCCGTGCCATAGACTCGATAATCATAACACAGCAAAAACAGCAGCCCGATAAGGCGCGACGAGGCGCGGCGTTTGTCTCTTTGAATTCGACCATTCTACATGATCGTTATTCTATAGCAACTGCAGACTGAGTCGCTATGGCGACGCATACCAACATTGGGGTCGTTGACTCGTCACTCGCGGCGCGCCGCCCGCCCAGCGCGCGCCCGCCCTGCGTTATTTGTAAACAATTACCGTTCAGTGCCGTATTCAAAGATCGTAGTAGTGTACTTGAGTGACCCGTGAGGGTGTGTTAATTGGCGATGATCTCCTCCTGCAGTGACACGGCCAGGTACGCAATTAACTGTATATTTATTACCATATGTACAATTGTACAATTGTGGCGGCGACGCGTTACATTACTTAGGTATGCAATGAGACACGTCATAATGCAATTTTAGAAGATTGAGTCTACTATACACTTGGTGCGTTATTTCCTACGTTAATTAAGCAGGTAGGTGTCATGATATGCGCAATGCTCATTGACGCCACAGTTTACCTTTTGCGGTCACTTAGTGGTGTGTGATTATATTTATTAAATCTATACTAATATTATAAAGCTGAAGAGTTTGTTTGTTTGTTTGTTTGAACGCGCTAATCTCAGGAACTACTGGTTGGAATTGAAAAAATATTTTTGTGTTGGATAGTCCATTTCTCTAGGAAGGCTTTAGGCTATATAACATCACGCTACGACCAATAGGAGCGAAGCATTAATGAATAATGTTGCCAGAACGGGAAAAAATATTCCTTTTTGAGTGCTTCCGTTACGTGCGCTGCGTAAACGGTTTAAGTTACGAAAATATAATGTATAAGGGAAATGTTCCTCTTCAAAAGTTCTAAAAAAAAGTCCGCGACAGTATATGTCTATCTTTTAAGATTGACTCACACCTTTTTTATGGCAATCAAGTCTACGATGGGCTCCTGACATCTTAACCGATTTCAATCAAATTTGCACACCGTGTGCAGTTTGATCCAACTTAAAAGAAAGGATAGCTTACAACACAATTGGACCCGATAGGTGGCGCTGCGATCATGTTTCAGGAAATTTTACTTTTTCACCCGGGCGAAGCTGGGCGGGACAGCTAGTATATTATATAATTAGATTACATTGTCCGTGGCTCCTTTGCATTTGCAGTAACATCTATGTGTTTGGGGATGGTCTGTGACTCAATGAACATGTACAGTTTTGTATACGATGGTGTGCTGATGCTATCGAGGGGCAAGGTTTTCTCAATTCATGGCAAATTCTATTTAATTTTTTCATGTACCTATGTGGGTGTATTCTAAAAATATTGGTAGGTTGTGTGTTGCGAGCCGCTATATACGTTAATAGAATGTATCAGCGGCCGGCCCGCGGATAGTGTCGGCACGCACGTTACGTGACGTCATATCAATAACACTAACAAATCCATTACCGGTTTACTACGAGTTTCTAAGAATCCATACATATTATGTTCACCTATTCGAATAGGCAAAACTAGAACAGTTTTAAGCTGCTGTTGTGTTGCGCTGTATATTGGCTAATGCGGCCAGCCGATGGTCACGTTACGAGCTCTCCAAGGGAGTGGAGCGCCAGTGCTCTCTAGATTTACATACCTCTTTCGCTTCGTCCACATTCATCAGCCTCTTCATACGTGCTCGCCGGCTTCGAGTACTCTTGACGTTTCCATTCTTGAGTGACCGATCGATTTAATCTAAGTAGTTGGAACGTGGTTTTCCTCTGCCTCTTCTTGCACACACTTTGGTATTGTATATCTGGACATAGGACATAAAAACTGGTATTTAAACGCTCCAGTGTGTAACAGTGTTATACCTTTGACAATAATAATTAATCAACACACATAGTAAGTGCCAAGGATCACGTGATGCGTGAGCGCTGGGCCGGGCCCTGAAAATACACGCAAAGATAACACATTCATTTTAAGAGGCTGAGTTTGTTTGATTGTTTAAGCGGTCTAATCTCAGGAACTATTAATATGATTTGGATAATTATTGTTGCATTAGATAGACAGTTTATTAAGGAAGACTATACAGGTTATATATCATAACGCTACCAAAGGGAGCGGAGCAGTAATCATAAATATTAATTTAAAGCGGGCACAACCGCGGACCACAACCTATATATAAATAAACATTTAATTTCGTCGCTAAATCAGCGTGGCAACGAAGTGGGCAAGTATTAATAGAGTCAGACACACACCCGCACCGAATACGGTATACCTATTGGCGCTTACATGTGTCAGGACTGGAGTCACTTCAGGACTGACACTCAACAGTATTTGTCAAATATGACATGTAGTGTCGGAGAGTAATAACGTGGATGCGGCGCAAGGCTCGGTGGCTGCAGGCACAAAGGCGCTCACAATTATAGGTGTCGCCCATCGATTCGTGTACCTGCAGCTATATGCTTTTTACTACAAAGGTAAAAAACATGCATTCGCAGGTTGCACTCGAGCGTTACCCCGCCGCAGCAGCCTGGCGAGCACCTCGTTATAGCTATTATAAGGTGTTGCATTCCTATATGCAGGTACTACAGGGGCAAGGTACACCCTCTTTTTATAATAAGCTACCTCAGAAATTATTTGAATTTACTTTTATAGATTTTAAATCTGTCATCAAACGTTATAACAAAAACATAACGCAATTCAAAAAGCTTATTATACAACATCTGATTATTTAAATGATAGCCATGCTCTTGGCAATGTATCGCTCCTCTTGCATTGATTTGCATTTATACGTAATTTTTTTTTTCTACTGCAACGTAAACGGGAACCAAAAAAAGGAAACCGGGCGGTTTTATTCGCCGTTTCTTCTGCTGACTGGTTTCTTTTCTTGGAAACGGTGGAACTGTAGTTTAATATTTAGTATGTGATGTTAAATATTCACTATGTAATATATATTACCTTGAACTGAATTGAAATATTTGGTGTAGGTAATATTAGGCGGCGGTAACCGCTTACGTTCAGGCGGACCGCATGCTTGTTTGCCACCCATGTGGTATAAAAAAAAAAGGTAATCCATCCCGCTTATAAGTGGCCGTAGTGACGCGTATCAGTAATCAGAGCTGGCCTGGCACCCAGAGACGGGCCGCGGGCTCATCTTGGTTTATCTCTCCGCGATAACCCCTCACATAAGTTAACCCCGCACGGTACAATATAGTGTTCAAACATACAATGTAACGTGATCAACTGATCTGAGTTAAATTATTCGTATAATCTTCTCGACAGTATTCTATGGCAGTAAGTTTGGATCCTACGGAGTATGAAACGAAGCATAGATGTATTGGCTGCATGAGAAATTTGTAAAAAGTCTTAAGAACGTACATTGATGTCCCGATCGGATCCCGCACCCCTAGTGGGCAGGCCAGTCGCCTAATGTACAGGCCACCCGCCTAATGTGTTGGATAACAAACAGGGCCATGTGGTGTGAGGCGCACTCAGCTGAACGTTATCACAGTGACGAGACGCACGATTAGTTAAACTTTTTTTAATGAAATCTTTGACAAAACTAGACGCTGCGAATATTGTGTAATGGTGTTGGAGCTCGGGTCTTAAGGTAAGTGTTGCACTTACTATAATACACCTCGGACTATTCATTAGCCACTATACTGGTAGCTATGTAACCAGAACAGTACGTCGGGTATATTTTATTGGAAAAAAATCACTGGCGAAAGCATTTCTTTGTACTTTCATTGATCTTGTGAGTGTTCGTGAAGGAGCTCTAAGTAGACATGCAACAGGTGCCAACAGGCTTAGCAAGCCTTGACGGTGCCGTAATATTTCTCATCCAGTCTTCGCAACATAAGGCGCGCTCGGGTGGCCAATACCAATGTGCTTTGAAGGTTACGGTTACGCTTACCATAAGTGCGCCACCTAATGTCATAATGTGATATTAACATGTTTATACAAGAAAAATGCCTAGCCTGCTTTCTCCTCGAATATTCAAAACTGTCACCAACGTTATAAGTCTCAGTCGGCCATGAGCCGAGTCAATTATATTTATATATTTAATGCCGCTGACGAATAGATGATAACCTAATCGCAATTTTATCGTAGTGAATGATAAACAGTAATTGGGTAGATACCAATGACTTCGGATATGTATACATGGCGCTTGTTTCCTAAATAGGTGCTGCTGTATGTGCCCCTCGGTGCCTACTCCAGTGGGAACGATTATATAATTAAATAGTAAACTGTTTTTGCGTCACACAAACCTGAGGTGGCTGATGAGTGTTTGTTTAACTAATATTGCCGCGGCTTTGATGCGGCGCGTAAAGATAACAAAATATAATATCCCGTTACTTTTGTTATTTAGATAAGCACGACAGGTGATACACAGTGACATTAGGTAGCATTGGGAATAACAAGAGAGCTACATAATACTACCTCTATGATCAAATGACACTTTCCTAATATATTTATTTATTGCATATAGATACAAAAAAGTCATTGGATCCACAACTCATTGATACAGTGGCGGTTTGAACTTACGATCCTTGTAATGCAGGCGACAAGACTACTCGAACCACTCGGCCCCCTCGGATATACGAAAGTCAATGATCCTTGAGTTACGGGAATTGAGGTCACCTCACAATTTTCGTACCTATTAAAAATACACATGCCTATTTTATCCATTCGCCAAGTGTTAGTGCCACATCGGAACACGCTCAATTTTATTAAGATGTTTCGACATGCTTGCGATCATCAAAACTTTGGTGGTAGCCGTCTATCTGACCACTCGACTATAGCAGAACATTTAATTGACATTATGTGAGAGCATCGCAGGTATTCAGGCGCGACCACCGCCGACATACAGACAGACGACATAGTTGTTCGTTTATTTTCCTTTCATTGCGGCCGTTGACTTTTTCCCGGGACTGCGGTTTGATCATTGTGGGGTTTTCAATGTACGATTTATTTCAAATAAAAACTACCAGCAAACAAATGTATTATATCCTCACGCCTTTCCACAAGGGTCTCCGAAGGAGTAGGCAGAGGCGCATAGGTAGTAGGTATATTTTAGGTATAGCAACACACCCATGTGTATGCGACAATTACTATTTCCTGTTTAAAGTGCGCCCCAGTGACCCACTCGTGCGTGCCACGTGGCCTACCCAAGGAGGGGTGTGTTTGAGCATTGGTTGCCCAATAACCGGGTAATACCAACGGGTTATTGATTTTGGCCCGAATGCGCTCGTAGGAAATAGTTTGACGTTGGACGAAATAACGTAGAATATCAGCCAGCCAGCCAAGTCAGCCATTTCACTGTCTTATGTGCACGCACGCTTTATGTATACGCTTTATAAATATATATATATATATAATAATAAATATATATTTATTTATTTATATATATATATTTTTTTTTATGTAACCTATATTATCTCGGTAACACCCGCTTGTATAACACTGATCAGTTTTAAGGTAACGCGTGGGAACAATGGTATTGCGTACGCTGTTTAGGTATATTGTGATCACGCTTACCCGCAGGATAGGTATGGAAAAGATTATCATTCAGTTTTCCTGGGATAAATTAGACGAATTTCAATGAAAAAATTATACCCAGATTACTTTAAAGCCGTGGTGGCCGAGTGGTTCGAGCAGTTGCCTGCGACGCAAAGATCGCAAGTTCGAATCCCGACTGTACCAATGAGTTTTTCTGAACTTAAGTACAGTGATTAGTCACACCACGAGCTGAACGGTGAAGGAAAACATCGAGAGGAAACCTGCATACGTCTGAGAAGAAATTCAAAGGCGTATGTATAGTCGTGCTGGAGTAACGGCGATGGACTCGCCATCTGTCACGTTGGCACCTAATATACCTCTGGCGGAAAGTGGGTGTGTGGGTATTACCTATACACCTCTGCCTACCCCTTCGGGGACCCTTGTGGGAAGGCGTGAGGATATATTATATTATATTTATAGCATATGAATACTTATTTATTCCTTGTAATAAGAGTATTGTTCGACTAATGTTATAAAAACTATCAATGGATTCGTAGAACATATTTTATTCATAGTTATCAATAGCTTATTAATAATACTATATGTTAATAACAAGTAAAAGGTAAATTCTCTGGTTTTCCTGTGCCTATTATAAGAAATGTGCTACGTACTAGTCGCTGTAACTATGCTCGGCCCCTAGGTCTGGTGCCTATACCTGGAGTTATCGTAAATTGGGTCTCTTATGAGGGAAACGTATAGCTTAAACAATCCGTTACTGCAGAATGTCTTTCGTTTGTTTAACAACGTGCACTAACTCAGTTATTTGGGCTATAATGGGTTGACACGTGGAGTGCCACAGCGGGCGCTGGGGCTGGTCGAGGATGCTGTGCCTGGACAAACGTCTCCGCCAAATATACTCCGACTAAGATGCAAGCAGCGCTACGTGACCCACAGGGCCATACGTTTTCCTCTGATATTGCTTGTATATAATACCCAGTTCCTGAAATAGACAATGGATTACACTGCGGTTTCTGAATTCGTTTATAGTATAAACATAATATTATTACAATTATATAAATACAAGTAACAACTGTTTACGTTGTTGCAAATAATTAGCTTTGAATAAATAAACAAATTTTACATAATAACCTTTCATACGACCCCGGCGCAGCGGCGCACCAAGTACCAAGCTGCGATATTTGCGAACGAGCTCCAAAAATATACGATCTCCAAAATTCGCTGCGATTTATAGCGTAAACACTTCAATAAAATGATGTTGCTCCATATGGGAGTTTCGGCTCAGGGCTGGCACCTCCTACCCATTTGCACCGTTTGTAAATAGAATCAAAGAACTTAATTATTACCAATTTCCGCACCTCAAGCGTCCCCGAAAGGTCGGGTAACAGAATTGGCACAGTCGGAATTCGTACATAATAATCGCAGTATTTGTGTTACAAGTAGGAATTGTATTTGACTTGCATATTTGGGTCACTGATCGAACCACTCGGCCACCTAGGCTCCTACAGAACTAAATTAAGCTCTTGATCAAATTTTCGTTTCATTCGGTAACCGACTGTTTATAAGCAATTATATCTTAACTTAATTCTTTGTTTAACAGCTTTGGTGAAATAAATGTTGTTTATTATTATTATTAAATAAAAGCCAGCTTAAGTAGGAGTGGTGTGCCACCCCTGCCTGCGATGTCGGTCGGTGCGCGGCCTTGCGTGCTTTTATACAATTACGTTTGCGGCCAGCTCCAAACACGTGAAAATGTTACAAATATTGTGCTCCGGCTCGTCTTCAAGAGTAACAATATTTTTTATTATAGCGTGTTAAGCGTCACATTATCTATGATTCGTGGAGCTTTATCAGATCGTCACTAAATAAGAAGCTCCTTTTGGGCTGTATCGATCATTTCCCCGAGCCACAGGAGGGCGATGGTAGGCATTTGTGTCAAACGTGAACACTTTTTTGACATTATTCTTTTTGCTTTCTTGGGCTCCGTTTAGAAGCCGTTGTATTTTTTGGGACCGGTTATATTTTTCATTATAACAATTGACAGGAAATTCGGATCATATAGATCTGCGTCTGTCTGAAATTAAAGAAATAGTATTGGGCACAACAACCTCTTACGATCTCTTATGGCATTTTAACTATTCCTGTCCATGTCTTCTTCAACATAAAACAATTGACAGTGGAACATGTGTGAAGTCCCATGAAAACGATGTTTGGTTTCCTTGTTGATAGATTCCTCGAATATGCAAAAGGTAAATTATTTAGGTTAAATATGAGATTCCGTGAATAATATTCAATAACAAATACTGCGTCGATTGATTGCCAAAGCCATTGATGTCATTAATGTTGCCAGCGTGCGTCACTCCCTATCGAGGGAATTAATAATTCAATTTTCCCAAAACATATAGGAATATAAATTATCAATATTAGATAGTGAGTGTGTGTTATTTTGATTGGAATGGTATCATCTGCTACAAATAAAGGCTAGTAGTGAAATATCTTTACTAAGGAACTCAGGAACATTTGCTAATAACAACCACGTGGTAATTGGAACAATGGATGGGCTATTGCCGAGCACGTTCGGCGTGATACAAAAGAGATTTTCATGAGATCATACTTTACAATAAGGTTTTCAAGTATAGTTTACCTGAAAACTAAAATTGATATTTTTTTTTTGTATTGTCTCTCGTAGCGTGAGTTCCGGGAACTTTTGCTACTTAACCGGTCAATGGCGAGACCTAGGCCTCCAGCCAGGGATATTTTCATTGACAAATCACACACTTATATACCCAGCCCTGGATATTGTCGTGGTCACGTGATGCACATGCGGGTGAAGTAACTGTCCTAACAATAATTTTGGGGTTGTTGCCATTATGGAGACACCATTGTTAATTGTTTTAAGACTCGGTCCGACCCAAACAATGTCCGTACCGGTAAACAAAAGTCGACCGAGGCCGATGGCGCTGGCGGCCGACGGGGTGAGTAATCCAGATATTGTGAATTTCCTTCGAGGAAACAAAGAGCGTGGTGAGAAAATAATTTGCGTGAGGAGATAAGAAGCTGCAAGGCCCTGGCGGCTAAAAAGAAACATGAATTTGGGTGATTCGCACACCAGTTGCGCGTGCGGCGTGGGACAGGGCGTTAGTTATCGTGCGAGCGTTTGAGATACTAATCGTGGTGTTTATGAATGTGTTATAGCTAAATTCAGTGCTGTGTCCGGAATCTTTTAATGGGTAGTAAATCAGTTGGAGCCATATTTTGATCATCGCTAAGGATTGACAAACGATCATGAAAGGTAATGAAGGAGGAGATATGTTCGTATTCACACAATTGCATCACTACAATTTGTTATGGAACTATTAAACAAATATGGGAGTTTCTCTCCAATTTTCTTATCTGTACACGATCGTACTATATTACTTGCTGATTATAACATAGGTATACGTATCTACAGATAATGCCATCCACGAAGACGCGCCCCACCAATTTCTAGTCGAGGTAGTCGCGGGATATGGGGAGTTTGACCCGAGTCTTAACTGTGGTGCGTGTGCACTCATAGGTAACATCAGTGTGTACCGATAATACATTCGTGATCAACATTAGTGGAAGGTTGCACACTTACACAAAGGAAGAATAATGGGGCGCATCTTCGTGGACGGCACTATCTATATAGTTTGTTTAAAGCCACGGTTTGTTACATGAGTTTACATAAAACATACGTAAATTAATACGTAAAGTGACGCAGTTGATTTGCTTCACCAGAATAAAATAATATTAATACTATCAAAGAAAGAATAGCGAGGCAGCATCCGAGAGACGTCACGTCACGGGAAAGCTCTTTCCTTTGACACTAACAGACAACAAAATGTGTCAAATATGTAAAAAAAAATGTGTGGTGTACACCCAAATATGTTGGCCAAAACTTTTTTTTATGTGCCTTCTTCTCGCTCTCGGAGTATGGCGATGCGAATAATTATCCGTATCAATTTTAATATTATGGTAATCATATACATTAGTCGATAAACATAACTCAATGCATTGGCTCAATTAGCAGCTGCCCTTGTGTAGTGTCAGCGCTGCGGTGGGACACTTGTCCATCATCCATCAGACAATCGTATTATCATACAGAGCATGTAAACACAGCCGTATTTGAATAGCAGGATCTTAATCAATGATATGACATGACGTTTCGCGGGTATTTATATGTTCTGCATTATGATATATTATAATATTTTATATTTGAGCTGTCATATCTTTGTCTGGAATGATGTCTGACGCACCCAGGTGTACCTTATGTGTCCTGGCTCTAGCGATGTATATACATAAATTAATGTGTCTACTGTACTAGCCACATTTCAGGCGATTCACGTTAAATTAGTTTGTAAAGTAAAGTTTACTTCTATATTAATTTCATTGAGTCAGTAGCACGATGTTGGGATTTTAGAAAATCAAATCGCGGAGTTCTTGTCATTGCTAATATGCAAGAGCATGTTTACGTATGAACGCCATTGTTCCAGCCTTACTATATATTATGCACTGACCGTCTGAACAATGAGCGAGCCGTGTGATGAGATGCCCGCGATACCCGTCTGCCAAGTGCTGCCAAGGTTGCCTCAGCCTCGTCTCATGCTGATGATGGCACGATAGTTCCATACGGTGGACAGCCTTGTATTTGACGGACGTGAGAGTGACCCATCGCAAGAGCTCTCATTGCAGCACTCTAGGTGTAAGAGGTTCGGCTATTAATGAGTTTGAATGGACTCTATATGCAGATATAGAAATATGATATTGTAGTGATACGTGTGTGACCTATGGACATACATATATGTAATGCATCTCAAAGCTTTGAGTCAGCCAAATGGCACTAATATATATCTTAGCCGGCGAGCACACCAAAATGGTTCAACTATGTATGTGGCACGTGGTGTGGTCATTGTGGTTATGCAATTGCAATAGACATATGATTACTTGCGTTTTCCTCCCACCTTTATACATTATATTCAAGGAACTAGCAAAGAGGATAAGGTATAGATTTATGTATACGCGTAGTTAGTACTAAATGCACGAATGGAAATAGGATCAATTGTCAATATTAGACACAGAACCCGTGAAACACTAATACAAATGCAAATGATACACGTACAGTTATAATGGGTATATTCCTTGTGTTGCAAGCATTCATATGCGACGGTAACCGCTTACCAACAGGCCGCACGCTTTGACCTACAGCCTGGTAACCATTATACATACCATGGATTATTAAACATACGCTAGCCCCAAAAGCCTACAAGAACCATGAATTAAACGCCTTGTTACGACAATCTGCTATCTGCTACGCAATGGTTGTATCGCGTGCGGCGATTGGCAGACACTGTGTCGCCGGTGAGTCACCATTACTGTACTGTGATTTAATATATTCAGGCACACTTACAATACATACATGGGCAAGGTCGTTTGAAATATACAAAGGTATTGAGTGTTCCCGTCCGCCGGTGTACAAGCACTTTTTTTTTAAATGGTGGAGAGTTTTTGAAATCAAACTGTTGCTTTGTTTCATAAATACCATATTTTTTTCTTGATATCATTTTTACTGAGACCTTTTTTATACCTTTGTGCCTTAAAATTTTTTTTTTGCTATCATTGATAATCATTAATGTATTTCCGCTTGCCTATTCGCAAGGGTCTCCGAAAGGATAGGCAGAAATGTAATAACATCCTCCTTTCGCCGGAGATATATTAAAACATACGACTTTAATTTTCTTCTCCGAAGGCGGCAGGATACCTACTCACGATGTTTTTCTTCAGCGCCGAGCTCTCGCTGTAATGTATCAGTATACATAAGTCAGGAAAACCCATCGGTACCTATCGAACTTGCAATCTTGACCACCACCACCATAAACCATTCGGCAGCGATGGCTAAATTTCTAACATACCATAAATAAAACAATATTAATAAAGCCTATGAAACTATTACTTGTGACGTAATTTTTTTAACAACCGACGTCAGTCAAATACCAGAAGCCGCTGGTTGTCACAAACAATGTGACGTACGCACCAACAATACCGGCCCCAGTTCACAAACAACTTTCGGTTAGTACTTATAAAGGACTAGCCTGATTGAGTATTAGTGTATTGTTCTAATTCGTGAGGATAATGTTAGCATTGTGTGGTCATGTCATCAGATGCAATAATTAACGTTTTCCTTGAATTTGACCTGAATTTCACGCTGTAAATGTTGGAAGTGAGTACTAAAAAGACTTAAAAGCCACCGTCAGTGCGCAGCAGTACTCGGAGGATGCAGGAGGAGCCGTCTTAATAAGTATCCGTCGTAGTCTGTCGACGTTAGCTGTAATTTAAAAAAAAATCCTTTCGTAATTTATTTGCGACTCAACAGTTTGGCGACAAGTTATACAATTCAATCAAAGTAACAAGTAGTCAATCAGAAAGGGCAAAACTTCGATTGAATCAAAGTATTATTCAAACTTGACCTGGTCTCGTTCGATAACAAAGCCGGCCTACTTCCCTAACACACATTACTTGACAAATCAGCTGCAGAGCTGGGTCCACACTAATTAAGGCGATAGAGATATGTGCACGATAACTCACTCCAATACATAACTCGGTTTGTAGCTTATTATCAAGGGATAAGCTGCGTGATTATGTTATTAGTAATCGTTTTCCCACCTGATGGTAAGTGGTCGCCGTAGCTCTTTGTCTTGAAGGGAGAATATCGTATATGAAGCCGATGACCCCGCAGCCCCCTCTGACCGCTCGAACAACATGCCACCCAAGGATAGGCGGCATCATCAGCCGTTACCTTTTTTACTGTATTGCTTCGTATACATGTACCGCGCACCAGTGTTGGTGAAACGGAACAAATGTGTGAAGTTAAGGTACCCGCACAGACAATGGGTATCTAATTACTAACGATAATTATTATTTATTAGGTAGCGATGCGCACTCAGCGCAGACAATATTGCACAAATGTATTTCCCGTTTGCAATCTAATAATACATAATACATAAACACAGATTTAATGGGTCTCATCTTGACCGCAAACAAATTAATCGTATCACTGGTTACATATTCCCCACCATAAGGGGAAACCCTATAGGCTAATATTAGTCCATTGAATTGCTATAAATTACTCACATAATTGTTTCGTATATTCATTTAGCCGGTAGTTGGCGGGCAAGGATGTCGTGACGCGGGCGCCCGAGCATGAGGGGAGATGTCTCCGAACGCCGCGGATTTGGAGTCAGCGCCACTGACCGAGCAGCCCGCCGCGGTGCACCAAGGGCGGAGGGTCCTGCCGCAGGAGCCCGCCCCGGCGCTGGCTTGGGCCGAGCACGAGGACGTAGAGCGAACCGACGCCAACAGCCCGGGAGAGAACCGTCGTCTCTTGCCTTGCGATTCCCCGCCTAAGTCTCTCCAGGCCGGGGTCACACTCAACGTCAGCTCCGCCTCTAAGAAGCACAGCTATGTGTGCCCTAAGGCTTCTAAGCCCAAGAAGGCGGCACTAAAGACCAAGTTCCAAAAGCGGAAAGAGAAGCTACTCGCTGCTCTGAAACCGCCTTACTTTATGGTCTCTGCGATCATTGTTATGGTAAGCGGAGAATTGATATCTACACGCGTTTCCGCGTCATTAACACTTCGAAATAATCGAAACATACATCTACAAGTCAACATTTAAGGTACTTCCTTCGTCCCTAGGTATGCGTCCATTTTATCGGCACAAAAGAGTTTCACTCATACCTGGAGTGGTGTCCCGGGGGCTGGTGGCGGGAGCCGTGGCGGGTGATCACATACGGCTTCGTACATGCTGACCAACACCACTTGGCTCTTAACGCGCTCGTGGGCCTCGCTGTGAGTATTATGTACAATCACTACAGGCTCACATCGTCCACTGATGACAGATCCTTCGATCGCAGAACACGGCCCTTCCGGCATTAAGATCAATATATTTCCGATCCGTAAAGCTGACAACTTTCTTTGTCAAGTTCCACTGCAGTTAGTAATGATTTGAATGTCGAGCTTAGACGATAGTAATAATCGTAAGTACCCTAACGTGTAAATGTTCCGCATACGCAGGTCGGCTGGCGCCTCGAGCGCGAGCAGGGCTGGTGGCGCCTGGTGGCGGTGTGGTGCGGCGGCGTGGCGGCGGGCGCGCTGGGCGCGGGCGCGCTCCAGCCCGACGTGCGCGTGGTGGGGGCCTCCGCCGCCGTGTACGCGCTGCTGCTGGCGCACCTGCCTAACGTCTGCCTTAGGTAGCAATGCTGTATTTGTCACCTTCCTATATATGGATCCCAAATAAGATTTTTGAACAAAAAACCTTAAGAAATTCATGAACGTCTAGAGTACGCCAATTACCGAAATGCCATTTGTCCAAAATTCTTGAAAATTATGACATATTTGTTTCCAAATTTCTCGAGCAAGATTGTCAGAAGCATTCGTGTGACGTGCAATGTTTGTGTATGAACATAGGTTGGGGCACATCCCGCTGTGGTGGTTCCGCCCCCTGAGCGTGGTGGTGCTGGCCACGTCGGAGGCGTGCTGGGCGCTGCAGCACCGGCCGGCGCGGCCCGTGGCGTGGGCGGCGCACGCGCTGGGCGCCGCCGCCGGCGTGCCGCTGGCCTTCCTAGTCTTCTCTGGTGAGCTAGTTTTACTTATTCTTGTTAAGTTGTGAAGTTGATTAGTGTACCTTTTTATTCTATGTATTATTGAATTAATTTGTTATTGTGGCGTTACTTATTTGATTCGTGTTTACAGGTGAGAACCAGTCCAAGCGGTACATCAAGATATCTAGAGTGTTATCTGGCGTGCTGCTGACGGCGGGCGCGGCCGCAGCCGGGGCCTACTACGCTATACGCTACCACAGGCTCGCCGTCTGTATCAAAGTTATTTGAGCTCAAAATAAGTGATAGGTATAGTGAGCCGCGATCGAGTGCAATTTGAAATGTCCGTCCGCTATTTATTATTATAGCTTTTGATGGAATTTTACATTAAGGGACATTGTAGTGCAGAGATTTGTCAGATCTAACATTTACATTATCTTTATGAACTGATTGCCATAATAATATGTCTGAACTTCGAAAATGATGGCGCGTTAGCTATCCTAACGACTCGGGTGGGCTGATGGCGCCCGTCGTGGCGCTAATAGTTGGAGAGCGCGCGGGAGACTGTAACGTGGCTCCTTAGTACTAGTAGTGTGGCCAATTTTAAGTTCTACCCCACAGGGTGGTCCTGGAAGAGGTAGCAGAGGCTGCGCGTGATAAGTTATTTAATTACTTAATAAAATAAACTAAGACCAATTTTGTGATTGCAAAGAGCTCAGCGGGCGGGCGTGCAATAGTAGCCTACAATGTACTAAGTGCAAATGTAAGAGAAATTCATTTACTAAATAAGTGACGACGTCGCTGCCTGACTGTGGCAGATTATATTATTTTTAAATGTTCTTATATTAAGATGCAAAATTTAGTCATAATTTATTGATTTCTATGAAATCGTAATATTCATCGTTTTGCATCAAAACTTCGGCTAGTGATTGGTTTAAACGAGTCCCTAAGATAGTTTATGGATTTACTTATTGACATATCTACATCTGGTAAGAATAGGAGTGCTGTAATATACCCGTCAAGTAGAATTGATCTTTCATCGTGATATTAATTTGAATATTGGTAGGCAAAGCGTACTTTAATAATGAGGATTAAAAGCCGTCTAGAGGCGATAGCACAGGTTATTGGTTGAACTACGTGGCGTGCTGCTGGTGTCATTATATTTGTCTTTGTAATGTAAAGTGAGGCAACCAATAAGGCTGTTGTGATCTAGTCAATATATATATTACAAGTTATTGTTTATGTGTTAATTATAAGTTGTTCTTTAGTTCTACGTTTCAGTGAAAATTGTGACAAGAAAATACCGTAACAATATCAAATACATATTTATATTCGACCATAGAATGTTTGAAAATCCCCCAATATGAACATATCGTTTCACATGAATTATTCATAAGGATGATTGTATTCGTTGTATTGTATTTGTTGTTCTTGATATTATCAGATCAGAGTAAATCTATAATAGAGTAAAAAATATACCAATGATACATTATATTGTTGAAGTTTTCATTAATTACCACCAGTGTAACAGAGGGCAGGCAACTAACACCCGCTTCTCGTCGGGTGGGTCGTTAATACATATTTACGTGACAGATGGCGAGTCCATCTCCGTTTCTCAAGCACACAAATATACGCGTTTGGATTTCTTCATAAATATATGCATGTTTTCCTTCACTTATAGCTATTTGTATCTCTTTACCTAGAATGAGGGGATTATATTTTCGAATAAAGAAAGTCAGTTACACATATTTATTCTCTAAATGATTAAAATTTAATTGTAGAGGTCAATATCGCTACTATTATAACATTAATTGTTGAAGCGCAGATGTAGACGATCTTAATAATAATAAATGCATTAGTTGCCATTGTTAGCTCAGGTTGGTACCAGACGCAGTGCCAACAAATATTGTTTGTTGTTAAGTACGAGATCATTACATATACAATACATTACTATCATCCCATTGAATGATACCTAACACACCGGCGTGTGTATCAGTTACGGATAACGTGTTAAACACGTACCGCGTTGCATTTGTGGTTACAAATTGTAATTACAACTTAAAAATTATTTACTCCTCACCATATCTTGACCTAACGGACCATGTAGCGCAGTTTGCACCGAAAGGTCCTGAATGTGTTCACGGGGCTGAGATTAAATAGACTAGGATTAGTAGTCTCCATTATATGCTAACTGTGCAGGACACACACTGCTATGCCACAGTTTGTGTAAGATGATAAAAGCTTATTTGTATCTTGCATTAACTACTGCCTTTGAAGGAGGATAACTGCGATGGTATCACAATGCGTACATAGTCTCAGCAAGCCAATCGTTTGCACTGTATCCCTAACTCTGTACACCAACACTCTTCGCAAGGTGTCGATAATTCGGCAATAATTCTTCCCACTCTGTACATCGTCCCGTATATATTACATCCGGCTAGTTTCAGTAGACCCGGCCCGACTCCTGGCAGCGCAGAGGCAAAACTTGGCTGTTGACTTATTGCTATGGGTTCTTCCTTTTTGGTGGTTGGTGGTGATTTTGTTGGAGCTTGATTGACGAAGCTCGGCATAGGTTTAAATGTCATGATTGGTTTGAAAGTAGTAGTGATTGGTTTTGGGTTTGGCGTCGTCTTCCTAATGGCGGTTGCCTCACCTAGAACGAGGTGGTCTATCCTGTTTACTGTATTCTGCGCAGCTACTCTGTTAGGCGGTGCGTACGGGCGATGCGGTAAAGGGACGAATGGCATCACTGAGGGCTGCGGAGGAGGTCGTCTCGTCGTGGTCGTGGTCGTGGTCGGGGTCGTCGCAGGAGCCGGCTTTGTTTGCTTTTTGTATTGTGAATTTGTTGTGGTTTCATAATTATCGCTCAGTAATAATTTCAACACGCTACCGAATGAAAATCCTTCGTCCTCCTCTTCATCTTCGTATTCCGAGGAGTTGTCAATTGTCTCATTAACTTCTTTCAAATTAGATGTGGGTGTGGTATTTTCAAAGACAGAAGCAGTGGTTGGCTGCTCAGTGGGACTGGCAGTCGTGGAAAGTACAGTTGTTATATTTTCGCTATTTTCCGTCACGTTATGATTAATAATATTGGTATTTGTTGTATAAATAGCTTTCTCTGCTTCCTTATTATTACTCAGAGGGCTATTTGCGTGCGTGTCATTTTGTGTTGGTACATAGTTAGTGTGTGATTTATTGGTAGGACTTTCAACTTCAAGCCTAGTATTATCCGTATTCTCTAATATTTTGATGATGGGCTCAATGGTCGTTTTGTTTTCTGAAAAAAGTTAAATGCGTAATTAATTTATTGTTTTAAAGTTATGTTTTGACAATTCACTGTACTTAAGTTCAGAAAAACTCATTGGTACAGTCGGGGTTCGAACATGCATTTTTTGTGTTGCAGACAACTAGTCGAACCACTCGGCCACCACGGTTCTTTTCTGTTACTGCTTTTTGAGGTGTAAATACCATGTTCAAATAACATTTGTGTCACAGGGTATATGATACATTTTCTGACGGCCCAATGTCAAGCCGCTTTTGAATAAATAGGTTGGGACATACCTAGTACACAAACGAGTTCTCCGCAGCACAAATCGGCAGAGTTGCTAGATGCTGGTTTCCGTTTGCAGCCAGGAGGCGTGAGGCAAGGTCGCGGGGCACAATTCAGTTCACTCCACGCACATGTACACTCTGAACAAGCTAGAGAGATGGTAGCGCCCTCAAGTACCCGACGGCCATCGCTTGTTTGACATCCTCCTGTAATAGAGGAAAGGAGGCATAGGAAAGTGTGCAGGCTCACAATAATCACATTTTCTACTTGTAGGTATAATATTTTTTATGTTCAATAGTATTTTTTTCTAATATTCTTTTTTAGAGCTTTACGGTGATGGAAAACATCGAGAGGAAACGTGCATACGTCTGAGAAGCAATTCAAAGATGTATGTATAGACGTGCTTAAGTAACGGCGATGGACTCACCATCTGTCACGTTGGCACCTAAAATATATCTCTGGCGGAAAGAGGGTGTGTGGGTGAGTTTCGAGTTGGTTAATAGTAATAATAACAGCACATTTATGTGTACCTTTGGCGATATCCAGTTGCATGGAGGTTGTAAGACGAGGAGCTGGCGGCTCTGACGTGCTCGAATAAACCGTGTAAAATTCATCGACGCCTGGTCCCTTTGGTATGAACCCACCTGTGCAATTAAACCGGCGGATAACAATTAAACAGATCACAGATTAAACTCTGGGCTGTTTCAAATACATCAACTGAAATGTATCGATTTCACATTTACGGTGAAGGAAGACTTGGAGATGAAACCTGCAAACGTCGTTTTGGAACAGGTTGGCACCAAATTTTCATAATTTTAGCTCTGGCGTAAAAATTGTGTTGTTACACATCTGCCTTCCCCTTCAGGAATCCTTGTGGGAGGTGTGATTATATACCTAACAACTGAAACCTATGAACGTAGTATAGGTTTGGCTATGATAAGTATAGAAGGCTACTCTGGCTCATATTACCATTTCGTATATCAACCACAGTTATGGTGCCGGTTGTTAAATTATCTCACTTCATAATTACCTTCAGTCTCCACAGGGGGAGAAAATAGATTGAGAGAGGGCATTTCCAATGCTGACGTTGAACTTGTCGAAGGTAACCTGGTCACGGTTTTATTAATTTCCGGTATCTGACTACCAATAGACGTGGATACAGTGTACTCATGCATGGCATCCATATTGTCGTGTATGCTCGAGTAACCAGTATCCGTTAAATCTATCTTATCGGCCAGACTTGGGTATTGGGATGACTGTTTTTCAGAATCAAACACAGGATATTGTGTCGGATTGTAGATGTCTTCTCGTCTCGTTGCGTATGGAACAGTCTTCTTTGGGTCACCGCTCGGATAATAAATAGGGAATTTATCTTCACGCTCCAATATAGGGTAACTTAGAGTATCCTTTGGAGGTATTTCATCTACTACAGCGTCAGCTGCTACAAAAGGAATTATCCTGGAAAACGAATAGAGATTGAAGGTAATTGATAAACTATTCTTGAAAATCAAACCTCGAAGGAAGGTGATGAAAAAACTCTGAAGTAAAAATTCACTCACTTGAGGTTAGGTAGCGATGGCGGCAGCGTTGGCTCCGCATAATCATAATCGTAATCTCCTTTGACTTTCTTAGAGCTATTGGTCGCGGCCGGCGCATTAGGTATTGCTATGCTGGTTACACTTGGCACCGGGGCTTTTGCGGTCGAATGGCTGGCATTCGTCGACAGCGAACTAGTAACATTAATGGTAAATGTTTCATTCTCATCGAAGTCTCCGCTTACACTTCTGTCTGTTATTATATCATTGGGGTAGGACGTGTGCGTCTCGAAACTGTCTATATTCACGATAGGTATGCGAGGTTGGGCCTCGAGCGTAATTCTTTCGGTATCGTTGGCGGTCGCATTTAAAGGAGACGTAGAAAGTTCAGCCGTGCAGTTTATTGTTCCGTTGATCATGATCCGTATAGTTCCATCGGGTTGTTCTGTAGATGTGATCCCCGGTTCTGTTGTTGGAGCTACATCGGTGGTAACTATTCGTTTTGAAGCAAACGTAGGCTTTTGACTCGTCTCCTTTTTGGCTGAAGTATTAATATCAAATGTTGTATTACTTGCATTAACAATCGGTAGATCTTCAGTTCTCCTTTTTATTTTTGTAGTAGCTATGAGGTGGTTGCTTGCGGCAGATGCAGTTGGAGTGTTTTTAGCAGTAAATATATTGGATAAAGTATTTTTGGTGGTTATTTCAAGTTTGTACGCTTTTGGCAAGTGAAAGGCGCGATCATCGTTCCTGGTCGATACGAGCCCATTGTCGGACACTGTAGAGTAGGGCCTCATTAGTTCTGAAATCATATACACTTATATCACTACCACACTACCGCTACTACCGTTCACAAAATATGTCATTCCATATTTAAGCTATTGTATTATTTACCAAGCTGGTTATGTTCGCAATGGTATCGGTGCGGGCAACACTCCCCCGGGCGCAGCAGCGGCCGGCAGCCGTGCAGCGTCGGAGCACAGGCGAGCGGCTGGCAGCGCACGCGGCCCCGGAGGCAGAAGCACTGGCTGCACTCGGCGCCAGCCTCCGCGGATGACACGCGCTCGCCTTCAGCTATCATCGCACCGTTCACCTCACAATCTGAAATATGTTCAATAACCTTAAGGTTCGAAAGCATCCTCATCCTTCAAGGACTGAAACACGCGTGAACATACGTGCCTCGAAAACGGATACCTGCAGGCTCGCTTTCTGTAACAACTCCTAACCATCTTTGGGATGTTACAGAAATATAGCACAATAAAAAGTATCCTCAAGAGTGAGCCACATAGTCGAGTCGGCAGTAGTTTAATTCGATATACGATATAATGATCGGCCGATCTCGGAGCGGGTAAGCCTACCGAGTGCATGATGTTCATCGGGCGGTTCCGTGGCGAGGTGTGTGCAGTAGTACCGCTGCGGGCAGCAGGCGCCGGGCGCGGGGCGCGGCGCGCATCCGGCGGGCGGCGGCAGGCAGCGCGGCCGCACGCAGCGGCGGGCGCCGCCCAGGCAGAAGCATTGCTCGCACGCCGCGCCCGCGCGCAGCGCCGAGCCCGCCGCGAACACCGTGCCGCCCTCCACGCACGCTGGAACAACGTGCCCCACGTGGATATACGACAAATACGACACTTTCAAATAAAAATGCGCCGATATATATACTTCTGCTGCCAAGGAAAAAAAAACTCAAAACCATATAAATGGGTTTCAAAACCGTTTAAAGAGTGAAACATCTAATAGCATTAATTTTGTTGGAATAGCATACCGTGGAGAACAGACGCCGATGTGACGATATCCTCGAAGTCGTCATCCTGGGCCCTGGCCACGGCGCCTTGCTCCATCACTGTTATACCGTCTGGAACACACATTATTATCTGTTATTATATATAGTATCTGGATTACCGAGCTTAGCTCGGTATTTAACAATTGATTGAATACACGTCAAAGCAAACACTGGCTTAGTGTTTGTTTGTAGCAACGCTTTATTGTTGCTGTGTCGGCAGAGCAGTGGCGAAATTCATATTCTAATGAACTTGTAGCAGTTTTTCATTGCCTAAAAACACGGATAAAACGACGTTTTCTAAAAATGAAACCTAGCTAGATCGATTTATCGCCCCCGAAATCCCACCTCTGCCAAGTTTTATGAAAATCGTTGGAGCCGTTTCCGAGATTCAGATTATATATTTATATACAAGAATGGCTCGTTTAAAGGTATAAGATAGTTTTTCTTCTGGATAACAACTGCAACGGCCGCGGTGGCGAGTGGTTCAAATAGTGCCTGCACCGCAGATATTGCAACAAAAACTCATTTGTATTGGGATTCGTCCCGACCGAATTTTTTTTCAAACTGCAAATTAAACAATGCAAGGTACACCACGAGCTTCACGGTGAAGGAAAACATCGAATGGAAACCTACATTTATTTTAGATTATCATGTTAAAGGGATCGCGAGTTATGTAAGACCGCCGTATAGGCCTTCCAGCCTAGCGCGCTGAAGGCGTCGCATGAAGCCAAGCCGACCGACCGGGGCAGTGCAGCTCGGGGCAGCAGCGGTCCCTCCTGTGCAGCACGTGGCAGCGCGGCGGCGGCGGCGCGGGCAGCGGCTGGCAGGCGCGGCGCCGGCACGCCAGCGCGCCGCGGCCGCACGCGCAGCGCAGGCAGGCGTCGCCCGCGTCCACGGCCGCGCCCGCGCGGTGCCAGCGGCCCGCGTGCTCGCAGCCCGCCGGCCGAGAGGCCTCCGCTGGAAACACCACGTCAGACACCATATTTAAGCACGCAAGGCTGCTAGCACAGCCCCGCGGTTTCAAACGCATCAAATTTGAATTCATTGGTAGATTTTCTTTTCGGTTTTATTCCGGAATAAGATACATCCTTTTAATAATCCTTTTAAAAATCTGTCTCTGTGCCAAATTTATCAAATTTCGTTCAGTCGTTTTTGCGTCTACCTTTAGTTCGTTTTATTTTTTCCAAATATTTACCTTCAAAATTAAACGACTACCTACACTGGCAGTTAGCTTATAAAAGCGAGTTTAATATTAAGTTATTTTCTGGGCATTCTTGCTCGTGACGACTGGGATATTATCTCGATTGCATTGTTTTGACTTCATGAGATATGAAACGCCTCGACAATAATGAAGTCTTCAAACATCAGCCAGTCGTAGTATGTTTCTACATACCGAGCGCGCTGATGCTGCGTCTTTGTTGACTATTTCCTATAACCGGGGAATCATCGCTGTGTAGCCCTGTGGAGAGAAATGAACCATAATTAATATGAAATTTGGAGACCTCATCCAGCTTTACAATAATACCACCCGCTTGGTTTCAATGCGCGACCAAATTTGCTAATCACTGCAAAACTTCCTACGAAAACCTATATTTTCTCAAATGTGGTTTGGTTTATCTAGTTAGTATGGTAGTTGGAGGGAATTTTATGAAGAAAAAGATTTAATGTAATCATATAAAAAGAGTATGAAGAGAGAAACATATATGAACAAATAATTTTTCATAACGCTTATTGGACTAAACATTTTACAGGTTCGGTAGCAAAATGTGCTCATAAGTTAGTTCTCATCCTAATTTCGTCTCCTAATCTACAACATGTCAAAATAGCAATCGATCAATATCAATATCGAAAATAGTTTTGGTTAATATGACCTATGGAAATATTTGGTAGTAAGTAAAAATATTATTACCACATTAATTGAAAATGAAGCCCAACAAAAATAATCAGTTACAAACGGTCGTGTGAAGTATTATGAAGGGGGACCCTTTTCAAATATAGGTTTTAATGTCTATTTGAATCTAGGCATTTCAAGTATGCATCCAGTTGAGAGTATTGATGAGTATACACTCGCAATTTCGGTGGATGTGTTTAACATAGTCAATATCTCGGAGGCTGTATTAGTGAGCCTTTTAAACTACTTCATCCCACCACCAGCATTACGGAAATAAGGGCAATTTTTTTTTTATACCACTCCGGTGGCGAACAATTATGCGGCCCACCTGACGGTAAGCGGTTACCGCCACCTAAGCTAGCAATACCAGGGGCATAACTCGCGCGTTGCCGACCCTGCAGAAATCTTTTCACACCCTTCTTGAAGAACTCTATGCTGTACTCTCGGTGAGTTAATGCCACAGCCTGAGCGTTGCAACCTCACTCACAAACACTCTCCGTTATACAAGCGGTAGAACACACACAGGGAGGCAGTCTCTCCTCAGACTTAGTGGTTCCAAGCCGCTTGTGAGCATGGGATCATCGACAATTCTAGCGGCGCGATTCTGGACCGCGTCTAAAGGCCCTAGCTGGTATCCAGGAGCTCCAGCACACAGGTGGCAGCAGGACTCCATATGTGGCCGAATTTGAGATTTATAAAGTCGCAGCCTTTGCTCTGATGTAAAATACTGCTTAGCTCTGTTGAGCACACCAAGCTTCTTGGACGCCAACTTAATCAAAATAAGGGTTACATTCTCTTCTTTACTTTTGAAAAATCACACACACACACACTGCTAAAAATAACCAAGATTAATTCAACTATGATAAGGTATTCACCCATAAACGGGTTATACGAGTAAAAAATAGTGAAATTGATACCGCGCACAGGATCACATGTCAGCACACATCACATCACCAGCGTGGTTCACTGCCAACCGCAGCCCTGGCCATGACGCCACTGATCATTCAAAGGCAAACAGAGATAAAGATAACACAGTGTATACCAGATCATACCAGATGAAACCAGATGTCCGGCCAGGAAAACTACAGACGCGTGGGAATCGTGAATGATTTTAGGAACGTCTATTGTCCAGCTTATCTTGATCTCACAATCACCGTAAAACAACTTATCAGAAATAACGGATATAAATGGTGACGGAGAGAATAATTTACACATGGACAAACCACTCGAGAAATGCTTTCAAAGTATAATACCTATTAATGACGTTATAAAACGACGCCAAGCCTGGCCGTAGGTGGTCTTACCGCAAATCTCGAGCAAAACCGCCAAGCGAGATGTGGGCAGCGTTTATTGTTCTGTACTCATAATGGAATCGGGTACAATACAGAGCGCCACAGAGCTTCTGACAAAGGAGTTCACTGGAGTTTTTACTTATACAATAACATGTGAAAAGAGAATGGTCCTTAATGCTGGTGAGACAATAGATGGCGCTCCACGTTAATTAATATCTAGATGTAAGCTTTTTGATTAGTTATTGTTCATAAAATTTAATTAGGACAAGTGTCTGGGGTCACTTCATGTTTTGAACCTGATTGAAGGCATTCTTATTATAGTATTTTTAAGCATTAATCATATTATTCACCGTTGGTGTGGGTTTTCACGACTGAGGTAGCGGTTGTATTCCTATATGTAGCGTATGAAAATATCAATGACCTTCGAAACACTGACACGCAGCCACTGTGGCTGATTGGGGCACTTATGCACACGGATTTGGACACGGACGCTTTGGTAAGGTGTGCGTACCCTTGGAAACCACGACTGATCAATGGCGTCCTGCCGCCCCTTGACAAACTCCTTTTCTTTTCACGCTCACGCTATAAATTGCATGGCGATGACACTAGAATAGGGTTTTTGTCCAGGGGCACATCTGTGAACCTCGAATTATTTCGTACAGCGAGCATTTAATCAGCGCTTCCTTTGCTTTGTGGTACGTATAAGCGACTATCGCCTCATCTTTCAGAGGCGATGCCCATACCTACATACTGCGTGTAAATTATTCGACATTTATGGCTAGCCTACTTCTCACAAAAGACAATGATATCACCTTCGGACAGTTTTGTAATAATTAATGCCATGAGAGTGTTGTCAACATCTTTGTTTTTTGGACAGCGGATAGTTTTTTCTCATGAATTACCTACCCTTGGTATAAATGGTTCATTTAGTGGAATAAGGGAGAAGTATTGGGATGTTAGATATTTCTCTAAATCACAATAATCCTGTTTAGGTTAACAAAGGCTGCTTTTAACAAAGATAAACGTACCTTACACTAAATTATAGGTATAAAGATAAAATTATACTCCAAGCTGCCTTTGAAAATATCATTTTGGGTATTATTATTTTTGTACTTTAATATAATTGTTATATATACAAAATTAAGGAATCTCTTGAAACATGAAGTTGTAAGGCCATACTTAACAAAAAGAGAGATTCACGAATGAAGCGTTGGCGGTTCTTCTCGGAAGGATAATGTGCGAATCAGTGGGACATTGTAAAATCTTTATTAGTTTCATTTCATTATTTTTTATGTGGATATAATGCACTGAGAGAAGAAGGTAGAAAACTAGCACTCTACCCTCTCTGCCTACCCCGGAAGGGACTCGGCGTCATGATATGTATGTATAATGAGCTCTGTAAACAAGAAATTGTTTACTCATTACAAACTTTTAAAAACATCAAATCAAAGTATGAGCATATATTTTTCATTACTGTTTCCTTTTTTTATCTTTAAATGTTTTAGTAAAATCTACCGACCATAGACACACCCCGCCTACTCGTGTTTGAACTTGTATCTTACACTTGGCATGAATTACCATATAGACTAAGGTAATAGCGGTGCGCATGTATAATGGTATCCAGTGTAACTGTAATTGGCGGTTCCCAGCCCGCCCATGAGAAAGGAACACTTCCGCCGGGGACTGCGGCTTGACCATTGTCTCGTGAGATTTCATATTAATAATTGCTAAATTTACAGCTACTTGGAATGGTTGCACCCAAGAGAATAAAGAAGAAATGTTTCCTTTTTAAAAACCTCAATTCTCAGCTTACGTCATCGTATTCTTTTTAGCATTCTTTGGCAGTGGTTGAAGGCAAACTATGCTAATTACCCAAGTTAATTTCCTCATTTTGCTGTTATCTATCTACACACTGGATATATTACTGTAAGAGAGATTAAAGCTTTATTATTTAATAGTTCTCGCGTAATTAATTTGATGAGTAGAAAATTTTATTATTACTTGGTGTGCGTGTAAAAAAAATCAGCGTGGGTAGTAGTGGGTAGAGGGTGCAGTACTAAAATGCTTCCCATATGTATCGCTCGCAATGTTCATGCCTACCAACCATACGTGTATGATGCGTTAAGAAACCCAGAAATAATATCAAGTTACATCGCATCGCGGTATCTCTACATCAGATTCGTTCCCAGTAATATTGAATCGTGAAAACATTATGCTGATTTTGTACCATGGTCCGACAAGTTAAACTGGAATTATTCACTAGTAACTAAATACTCGAGACATTTTGATATTTAATTTTGCATTAGTTTTGACGATATTTTTTAAAGATATTCTGACATCGGGTGTAACTTCAGCGTAAAGAGACGCTGCCATAAAATGTTATGTGTGGAATGGAATCGCAAAGCATGAAGCTGTGAACATAATTAGTCTAATTAAGGTTCGTTGATTGATCCCATCCGCCTGATATATGATTCAAGTTTATGAGCAGCATTTTTTAAGGCGGTCCGTTTGATGGTATGCCTATTGACGCTTCCATCAGCAGGGGTAGTTTTTAGGATGTCATAATAAAAATGTTTGCCTTTAAGAGGATTTTCGTTAAATATCTACATAAAAATACATCATAGCATATCGATAAGTAGAAATCACAGCCTATGAGTTTTAACTCTGGCAAGTTCAAAGCAAGCAAAAGTCACCAATATGTTTGGGAAATTACGAAACACGAGTGTACACAAACGGCTCGTCTCCCATTAAGTATTCCGGTCGTAGACACACGTTGGCCTGTGGGCTACATTCACCAAAGTGACAACACACTTTATTAACAAGGCGTTAAGTATAATTTTACAAAATCATGTCCATGTTTAGTTGTAGAACACTTCTAGTATTAGCAGCTTATCGCGCGGGTCGAAACCCCATTCCTGCGTCAATTTAACGAATGACTACTCTGGTCTAATGGCGCAGTCGAGTGCCTAACAGAAATATATAATACTAGCTAGGCCCCGCGGTTTCACGCGCCTTAAATTTGATTACAATCGTGTTTTTTTTCAAGAATAAACATGTGCTCTGGGTTAATCTAGCTAAAACTCCATCACTGTGCCAAATTTCATCCAATTCTGATAAGTCCTCACTACTTCGTTGTTATTATTAAGTTAATATTTGACAGTGCTCATCACTAGGTCTTCATTTTGCCAAACAAATCGCATTTTTTTCTATCTCAAAGATTAATTTCTTCCCAGACGTACGAAGGTTTTCTCACAAGCTTTTTCATTACGATTAAAACTATTCTTTTAAAAGCTATTGGTCATCTGCCGTCCAAAGTACGTAAACGGATACCAAGGCTTTAAAAAAACGTATTCAATAGCGAACTTTCGAACCTTTGTAAACACAGGAGGCTACAGTTAGACCGAATTACACCTGAATATATTAGCTAAAGAGCTTTTATGATGCTAATGAGTTGTCATGAGAGTGCCACACAGTACAGGGAAGTGGCAGTACCTCAGACTGCGGATACATCCGTATGACTAATAAGTTGTATGTGAGTCAAGCTGGTAGTAATAACACTCTAATGCACGATGCCCTCTGCCTACCAACAACTAGCAAATGTTACTTTGCGTTCATGTGTTCACAATCACATGGTTAATTAAATACATCAAAGGTACTCCGGTTGAATATGTTCATAACATATTCAAGCGGATAGTTTTTATACATGTACTTTGGTGTTCATTAATTATTCTGACATATTTGTTTGACAAACTCATGCATAGAGGTGCGCCCTCTTGTCTTTACCAGATGTGTTGCGGCGATTACGTCGATCTGATAGTATATATCCTCACGCCTTTCCACAAGGGTCCCCGAAGGGGTAGGCAGAGGTATATAGGTAATACCCACACACCCACTTTCCGCCAGAGGTATATTAGGTGCCAACGTGACAGATGGCGAGTCCGTCGACGTTACTCAAGCACGACTATACATACGCCTTTGAATTTCTTCTCAGACGCAGTATGCAGGTTTCCTCTCGATGTTTTCCTTCACCGTAAAGCTCGTGGTGTGACTAATCACTGTACTTAAGTTCAGAAAAACTCATTGGTACAGTCGGGATTCGAACTTGCGACCTTTGCGTCTTAAGAGTTCTTCATAGCGGAGGCAGGGTTAATATGGTTTTATTTCAAAGTTACATGTAAAAATAATGATTGGATATTAACAACAGCCTTACAGTAACGAATAGTTCGACGACTGTGTGCTGTCCCGAGGCTTTGGCATATTTGAACAAATATGCCAAAGCCGGTGCCGGCCGACTGACCAATCATGCACACATTCTACATTTCAGACTTAAAATTGGTATATACATAAGTGGATTCTCCATTCTTGTATTTTGTAAAGTCAACGAACTTGCAAATTTTTATTCGAGGCAAGGTCATGTGTCGTCGTTAAGGAGATAGGACTATATATTCAGCGTAACATTAAAATGTCTACTCATTGGCAGTTGCAGATATGAATAAAACCCTGTTGGGTGTCGACGCGCGTTGAACTCTTTTGTACCGGCGCCGAGCGCTTCGCGACGGGACGCCTCAATGCAAAATGCTGCAACTTCACACAATACTTCACTATTAATCGATTCTCGGGACAGAAAAAGCGCTTTTGAAGATCACTGCACAAGCAATATCAATTATATTACGGATGATTTGAAACTCTTATTATATATAGTATATTTGAGTATTATTATGGAAGCGCGACGTCCTCACATATTATTAAAGTACACGCCCAGTGTTTATATTTGATAGTAAATTAGTAATACAACTTGTTAATAAAACTGTTGGTTTTGAACTCGTATTCATGTAAAGATTAAATCGAATCTCTGTTTTATGGAAATTAGAGCCAATCCACCTCGCTATGGGTTACTTTTTGTATAACTCTGTAAATAATCAGTATTAGAGTTTATAATTTAGACAGAGCGATATTGTTGGTAAGTAATTACTTATAATCGGAATATTTGAAAGCATAACAAAACACTGCACTAAGGAATACATTTGAGCAAAATGATAAATATGCAAGTCGCATAATTTGGGCACTGAGTGAACACAAGCGGGCGGTATAGGGACTGGGGTCATCGGCCGAGATCGCACACACCTTGCGCGCAGACTAGCAGCACGACGAGCGTCAGCATTGCAGCGTGCGACGCGCTCGATGCTCCGCGCTATACTGACTGACCTGAGCGTCGCCCACGAGCCATGAGCCATGAGCCATGGTCTCAGGCACCCCAGGGAGCTCCTGGTTGGGCTGGGCCACTCGCTTGCCGGGATATACCGGTATCGAGCGCCAATAAACATGTACAAGGATGTAGGACAGCCACCATACAAAACTAAACTTACAAAAAAATTAAACAAGAATTATATATTAGGGTGTGTCTCACACTATCCTCACACCTTCATAAAGTATGGTGACATATAAAATTATATCGCACTGGCTGAGCCGTGGAGTTTCATTTCGTTTCGTTTCCGTTTCGAAAATTGCGGTTCAGCCGTTTCGAAAACTAGCAGAAAAACAAACAGACAGGCATACAGGTAGCCGTATGTTATACTTCATATTTGTATTTGGAATAACTTCTATTATTTTCATGTTACAAACTTATCAAACATCACTTCAATTGTATTCATTAATATAGATTCAAAAGATAGTTATTATAAACTTAACAGTGTTGTCTTGTTAGGCGAGGCGTGAGTCACATCTCGGCCGATCTTATAGCCCATTACCCATATTAGGCAAAAATTAACGGTCGATTAATCGGTCGACTCACACATCCACTTTCCGCCAGAGATATATTAGGTGCCAACGTGATAGATGGCGAGTCCATCGCCGTTACCCAAGCAAGACCCGTACTTAAGTTCAGAAAAACTCATTGGTACAGTCGGGATTCGAACTTGCGATCTTCGTGTCGCAGGTAACTACTCGTACCAATCGGCCAGCAAGGCTTTTTTTAAGTGAAATTCCAAAAAAAGGCGCGGATAATATAATCCATCCTTAATAATGCTTACTCACGACAAACTACGATGGTAAACACACTATACTCCAGCCTCTTTGGTCCAACAACCGTGAAGTGTGTACCGCCGAGCACTTCAGACGAGAACTGTATATTATTTGTATATACATGAACTTTACACTAACAGTTTGAATATTGTACTTATGTTCAAGTCTATGTATATCGACCCCAGTCGCATATTAGTCTAACAGTTAATGTCCAAAGATGAATGATTAAAATTAGAAAGAATGACTCATTAATTATAGTGAGATTATTAAGTGCAGGTGTTGCAGTCTTATACAAAATATTTCTTACTAGCTTATGCCCGCGGCTTCGCGCGCGTGGAGTTCGAAAAAGTAGCTTTGGAAATTTTCCTGCTAGAATCGGTTCAGCTGCTATGCCGTGAAAGAGCATCATACATTATAATATAAGAAGATTGAATTTTCAGAATTAAAAAAAAGTAGCCTTATTCCTAGGTGTAAACTATCACCGTTTCAACTTTCAGCTAAGTTCAGTCGTTTGGCCGTGAAAGAATCGCAAACATCCAAACTTTCACATTTATAATATTAGTAATATATTAGTATGATAGTAGGTGATTCATTATATATATATAACTATGTAGTTGTAATGCAAGCCATAACATACCACGAAATAATGAAATAAAACGGATGCCCCGGAACTATATAAAGCTACCCTGTGGCCAAATATGGCTCGTAGTCTTAAAGCCGCCGCCCTGGTTCATCAAGGTGTTGCCGGTAGCTTTGATGTCTAGTTACTGTGCAGGCTGCAGCTGCCAACGACACAAGGGGCAGTCGCGGTCCTCACTAGCACGCTCAGTATACTCTCGTGCGTGGCGGTAATTAGCTCTGGAAGAGGCAAAAAGTGTTCGTTCCCACGTCACACTACAGGATACTGTGGGCCATAGAAATTGTTATGGCTAAGGCAGCAGATAACTTTAAATACATATACTGAGGGACCTATCTTTATATTTATAATTTAACACAAATTACATGGAGTAAGACTATACTGCACTAGAACTATGTAATGAGTGTGAAAGTAGTCAGATAAGCGCTACCTAATATTCCCTCATGCGGGCTGCAATTATGGTCGCGAGCCATCGTTAACAGTCATAACGATTGTAATTTAAATATAGCACCTATTTTGTTAGGGTACAAAGTAGATACAAAGTAAGCAATAAAGAAACCTGAGACAGGCCTCTGGTACACTTCTACCCGAGTGAGAGTCGGGATAAGCGTCGTTTTAGGCGGAAATAAATACTAGGCATCCAAGTCAGAGCGTTTGCCCAAGTCCTGGCCGTCTGTGGTCTGATATCAAGTAGTATGATAGAGAAGTGGGCATAATCAGATCTGTAAGACACGCTTCAACACACTCCTTGTTCCTCGGGGAGCGCTCACACTAAGTGTAACTGAATGCGTATCTATTATTTTATTTGTCACATCGATCAATTTTAAAGTCGTTTCCCACATAGGGTGCCGTTTAAGCTCGTTTTCGTTCATCCCAGAGACATAACTTAAGTAAGCTTAAAGCTTATACAACATCAGATTATTTAAATGATGGCCATGCATGACAATGAATTGCTCCTCTTGTAGAGAGTTTATATGTAGGTTTAATTTTATTTTTTTTATTTAGTACTAGTGGTCCGTCCCGGCTTTGCACGGGTAGACATTAGATTTTTTATAAAAGACAATAGCCTATGTCACTCAGGGTGAATGTAGCTTTCCAATGGTGAAAGAATTTTTCAAATCGAGCCTGTAGTTTCGGAGTCTATTCAATACAAACAAACAATCAAATCTTTTCTCTTTATAATAATCTTTATATATATAATTCTTCTGTGAGTGTGTATGTCACTGAACTCCTCTCAAACGACTGGACCGATTTTGATGAAATTTTTTGTGTGTGTTCAAGGATCTGGGCACGGCTTAGATTCACAATTGGACCCGATAGGTGGCGCCACCATCGTATTTTTTCACCCAAGCGAAGCTGGGCGGGACCACTAGTATTAATAAATAAGTATAGATGTGACGTTCAATAAATGTTCCCTTACGTTAAATAAAAGCTTTCGATTTTTGTTTTTTTTGTCATTATCATACAATTTAGATTACAGCGTTAATATATCAACCAGCTAAAGTGGCATTGATAACTTCAGTAGTAAACGGTTGCATTCGCATATACGTATAGTAATCACTAAGTAGAATTGTCCTGTCCGTGTGCTGAGAGAACTAATAGAATGATCACAGCAAATGTTTTGTATCGATTTGTACGTAACGGAGGCAGGGCGTGATTTTATTCGCCTGCACTATGTTCTAAGTTAGAGATTTAAAGAATAATGCTCGCTGTAAACAACCGCCCTCAGCTCCACAGAATGACAGCAAACAATTTCCTGGGCAAGAAACATAATACCTGGGAGGTTTGCTCCATACCTATTAGTGACAATTAAATTAAGCCTCCAATTGCGCTAATTGCCTCTACCACGTAGCGATTACGCACGGCGCGCGCTTCTAGGAAACTAACACGAGTTTTATTATAAGGCACCGGTGAGGGCTTCTGGATCTTTAGGTAACATTAAACCTTTGGCTACATCCAGGTCGTTGCCTATATGATTCTGACATTAAGCACAAAAGAGTTCATACATGTATAATGCGCAATAACGCTACGGAAGTCTTTCAATAGCATACACTTAGAGATAGAGCCGTGGTGGCCGAGTAGTTGCCTGCAACACAAAGATCGCAAGTTCGAATCCCGACTGTACCAATGAGTTTTGCTGAACTTAAGTACAGTGATTAGTCATACCACGAATTTTACGGTGAAGGAAAACATCGAGAGGAAACCTGCATACGTCTGAGAAGAAATTCAAAGGCGTATGTATAGTCGTGCTTGAGTAACGGCGATGGACTCGCCATCTGTCACGTTGGCACCTAATATTCCTCTGGTGTAAAGTGGGTGTGTGGGTATTACCTATACACCTCTGCCTACCCCTTCGGGGACCCTTGTGGGAAGGCGTGAGGATATATATATTAATTAATTTTTCTCAAAATTTCAAATCATTAGGGTCTAGTCACTTAACTTTGCATGGAAAAAAATGTTGCCTGATTCCTGAAATGTTAGCTCGATAAATTAAACCAGTAATGTGAGATAATCATTTAATGCTTGTAATACAATGTCGCGCCGCCATTAGCGTGGTAAGTGCGTAAACGCTGCGATTAGCCGCCGGCCGCCGCGCCGCCTCTGACAATATGCGTCGTTATGTCGCAGATGGCAGAGTTTTTTGGTGGTCACTTGGCAGCGTGCCTCAGTGATTCTACTAATTGCTTTCCTACAATGTAAAGCCTTCTCGTCCACGACATAATTACATAGACACAACACTGGTCTAAGGTCTATTATAAAAAAAACTGGGGAGATATTTATAAATTCATAAAAAGTTGAAATTTTCATATACAATGAATAATATTGATATTGTTCCAACTACCACAAAGGGATTGGTTTTGAGATATATCGAATCGAGCACTCGAATGAGCGCACTACAGAATAAGCACAAACACCAACTAATAATGATAAATTAGATTGTCTTTTAGCGACAACACTGTAGTTATTTTAAAGGGTAGGTCATAACGGTCATAACTTCCCGTTCTAATATGGAGCTGCCCTGCAGCAGGACCTCCACTTTATAGAAGTCCGTAGCAAAATACTCGTAATTACAAAAGCCACATTGCTTATTAAACCCATCCAGGGATGGTCATTTTTATTAGACAGAGCTACTTAGTTATATACAACAAATCAGTCAACAGGGAAAAGGCCAAAGTATCTAGGCAAACTTCTCCATGAGATATCCAAAGTAGTAGAATAACATCTTACGTTATTAATGGCTGCCCCCCATCTGATTTGTAATGGAGCAAATTGCCGCAGTGGACTTATTTGCTACACTCCTCTAAGCAGGCGCTTCAACTATATATGGTCGAGTCTGATAATAAAAGGAGCTTTGCAATTATACTATAAATAAATACATTTGCTACTTACTAGTGAACAACAATATATATTGTGTATAAGATCACTTGAAAAATAATGTTTTTAAAGTTCCATTTCAATTATAAAAATGTAAAAAATATGCTTATTTCATCAAGGTGGGGATCAGATACAGTACTTAAAATATTAGACTAATTGGATATTGGTACTGAAATCAAATGATGTGCCTACAAATGTGTGCGGCGAGATGGTTGATTGGAGAGCTTTGACCCCGACCGGAATGGTTCGGTAGAGGTCGGTTCTCACCACACCTGGCCAGATAGATATCGCTGCTTACACATATACATATGTTGACAAAATTTGCGTTTGAAATGATGAGGTTATCCACATCAGCTTTGGTAGATGAAGGCCCTAACATTAGGTAACGGGTGGAATTCGTTGGGTGTATTACCAATATTAGCCTCGGACTTTACATACCAAACGTATGTTTATGTACGGACTTGAATGGCAAATATACCCATGCATGGGGCTATTAGCCTCAACTCATACAATATAACTCTTACGAAGCTTTATATGTAGTGTAGATTAAAGTATATTAACATCTCAGAATGTAGTATGGCTGACTATTATTTTGTAATAATATGAATACCGCTACCGTATATTTCTGTAGTAGAAGCATCGCTCGAGACAAAACTTGTACAAACGCCACGGCTGGGCGCTACCGAGAGGCTGAGACAATTACCTCTCATTATTGGCTTATTATTAAATATACATACATACATATAATCACGCCTCTTTCCCGTAGGGTTAGGCAGAGACCACTTCTTTCCACTTGCTACGATCCTTACATACTTCTTTCGCTTCGTCCACTTTAATTATTCTCTTCATACATGCTCTTCGGTTTAGGGTACTCTTGACCTGGCCTTTTTTCAAGACGTCCCTAATTTGGTCTAGAAACGTCCGCCTAGGTCTAACTCTATTATTAAACATGATATTTGTAATGTAAATTTTATTTTAGAGATTGTTCTCGTTTGAACTGCGCAGAAACTCTTGATAGTTTTCACACAGTTTATGAGGTATTCACAAAGCAACGTGTTCCCATAGCCAACAGCCAAACTTTTAAAATAGTATTCGAAAAACAAACAAACATATCAACTTTCTCCAAGATATTTTATTATTCTCGACACTGGACGATGTGCTAACACTCGCTCGGCCCCGGTAAGCACACGTGCGGTTTATGGTAACAATATGATGCGCGCGCGCATCACAGGTTACGAAATTTATAAGGGGCCTTTATTAAAGCCACTACACAAGAAGCTAACAAGTGCATGCCTCAACTGCTAGTAAGCTTTATCCTTAGCTAATCGTGTCAGAGAGAAGGCAAAAGAAATAAAAATCTTTAATCTAAAATTAAACTGCAAATTACAATATTTACTAAAATACTTATAGAACTAACTACTTAAAATGAAGATGAGACCAAAATCGGTAATCGGTAAACGTGCCAAGAGGACTAGCAGCATTGCCACGATGGATGATAATGCTGATCATCTAAGTGAGATATGTATCGACTTGCTTGTCAAAAAGGTCTAAAATATTTTACATAAAATGGTTGACCATATCCAATAAAAACGTGCTTTATATAAGTGCACACAAAGCGTATACCATATTTGTAAATATTCGGGAGACCGGCTGCCCGAGATTAAACTGGATTCAATAAACGTAACGTATTATATAATATACGAGTGGCTTATCTGCTTACGTAATCAACCTTCCGTGCTTTGCCATGCATCCGCTCCGTCTAGACAATAATCCAATCTTGATACTTGCCGCACTTTCTCCTAGTTTAGGCTACCTGGGACTTCCCTGTAATAGCCCACGTTCATTTGTTTTTTTTTTCTCAACATCGATACAAATAAATAAAGTTGGAGTGATTGTGATTTTTTTTTTATTTTTGCCTGTCTGTCAGTCGGTCTGTCTGTCTGTCTGTTTGTTCCGGATAATCTCTGAAACGACTAGACCGATTTTAACTGGAGTTTGACTGACAGATAGCTGATGTAAAAAGGAGTAAATTAGGCTACTTTTATTTTAGAAACTGAACAATAACTTTTTGTTAAATTCCACGCGGGCGAAATGGCGGGCACAGCTAGTATTTGATAAACAATTGGTCACTCACATCGTTTTCTCATACGAGACTATACGTTTGCAAATACATACGTATATACAAAAACTGTGCCCATCCGTCAGAAGCAGAGTCTATCCAATACTGTTGGAGATTGCATGCAGTACACACAAACCTGCTTTATGTATTCATAAAATCTTTACAGTACTCAACACACTCATTAATTGTGTCCCAATTCCAATTAAAATATTTCACACTGCGATCGTCGAAATAGCCGAGTCGTGATTGCGCACTGGTCTGTTTCGCAACGCGCCGTGAGATGAGTTAATCCGGGCAGTAATGATAATAACACTTTCCTTTCCGCATCAACAAACAATCGCCAAAGATAATTAATGCGACACGTAAGGATAATAAGCATTTTGGGAAATTTGCGTTTACTTACTATCCAATACAAAGGTATTTTGTTCATTGTTACGTATAATTACCACAAAATTAATGACTTGGAAGCTAATGATTCATAATCTATTAAGATGCCAACCGATTGATCGCAAATATATACAATGTATTTGCTATATTGCAATAAGTAAACAAAATACATCACTCTTATTGAGTGTGGTTTAAGTTCGGGTTCTAAATGTGGATCTAAATATGCGTGCGGCGCGAGAGGAGCCCCTATAGCACCAAGTATGGGTAACTAATTGATTATAATTAAACCGACTGACGGAATAATTAATGTTTTCAAAGTGTCCTTAGTGAAGTAATTAAGTTACTATTACACAGGTTTTATCAGGTGCAATGTTAATGGCTGTTGATTTTGTTGTGTATTTATTTAACCGTGTTAGTGCCGTTTTAGGTGGGCCGTAAGACCCAAGAGATATACAATTAAAAACACATTTGGCTGGTTGGCCAAATGGTTGATGCAATGGTTGGAGCAATCCGTGTACTTATTAAACATTCGCCTTCGCATAAAGAAGGGGACCACAGTATTGAAACAGTCTCAAAACAAATATTATTATAAGGACATTCAAGGATGGTCAAGAGAACTCGAAACCGGCGAGCATGTATGAAATTACGAATGTAATAAGTCTATACAGGGCTAGCGCTCTACTGCCTACCCCGCAAGAGACTCGGTGTGATGATATGCTGTGTAACTTTTAAGCTTTTCAAAAGAGAACATGTAAAAGTTACCCAAATATGATTCGAAGTATAAAGTATAAATAATAGAAACTAATGTTATACCTAACACTAGCTGATGCCTTTCCAGGAACGCGTTGGAAGTGATTAGAAAGGATTAAAAAGTACCATCGCCTTCACCCCGTCAAAGATGACTATTACATATGACGGCACATTTGTGTTACTGCGGGCCACATTTAAAAATAAAATAGTGATGCCTATTATATGGAGTTCTGTATTGTGAAGTCAATTAACTATTCCTGCTGTACTTGCATTGAGTGGAACAGCTGTTCTAGTAGTATGAAGAACTGACTCCTTCCTGCTAGCACAGTGGTTCCATGCGGAGGTCTAGAATTTATTTTTGGATTATTATTTTTTATCGGAAGCTCTAGTCCCAAATTTGAACGTGATTTGTTCTTCTATTCGTAATATGTATTAAGTCCCCGGCGACAAAAAAATTAACAGACGGACCATAAATGAGATGATGGAACATATCCACGCGTATGGATAACCTTAAACAAGTTTACTAAAAGGTTTATTGACATTGAATAATCGTTATATTGGTGGCCGTGAGTGGAAAACTAGTCCTATTACATTGTATTGCCATCAATTTGCATAACGACCACATCGGAGACATTGTCAATCAACCAGTCTCTTCTCTCATACAACTATCAACGAGGTTATGGTGGATGACCGCTATCCTTTGTTTAAATTGATCACGCCTAATATATGTGACTTCTATTGAATTGAGAATAGTCATAGTGGTAACCCTTCCCTCATTAAGTCCCGTGCGAAGTGAATGTAAACGATAGCTCTTAATGAACGTCGATAGATGTGAGGCGCAACTCTGTGACGCAACGTATCGGATCCGCCGCGAGCCCTGTGGGTTACGTAAAACAAAACACAGTTCGGACGTCGCACGACCACTTTATTATCTTAACATTAACGTACAAAAGTATAAAGGATGTTGCACAATATCACATTCAGTGCCTTGTACTTGCGTCACCAATAAATACCTAACTGGGGTGGTTGACTCGACCGGAGGCAGCACCTGCGATGGAAATGTTCTCTCGTCTGACTTGCTCTATATTCCTGAGTGGAATCTGAATTTTTAAATCAGTCTTTAAGCATTTTTTCCTTCCTAGTTATATTACATAAAACGCAGATAAATGCATATCTACTCTTTTTCAGAGATAACATTGTTCCATAAAATTGTTGACACGAGTTGCTGCCTCCGAGCGCTCCTCATATGATTCTTAACGCTAAGTAGCCTATTGGCGGCCGATCTGGTCGACCTGGCCTTGCAGGTTGTTGATCACCTCCGAGGGCACCTGGTCTCCTAGGATCTCGAACAGGTTGATCCTCTGGTTACCGGGGATCGACTCGTACGCAGCCAACTCAATTCCTTCCTGCACCTATAGATAATATTACAATTTTGATATAGTTTATAGGAATATTTGCTTTGAAATAAAATATTATTACTACTATGAAAAATAAAATTAGAAACTTTAGCGTAGTATTATTTGCTCTAATCCAATCCAATGAGCATGTGTTACATAAGTGACGTAATAGATCACCAACGCGGGGTCACGTGGTGTTATATAATTTGCAATATTATAATATTCATTAGGAGCTGCAACGAGTTACCCCACGCCCAACGCTCTTGGGAAACGTTACTTTATGCGTTTAGGCGTTGCCATGTGACCATAGACGATGAAGAAGCCTTCTATTTTTATTTCGTGTTTATGAAAAGGGATAATTAGCGCATTTTTTAACAAAATCTAATTCTAAAGCATTCCCGTGAGAGCGCGCCAGTAACACTTAGTATACTCGGGATCGTTTCATGTACCCTCACGGGATATAGGGTCTTAATACACCTAGTACTTATTTCCTTGTGAGTTATCAAACTATGTAATTACGTTGTCTTAAACCACTTACTGCAGTTAGTTTTTAAATATATAAGCGTAACATTCCGATCTGTTTAAGTCAATGTACATCTAAGCTATAATAATGGCTACGTAGCGTCATGTACCTTCTGGATCTCAGCATCCTTGGGGATGAGGAAGGTGTTCTGCGCCTGTTTGATGGCTTCGTTGGTGAAGGCGGCGCCCTCGCGCTGGGGGGCGGCCGCTGCGCACGCCACCACTACCAAGAGGCAAAGCACGTACGACTGCATTCTGGGGCTGGGGCTTGGTTCTGGAAATGTATACATTGATCAGAATACAAAAAGTAATATATATATATATATTTGTTACAGTTATCTGTCTTCTGTAGCATGATACGCAGCTGAAGAGAGAGAAGATGAATTAGATTGAGAGAATATTTGTAAGACTAAACCTTTTTGTAAGCTAGAAAAGCTTCACTTTGCAACGCGAGCTGATTAATACCATACCAACCTACACTTGGTTACAATAATGTTTGCTTCTGATAGCAAAAGCAAACCACTATAATGTGTATCACGCCAAACATAAATACATATATCGATGTAAAGGGTTACATTACGCAAAAAGATGTATCACAACGAAAGCCAACGATAATCAGTATGCACACACTTTTACCACTTTGCACGTTGTCACAAACAGGTGTACATGTGATGGTGCCTCACCTGTCTGGTTGCGCAGGAGTGGCGCGCGCGTGGACTCAACTCGCTGATATAGGCGCCCCCTCCCCGCGCGGAACTTTCACCGCGGGGACGCCTGCGCAACCTCCTGGCCATCTTTCGGGCCATGAAACGTGATGGCGGTCTCATCAATTGATTAGTTACTCGTCATAATCTAGTTAATAGCGGTCACTCGTGGAGTTTATACCTGTGACCGTATTGTACCGACAAGAATCTAAATGTATATCGGGCGGAGAGAGGGTACTGTCATGATATAAATATCACTACCTTTAATATAGACAAAATATTTTGTGCATTTATTATTAGTTGAAACGCTACAAAAGTGATATACATATTACAAAAAAAACATTATTTTATGATAAAATCGCAGGGTGCTTTCTTCTGATATTTGACGTTTCAATTATATAAACTGCTCTTATTTATTATTTTAATTGGTACATCACGTTGACATCGTATTAATTTTCCCGCTTAGAATTAGGTGTTCAGTGACTGGCACCCTAATGGTGACAAACAATGTTGAGGGTCCAATCTAAGGATGTTCGTTTTATTGTGTTGCGTGATGCGTTGAAAAAAAGCATTAAATAAATTTAAATCGTATAGACTTAATGGCTCCAAGAATGTATAGGACCAATACTGTTTCAGAGCGGAACTATGGTCGCGAAAAACCTACCCAGTGTTGTCAAATCCATATTGACGCGTAGCCATATGATATCTTTCGTTCAGTTTATATGCAGATCCAAGTTCCCTTTAAGGAAAGAGAGGTTTTTTTATAGGCAGTAGCGTGGCAACTACCATAATGGAAGGAAATGGATGGCCGGAGACACTGAAGAGATTTGGATAAATCATAAAATTGCCTCGTTGTTACAGAATCAGTTCCATAGATTTATAGAATATATTATATACGAACATCTTGTGATGAAACTTCTTAGCGAATGGCTCGCTATTGCTATTAGGTCGTTTATAGTTAGTAATAATGCTCCATGGTTGCCAAATCTCGTAGATGATGATGGACCTGAGTGCTTGCACACTCGCTGTTGGGTAAAAGTAAGGTTGGTGTCGATTGTACTACGATACGATGGTACTAATCTTGGATATTTCTTTATAATTTCTGTGTGCTATCTTCAACTATTCCCGGCATGCCATGGCATGTAAAACAGAACCTTCAATTTTAAATCAAATGGTTCCTACTTGATTTTGAGTTTTGCTATTTGCCTCTATGTAAGGTAAGTGACGTGAGAAATAATTACTTACGATAACTACTTACTATCAGGCTGGCCATACAGTTATTGAGCTTAGATGAATGAACAACTGAATGCGACACACAATTTATTGAAACGATTTGTATTACGTCCTTGACAGTAAATAGTTTTTGATAATGTAAGTGACGCGCCATATTGGACCTTATGGACATCAGCCTAGTGAGGATACTTCATGCAATGTCTTAATCACCTTTCAGCACACGCTGTGTTGCAAGCACTTGGTGCATAGCGTTTAGCAACAGAGGAAGATTGCATACCTGTATTAACGGCTTGTGATAGTTGTGATCGTCTCGCTTGACGTTAGCTTCCCTGAGATAAATACTATATTGAATACTATACGGTGTCCTAATTGCATGGCGGCTATTGAGTGGTTAGATAATGGTGAGGTGGGAGGTGAAAGACGTGAATAGGTATGGTGTCACATCAGCAGGCATCGGCTACAGAGAACTAGGGAGGTGTTTCGTGTCATACACTGGCGCATTGCCAAACGAATTATCTTTGCAACTGATTACGTTGGTGAGCCCGAGAGGAAGTATCAGATGCTGGACAAGTCCATAAACATCCCAGGAGTTGCAGTGCTTATAAATACCCTGTTTTATTACCTCCAATGTGGCAGGCACGGATAGAAAGGGTTTACGCCGGTTACTCTCTTTGCCTGCAAATGGTCCACTAGCTACATATTGACAACGTAATGTCAAATGGCTTTTACCACTTGTGGTAAATGGAACCAACCAGGACCGCTTGTAGTAGAAGAGATACATACGTGTGTTTATTGTGTAAAGGAGAGAAGCGGGTCGTCTGAGGCACATCCGCACTGGGATGGCCGCGCTCTGACGAATGGAGGTAAAACTGTTATCCTGATGAGAAGCATTCTTAAGTATTGTAAGCACGCGTTCAAAGCTCATGCAGAATATAAAATAGAAAGTTAATATATTTTAGGAACCAACGGCGTTGTAAGTAGACTGGTGAAATAAAATCAAGTTCGAATGTACCGTCTCGTAATACTTTTCAATTAGGCATTACTTTCGCAATGAATACGAACATATATATGTACGTATTATATAAATATATGATAGTCATGCTGACCGAGTGATTGTTCACACCGCGAGCTTTACGGTGAGGGAAAAGTTGAAATCACATGTAAGGTTTTGCTTGAACATCTCCAGAAAAATACAGGGGGTAATTATTAAATGTTATCAAATGAATATGTCGCAGAGCACGTTATGCATTGCTATTCCAGCATTGATCAAGTATTACCTTTCCTCAGCATATATACTAAATCTCCGCGCTCAGTGACTCATCGTTATACCAAATATATGAAAGCGCCTGATCCACGCCGGGTCAGGGCGGAGGTCGTCTGCGCAAGCGGCAGCCGGGTTAGGCAATAGTCCATTGTCGTCTGAACACGGCATGTAGCTCGTGGTTGAATATTCATTTTTATATAGGAAATAGATTTTTCTGTATTCTGGGATTAGTTCACTACACCCAGAAACAACGCTTATCATAAAGAATTTCCAGTGAGAGCTACTTGCTATACAACAAACATTTGGTCCAAAACTTAAAACAACAAAACTTTACGTCTTATGCAAACCGAAAAAAAATCAAACTTTATTAATTTAGGTTATTGTATTGCCAGAGGCGCTATAAGGTATCGGAAGGCAAATTAATCCACGCACTCATGTAAGTGATAATCCTATTTTGGTTCCAGATCCTGCAATTGCTTTGGCTTCCAGCTTCCATTAAGTTTCCTATCCAAAACTTAGGGTACTGCAACTCATGACAAGCTATTCGACAAATAAACTGCTTAGATTGCCCTCCCCTCACTACGTCAGTGCCAGATTGCATCGCCTGTATGTACCTGTGGATTCTCGCAGGTAGTCAACTTCGAGTTTTCGAGAGGAGCCTAGAACAACTGCGTGTAGTTTCAGCGACCGTATTACTATGATTTGGTCAAGGGGTCTTAATTTTTTTAATTATCAAGTCCATATGACGACGATGATAGACGACCGTCTGGCCTAGTGGTTAGAGCTCCTGACTGCGAAACTTGAGGTCGCGGGTTCGAATCTCGCTGAGGGCAGATATTTGTGTGATGAACACGAGTATTTGTACCTAAGTCTTAGATGTCCCTATGTATATATATATATATCTATATAAGTAAATATATCGTAGTCTAGTTACCATAGCACAAGCTTTGCTTAATTTGGGATTAGGTCAATTTGTGTGAAATTGTCCCAGGTATATTGTCCCATTATAGGTATTATTTATTTATATTCTCTACGTTATCACATGGCCATAAAGAACCTACGGGTTGATATAGGTGCATACAGACCATCACGCCAGTCTCTCACAACAGGAAGAGAGGGAAGTGCGTAAGTTCTCTTGTGACTTATTTACGAGTACCTAGAGACTAGAGTACATAATATAATATTATTATACACACCACGATGAATTGAGTATTATCTATAAATTTTAAGTATAATTATACGTAAATCATACTCAATTTAACGATCTGTATTACACTGTTTGAAATGTTCCCAGGCAGCATATCACAAGACTCACCAGCGTATATGGAGCGACCTTCGCAGTACTGTGGAGCAAGTGGCCGTGTTTGGGCATCGTATGGACATGTATCGGGACACATACTGATTTGCTATTTGCATAACACTTATTATAATTGCTAGGAGTACCGGCTTACCTCTGTGAGAGCAGAGTTACCAATATCCCACCACGTGCCCGAGTTGTATTCAGGTGAAAGCAGATTTTAATTCGTGGCTTCTTGTTAAATAAAGTTGGGTTGAGTTATTAGCTCGCACCTTTTCAATAGCAATAGGTAACAAGAGCGTGTCAGTCCGCGCGCAGTGTAGGGTTCCGTAGTTTTTTTTTACTGTTCCAAGTACATTATATAACTTGGCCGTCTACTAACCTGTAAATCCTGTTTTCCTTTCAAATACATCATATATACTAGTAGCGCGTATTTTTACAATTTTACAAACTACAGATTAGCTAGGGATACACATGACCTAAATAAAATTACAGTTTTAAATCTTAACATTTCGTAAATGGAACCCTAAATCGAAGAGCGTTAGTAGCATACCCGTACTTACTTATAACGATATGACATAAAACAGGAATGACGAAAAATATGAATAGATGTTACGTGTGGAAGTAGACGGCAGCGTGGACTACGGACCCTTAAAGCCTTACTAGCAGTTAATATATAATTATACATATAAACATAGCCAGCTAAATTTCAAGTAACCATGAAAAATGTTTCGATTCTTGATTGTGACGTTTTTATTTAAGCCGGGTGTATCAAAATGATGTCAATCATATTTCGTAACATACCAAGAATACTCACAAGAGGCTCATGCGAAATAAAACACGCAATCAGTCTAGGTTTCTTTTATTTGTAAAAAAAACAAAAATTAAATGATAATAATTAGAGTGAGCGCATGCGCTTATTGCCCGGGAAAAGATACAGTCTTCCGGAGCAAGAAGCCGCTTCGTAAAGAACGGACCGATTAGAGACGAGAACAACCGGACTGGATTGGCGATACTTAATGACTAACTACAGTACAGCGCTAGAGGGATTGTGGAATGGTCAGATATAATACTATTGGAGTTTAACTAAATTCAAGTTATGGATTGTCCATTAACTCGTGTTCAATGTTAATTTCTTTCTAAATGTAAATCTGTCAATAGTGGAGAATGTCCAGGGTCCCTCTAGCCCTCCCCGAGCGGCCGCCCTAACCTAACAAGAGATACAGACCAACCTCGGTGCGGTCGTGTAACTACAACTACTGAGATATCAATAGATTTTGTACGTAAACATTTCAATCTCTGCGTTCTTGCCGTCTGTTCTTATGGAATCTAGACGAACTAACTCTACTTGGAATGCTTAACGTAAATGTTTGCGTTTGTCATGTTCACATTATACAGCTAGCAGTAATGGCAACGTGGCGTCTGTCACATGTTGACTAGCTTGGTTGCTTACTTACGATCGTACAAACGATTCTCTCACTAAAATAAATAACTTACCTAAGCCCACTGTTCACTCACATAGATAGAGGAAACTCCTCACAAGACCTGTTCATTGGCATATTCTATTCATTCATCAGCTAAAATTGGATTAAATGGTTTTCAACTTTATTTGTCAAATAATAACAGTGGCATTTTTGATTAAAAAAATTAGAACCAAAACTGAGGATCTATATCTATGGTAGCGATCAGTATCCTTATATGAAACCATAGCTTCGTATCGTAATTTGACACACAGCGAGCTCTCTTCGCGCGCGTTAATCTAAGTGTGTTATAAATAATTTGTCCGGCTTCTACGTGTATAACATTCGACCGGGGGCCGTCTACATACGATTAACGGCGGCGACAATAATCCTCGACGCCGAGTGATTAATTGACGAGGAATATAATTAATCTCTCCTACAAGGTACGCCTATAAACCTAATAGTCTCTACGTTAACTTACAGTTTCAAGAATGAAACTTATTCTCTATGAAATGCGAATGATCTGAGGTTCCACCGGCTTCATCTGGAGCACTCACTGCAGCCCGCCTGAAGTGGTATTCAATGACTCCACTATTCTCTCCACCGCCTCGGTGACTGGTGGGGCTGTAGTAGCAGATTCATCAGATACGTTAGTTTCTTCTGTGCCTAGCTCTAATGACGCCGATACACCTTTCTCCTCGGATTTTGGTTTCTCGTTGTTTTTCTTCATGATGACTTTAGTGGGTCGCCTCTCGACTGTTGGTACGTAGCCTTGAGTGATAATGTCAATGTCCTTCTTTTCTGTTTTGTTCATCGGCATGTCATCAGATACGTTGTCTATGATGGGCCTGCGTGTGGTCGGTTCCACCCTATCGTTAGGCGGAGGTGAATCAGTGATATTGTCCGAGTCATCGTCTTCAATTTCTACAACCTTTTGCCTATTTGTAGGAGGAGCTTGATTTTTGCTCTTTGGAGGTATTTCAGTTATAGAATTGACATTTCGGTTATTATTTTTGCTTTTATATCCTGCATTTACGGGGATAAGTTCTTCCGACTCCGAAATGCTAGATGCAGTCACGGGTGGCTTGGATGAAGTAATATTGTCATTGTCGTTCATTGAGGCTACATCGCTCACAAGATTTATAAGCTCAGTCAGTACAGCATTTTTTCGTCCATGGGTATTTTCTATGATGGGAGCATTTTTCTCTGAATCTCCAGCAATTTTGATAAGCTCAACGTTATCTGTTGCAGTTTCAGATGATGCAAATGAGGTGAGAATAAATTCAGTAGTTTCTCCTTCGAATGAATTTGCACTGGTGGGAGCTTTGGACACGGTGATAACTTCAGTATTCGAGGGCATTTTTGTGGTAAATGGATCTTCTGTTATTGTTGTACTTTTACTTTTTGCAATAGGCTCAGCGACTTCATGTGGTTTTTGGTCACTAGTTTCCACAGGTAAGGAGCTAAGTTCTGTATGCGATGTAACTTCAGTGGCGATATTAGTCTTCGCTATGGAGCTAGTAGCTGGTTCCTGGACATCTTTCGTACTAGGTTCCAGTTCTTGAGTTTCTGTTACTTTCTGTGTTGACGTAATGAGCTCCAATACAGTGGTGACACTGCGTTCTGTGGATACTTCCAACTTTTCTGTAGAGATGTCAAGTTTTTCCTTATTTATTTCTTTAGTTTTAGGTTCTTCGGTTGTCGTTGATGTAATTACATCCATTTTAGGTGGTTTCGTAGTAGTCACAGCAGATGTTATGAGCGTATCGGGTGCTGCTGTAATGTTTTCGTCTCTAGTATTTTTTTCTGGAACATAAGAAGACACACCCAGTATATCCGTGGGAATGGCAGATCGTAGATTTACAGTTGGATTTTCTTTATCTGTTGTGCGCTCAGTACTTGTCAAAACTTCAATTTTAACAGCAGTGGGCTCAACTGTTGTTTCTGAAATCTTATTATTCGTAACTGTCGCCACTGACACAGCTTGACTCGTTGTTGTATGTGGCTGTTTCACTTCCGTTAAAAGGGTATTACTTGAAACGTGTGTAGATTCGATTGAAATGTGGTCGTTATCGGCAGATGTCTCCGGTACTATCTCGTCTCCATGGTTACTCAATACGGAAAGATCGTCAGGTAATGGTGGAAAGGCTGGGTTATGATCTAAGAGGGCCGGATCCTCTTCCTCGAGAATAGGAGCTTTGGTTGCAACTTCAATTACTGACTCTGGAGTAACTGCGAGTGACCCCATTGTTGCAATACTAGGAATAATTGATGGGTATATTTCGCTATTGATTGAATCTTGGGTAGAAAAGCTTATTTTGGAAGGCGGGTCATCGCCTTTTACCCCTATGGTGCCGGTAGTTTTAGCTACTTCTGGTGATGGTTCTACAGTCGATGGAGTCGAATGTATTTCAACGACTGCGGGAGATTCCGTTTTAGAGTCACCATCATTTTTCAAGTTTTTCTCGGAAGTTGCCTCTCTTGGTATGAGAGGTGACTTTGACGAAGAGTATTCGGATACTTCGATGCTGGGGGAGGGCAGGATTTCTTTGATCTTTACTTCCGTTATTATAGGGATCTCGGAGACGGGTGTGATCTCCTTGATTGTGATCTCCTGTTTAATGTTTTCCTTAGGTGAACTAGGCTCAGCGCTGGCTTCTATTTCCCCAGAAGGAGACACGCTAGCTGGTGACACAGCCATGCCAGGTAGTGTTGTAACACCTGGAAATAAAAACGTTTGATATTATTCTACGAGGCACATATATGTAGCTCAGATAGTGGGGTTCAGTGGCGAACTATACATTTTTGAAGTCACATAATATGCGTAGCTCAAATCAGCTAGAAACAACTACAAATCTTTTTAAGCCCTTTACTTTAGCTGTTTGTTCATATAACTTAATCACTGGTAAATCAATATCAGTAATGTATTAAAACTTTAATACTGAGTTTCAGCGTGCGATATGGCTAGGCTCCCCAGACGTTGTGCGTAAATCTATTAAAAAGAACATATTTAGTTCCTCACCTCTGAGCGGGCAGTTCTCGTACTCGGGGCAGCATCTGCCCGGCACCAGCCGGGGCGTGCAGTCGTCGCGCACAAAGCAGGCGATGCGCCGACACACCACCTCCCCTCCCTGGCAGTAGCACACCCGGCAGGGATCCGCAGGGTCCACCAGCTTCTCACCATTTCCGTACACGCGCCCTTCTTGTTCGCATTCTGAAAGTATAATAAAGGTATTGATAGATGTCTCTTTCTAGGTGACCAGCCATCTGGTATTTAATTTTCTATGTCGGTATATACTCATACATATGTAGGTACCTAACCTACTTCATAGATGTTTTCCAGATGTCTCATTTTATGATTTCAAATCCATACGCTGGTCACTGTTTTCCTCTGCCGTTTGTTGTCCAAATATGCAAGTTTAATATTGACTGAAATTCTTCATGATTTATTAAGTCATGTCATAATATGTATATGGAACACCACGTTTCAACTACCTAGATCAGATCGATCGGACGCTCAAGGACGGGAACGTAAAGAGTACTCGAAACCGACGAGCATGTATGAAGAGACTGATGAATGTGGACGAAGTGAAGGAGGTATGTAAGTCTAGAGAGAACTGGCGCTCTATTTTCTCTACCTAGCCCGTTAGGGTCTCGGCGTGAAGATATGTATGTGTGTATAATATATATTTAAGTAAGCAGCAGCTGGCCAACAAAAGCTGCAGCAAAAACAAAACAGTCGAAATGGGCTTGCAGCTAAGAGTGAATTGCTCGGGATTGGTGGCCCCAGCAGCTGATCCAGCACACTCGGCTAGACTAGAGCCTTAATCTGATTTGCGTTCAATCCACTATTGGGTGACCAGGATGAGTATAAACTATAGAATTGAGAACTTAGATATCGAACTTGCTTTCAAACTTTAATAAATAGTAGTGATACTCAGAACAGCGCCGAGTCTGGAGCAAACTATTTTAACTTTGCTTTAAGTTATCAGCTTCATGGTTTTAAATAAATTAAAGAGCCTTTGATAAATATAGATACATACTTCTGTACGGACAGAAATCGTTGGGGCGCAGGACTCCTCAAATGCGAGGGGCCCGGTAGCATATACTATTCTTGGCTAATCCGTAACTGATGATACTGACCGCACTGGTAGGTAGGGCAGCAGTGGTCGGGGCGGTGCAGCGCCTTGCAGCCAGGGCGCGGCTCGCAGCGCTGCTGCGCGCAGTTCACGCTACCGTCTTTGCACGTGCACTTCTCACAGGGTCCGGAGCCAGGGAACTCGTCACCAGGCTTGTACACCACGTCGCCCAGGGCACAGCTTCCTGCAACGTGCGTATACTATATACATACACCATTTCTTCATAGCATAATTATCTAAGGGTGACTTCACAAATATTCGTTAGTTCTATATTTAAATAACACACCAAAGTAGTCTTAAATAAATAAGCTTTGCGCATTATATATCATATGTAATCAATTGACCGAGCACTGTTAATATACCCACCTGATTCAATGATCGAATGATGGCATATTTTTACACCATTTGGGTGGCAAACAAGTATGCTTACCATCCGCTTACCAACCGCCTATGGACGCTGGCAACACCAGCGGTATCGCTAACGTGCTACCGACCCTGCAGGAATCTTTTTACACCCTTTTTGAAGAATATCAGTGAGTTCGAAATATTTCATAATGATATTACCTTCTTTTAGACCGACGTCGGTGCTGGTAGAGTTTGGGTAGGGTAGGGGACCTGAAATGAAAGATGACAATATTACTATAGCTGTTATGCTAATGATATGCCTCCTGCATGATAAGGTGTATAAGGCAAGGAGGCCCTGCGGGAGCTTTACCATAAAGCTTGTGAATTTAACAGTTGTGAATAGAATACAATATGTTCAGAGAAACCAATCGCTTGGCCAGCAGCTTTACAGATACGTCTATTTCACTACAACATTTGTCGCTTCTAAACTGTGCACGTCTCTCCACATCGTCAGTAAGCCTGCATACTTTTGACAAGGCATTGGAAGCTGAATGTGAACTCGTATCGAAGAGAGGGAGGCTGGCTCGTCAACCCTCGTCTAAGCCGTCGTCTGTCAAGTGACTCTTACAAACGGTTGAATCAACGAATCAATACGACTAATTGCCCGTCCCGCCGCCGGCCGTGCTCAACGACTTCTGAGTCCTCCGTGCTCTCCCCCCCCTCCCCCCACTGGCGAGGTGACAGATGGAGCTTCTAATAAAAACGTGGCAAGAGTTCCTCAGTTATTATAATTTTGGGAAGGAATATCTGCTTTAACAAATTCGCTGTTGATTTTACGAACAAAGTAGCGTACCAAACATATTGCAACATTACATCATTGAAAACTGTTTTAATAGGAACTCCAACCGGAAGAAACGCAGCAAAATCAATGTAAATGTATTTAAATGTGCATACATATTATCACGCTGAGTCCCTTAGTGGGAAAGTCAGAGAGAGTAGAGCGCCACTTCTCCTTTTGTAATGTATTTACTGAGTAATTAATCTACGAAATTGACCCCCATAAAGCCCCATCCGAAAAGAGTAGCACAAAGATGAAAGCGTTTCGTTCAAACCATACTGAATAGAAAAGTCATTAAACATATTATTTTTCTACTCAGCATCATTTCTAATGGCCGTTGGGGTTGTGAAGGGAGTAGGCAACCCGCCATTGTGCTCGCTCGCGCTTTACCCGCGGCTCAGCTTTGATTTATGGTCCTGGATACAACCGCACAAATTTGTATTTCCCTCTCCCCTTTTACATGACTTTTCCCAAAAGTAATGTTTTCTTCCGAGTCGCAAGTCATGATTAATTGGACACCGGCGGTATAGTAGTACTAGTTTACAGAGCAGCTCTCTTACGAAACTGTGACTGTAACTCCTGCTTCCCGTTCGGGGTGGAATGCCTGGATATGTACACGCGGCGACCCTGATGTACAACGCACTTAACAGACCTGATAAGTACCTAATTGGTTCACAACGGTAGATGTTAACCGGTAACCGCTTACTATCAGGTGGACTGCATGCTTTTTGCCACCCTTAAAAAAAAATTGCGAAGATAAATTGTAAAAAACATCAAAACTGATAACCTCGTCCATTAATTAATTAACAACCGTGTGATCAGTGATGATAAGCATCAAATTAGCGTGTTCCGTAAGAATACAATTAATAATTGGCACATACTCATTAACCACTACTAAGATGCGTCTGCGAGCAACACATTTCTTCTAGCATAGCATCCGGCGTTGGAGCCAATTACGGCACATATTTGTTATCTTAATATAATATTTAAAACAAATAGCTCGCACGCAAATATTAGCCTCAAACATTGTTCCGACATTAGCATATTAATGACCGCGAAGTAATGTAATCATCTGGCTGCTTGGATTAACAGGCGCACCCGCACCACCAATTGCGCGGTGACATTGCCATTCATTTCGCACGGCACGCTGGCGTGTGTACTCACACTCGGCCCGCATACATTAATGGCATTATTACCACCAATTATACGTAATGATTCTTAAAACTGTGCAAATACATCAATTCAATATATTATAATTGCAAATAGCGTGCATCTCAATTATTTAATTTGCTTTACTTAATAATAATGAATGAAAATATCATTTATCCTACGTTCATAATTATATCTTTTTGCCGTTTCCATTAAGTTGCCGTCGATACCGTCATATCATCATGCCCAGGAATTGGGCAAACTATATACGATAGCACGTATCATACGTAAATAGAAATTCAAACTCCTTATTTTGGACTAAACGAAGAAACCTGCGACCAAAATAGAGCCCCACTCAGTATGGGTGCCGCGTGCTACAGCCTCCACTTCGCACTCTCTCCAAACCCGCGACACCTTGTTAACCCAAAATAATAAACTCAGAGGTTGTGACCTCCCGCCCAGCCCTTGGCAGTCGGCTCCGCCTGAAGGGCGGGTGAACTGTATGTAGGGCGACCGTTGACCTCGTAAATGGAAATTGACTTATTTATTTGAGTTCCGTCGCCTAGCTGCCGAGAGGAGGAAGGCGAATATTGAAGAAAATTTCCATTACGACTCGATTAAGGAAAGTTTTATTTCCCGTTCCAAGTCAGTCAACTTTAGTAGAAAGGTTCACAATTACATGGTTCATAAAAATTGCTGTAGAATACCAGAAGTGGTACAACACATACGAGCCTACCCACTACCCACTACCCACTTCATTACGCGATAGCTGGGGCTGTCTCACAAAGTCGTTCGTAGTTTAATTAAAATGTAGTACATGTCCCCTCGCCTGGGACAATGCGTTGCTTTCAAGCCATTTATCTGCGACCGGCCTTCTGCGCAATGGTGTCTCAGCCGGCCTTATCGTGAAGAAACATTATTAGAATTAACTATGTGCCTTATATAAAGAGCTATGCGATTCACGAATCCACTATTCAGAGAATATTCAGATAATGAGTGGCGGTACATAGTTGGACGTAATGCATTTTCCTATACAACCTTATGTCTGTTCCCACTCTTTAATACACACACACACACACACACACACACACACACACACACACACATACTTACACACCCGCACTCACAACACACACTTACATGATTTATTATTAATTTTAAACTTATCTTGTATTAATTTATTAGACTTAGTACATTCATGTCCTTTGGAGGTGGGCGTTGTCATCCGCGACACAGTTTTTAACTTCTGCGGATGTCATCGTTACGTTTAGTTTCTGTGCCAAAATAATGTAACCAAATAAATATTTCATTATTCATTTCATTTCATTAATATTCAGATTACTAAAGCACTATCCACAAATCGTGTCGATCAAATATCATAATAGTTCACATGGAGTTAAGCTCGAATCCATCGTGAGCCAGCCATTTGAATGATAATATACGTACAACGGGAGTCATTAACACACGGCCGCGGTGCATTCCACTGATTGACACGATCTGACTACAGATGCCTAGGTATATGTTTATGCAGTGTTTAACACAAACATCGCCATTCACAATTAAATGGCACTAATTTGTGCATAAATATGTATTCAATTATACAACCGTCAAATCTATAAAACAAGAAGTGACTTATGGTCCAACAAATTTTATGTTAATCAGAATTTATGAAATAAATATAAATGTTACTCATAATTATATTTTTCATGTTTTATATAATATTATAAAGAGGAAAGATTTGTTTGTTTGTTTGTTTGTTTGTTTGTAATGAATAGGCTCCGAAACTACTGGACCGATTTCAAAAATTCTTTCACCTTTGGAAAGCTACATTATCCCCGAGTAACATAGGCTATATTAAATTGGACCCGATAGGTGGCGCTGCGATCGAGTTTCAAGAATTTTACCTTTTTACCCGGGCGAAGCTTTCTGTGTGTTTCTGTGTGTCTTAAGCTAGATTCGAGAATGGTTTAGATTTACAATTGGACCCAATAGGTGGCGCTGCGATCGTTATACGGGCAATTTAACTTTTTCACCCGAGCGAAGCTGGGCGGGACAGCTAGTGTTTTATATTTTCATTAATTACCATATTATGTGTTCGTCTCCTCATTATAAGTTTAATATACTGCATCGCTTGGGCCCCTGCCCGCTTGAGCTCCCGCCCCGCTCGGTCCCTGGTACCACACTAGACCGCTGTTATTGCTAATCACTGTCCAGGGAATGAAAACATTGAATGATTCATATTGTCTAACTCGGCCGTTGTCAGGTAATTGGTGGTGATTCCACCGAGTGAGCTGGTCACACTACATGCGAGAGGCCACGTGCTTGGCTTGTTAGCGTTTAGTAGCGACATTCTTTTGTGCTCTTAACTACTTCCACGAAGAAGCTACGTTTAAATTAAATATTCAATACTATTGGCCGTGTGTTTAGAATATCTGAACGAAGTGATTAACAAAATGATGCATGTATTTAGCCCCATTAAAGGTATATTTAATGTATATCTACATAAGAGCACGCACCCACACAGTGGCAACCTAATTAGGTACATAGGTAACAAAGCCCTATCGTACATGATCGGATTATTTCAATTGTATACGTAAATTCTAAATCCATATTAATAGCACTGCATAATATCACTGATCAATTGCAATACAAAACAGGGTAATCCCTTATGTTTTTCTTTTAGGTGTAGCTAAGGTCGAGTTATTTTTTTCCACCCGAGCGAAGGGATGATGGATGATCTATGTATATTTATATTATTATTGTTCGATTAAATGTAATGACCAAAGTAACCAGGTGAAGCAGAACGACTCAAATGCAGAGGGACATCAAGCCTCTTTGTTTACGGTACTCTAATGAATTATAATCTTGACAACCACGGGGTCAATAATTAATGTTTTGACAAACATTTTGACATTTTCCGATATGCGTGAGTTACGACTGTACCGCGCCGGTAGTAAAACATTTATCTATACTAATATTATAAATAGGAAAGATTTGTATGTAAGTATGTTTGTATTGAATATGCTCCGAAACTACTGGACCGATTTGAAAAATCTTTCACCATTAGAAAGCTACATTCACCTTAAATGACATAGGCTATTTTCTTTTATAAAATAAAATCTTATGTCCACCCGTGCGAAGCTGGGACGGACCGCTAGTACATAATAAAGTATGAACAGTAATATTTATGCCTTCTGTGGGAGGTCGAAATAATTAATTTGAGAATAGCCCAGCAATGTGGGCTGGCAGGATGTCGCCGCCCATAAATTGGTTAGCAGCTCGCAGACGCCGCCAGCCACAACGAGAGCCGGCGACGACGATGCAGCCATAGCCCCGGCGGGTACAGTTTAGTTAGATTAGTCGGAACAAACACTCAGACAGAGAAAATTTAAAAAATGTTACATTGATATATGCAGCATATACATTCAGTAAAAAGCGGATAATGTAATATTACAAACGGACAGTCCAATTTTATTTATTTGTATAGATTAGGAATATTGCTTGTTTTCAGTTTCGTACCATTTCGTACGTTTATCATTAGGGTTTTATTGTTTTGGGACATGTAAACTCTATTTCGACCATGCCCTTTAAGTAAAATTGAGTGAACTACGAATGTTGTAGAGTCCTATTTTAGTATTTTTTCTACCACAATAATTACGTATCAATTTGTTCCAACCACATAACATGTTGTAACGACAGTTCTTAAAGCTGTTTATTACGGATTCATGTTCGTATTCCTTCTTATTGTACGTGTCATCTCATACACACAACATTTTAGGAAAACTATTCATCAATTTTCGTAATTTTTCTCTATATTCTATACGTTACTCGTCCAAGGCGACCTTTCCCTTTGTCCTAATATAAATCAATGTGAGTAGCCATCAATGTATGGTTAAGTGGGGGTCTCATCGGCTGGTGTGCCGCAGTACCCGGTGTACATAGTCACAGTCGGGACTAGATACGGAGTGTCACGGGCTCGATCGATACAGTGCGCGCCCTTGTTACCGCCTTTTTCACTTTGATTTTGTGTCATACTGAGTTCGGAATTAAATCACTTTTATTAAATGCCGTAATTATTATATACTAGCAGCCCGTCCCGGCTTCGCACGAGTGGACATAAGATTTTTTTCATAAAAGAAAATATAGCCTATGTCACTCAGGGTGAATGTAGCTTTCCAATGGTGAAAGATTATTTTAAATCGGCAAAGTAGTTTTTTTAGTTTATTTATTACACACATAAACACACAAAAATACAAATCATTCCTCTTTATAATATTAGTGAAATGTTGAACTCGTGAATTGTGCATCCTGTATATAGATTTTCTCTATAATCTCCCAATGCCAGATCATTATAAGTACGACACCAACAAAGTGGAGTGCTCCATTATATTACGGGCAAGAACCATATTAGCTTTCATTACAGCCCCTTTTCGGCAAAGTTATTTCAAACTCCTTTCGTTTATCTTGTCAGAAACGGTGATTTAATGAACTTTGTTTAATACACTTCTCATCAGAAAAATCGAAACACCTTGCAAGTTTATGTTTTGTAAGGATTATCATAAAAATGTGTATGTTTAGGAATATATGTCAAAATGTTGTTTAATAGTGAATAATACCTCATATTATATTAAATTCCATCAGGATCATAGATTTATGAGCTTAACTCCTATCTGATGCATCTCTGATGCAATTGCTACCGTTTGCTTATATCCAGCGCTATCTCTGTGACCTCCCTAAAAGCCATGACAGGCAGCTTATCATTTATCTGACTCATTTATGTGAAATCTTCCTTCTCGTGCAAGTAGGTACGTTTGAACAATATACGCTTGTCATGTAATATGGATGTAATGAATCTTACACAAGGATCCCGACTATACCAATGAGTTTTTCTAATTATTAACACCACGAGCTAATACATGTGCGATATTTATAATATATTATTTCATGTGAAGTGGCAACCATTGAACTGCCCTGAGGGATTAAGCTGTTTGGAAGCAAAGGGCGCCGTCGTGGCGCAGCAATGAACAGTACCTTAGTACATTGTAACTATCATCGGCAGTGCGGCGCGCATATAAGATGTATGTGGTCATCCGAGCAACAGTTCGCACGACCAGGTATCGGGGACCGGCTCGAGCCGATAACACATTCCTCAGATAGCGAGATGTGCCGGCCATTGCGGATGCCGCGAGGTATGTAGCTGTTACGCTCGGCTCCGGACACTAAGTATATTATGTACTTCTTATAAACTGTTACAATTACCTATATATACCTATAAAATAGGTATATATAGGTAGCTTCCGTCATTAATTGTAATTTAGTTTGAACTTTTTGATATGAAGGTACCTAATTTTATTTTGATAGTTAACTGCCGCTGTTTGGCAAGGCTTGTGTTATACAAGACATTACTACAATGGAATATATATATACCAAAATATTAGCCAGCGCTAGGTATAGTGCCCAGTGAGGCACGTAGTTACGTAGAGGCGGCCAGTGAGTCACGCGCGGAATGCCGTCCAGCCAGCCCCATGCCCGCCGCTGCACTGTCTATCCACCACGGGAATGGCACACACCACTGCACAATGTACTAGATAACGAGACGAACACCTCCCATAGAAGCCATTGTACTCAATATGCTACACCCTACGCCTGCCGTTAGGATTGCAGCGCGCGAGTGACACGCCTGAGACCTGCCAAAATCAACACCGTTTCAAAAGTCCTTTTATAATAATTGTATTATTTTCCTGCAGATGCAGCCCCTTCCATTTGCTTCTGTCCAGTGCAATTTCTTTGACCTCCCTATATGTACATATACATCATCTGATTTATTCGCAGTTATAGGACTGTTGGACTGGAGAACGCAAAATGAGGCGAAGCGAGCTTCATAGCTGCAACCTTCGATTGAGCAACTCTCATACGTAAACAAGAAAATACTTTAAGAGGAAAACGAATATATTTTATTACTCTTTTTAAATGAGCTGTGAAATCCTCGCTATAGTCGCAGCAAAACAAGCCAGTGCGGAGATGCCATCAAACAACAATGTGGTCGGCGGCGTGACTTATTGGGCGTTAGCAATAATTGCGATAACTGGTTTCTAAAGTCATCCTTGGGTAACAAAATGCAAACATTCCTCCATATTTAATGATAAAAAACGGTACTCATAAAACCGTAAAATCTTACTAGCCGCCAAGTCATAGTATAAAGAACAAAGTAGGTTATCTTCATACAAACGCACTGCGCGCGGCTTGTATGTGTGCGCTATTGTATCTATGTGTCGACGCACGCACGCTTTAACAAAATCTCGACCCGTTTCTCAGTGCGCCAGTCGGGGCTAACACTGCACAAGGGTCGCGCGCGCGTCACGGCTTTTCGGCACCGCTAAATGATTTATTCATCAATATCATCATCAAAATGTCTGATAATCGCAGAAGAACGTATTGCTGTGTGTTTGGGTGTCTTAATAATTCATCGATTCCAGACCTGTCTCTGTTCAGATTACCTATTGAACAGGAAAGGTAAGTTAGTCACTTATTCTAGCATAATATAATTTTCTTGATGATGAGATACCTACGTACTTACATATTTCTTGTTTGTATTAGTTTTCTATCACACAGGAAGTAGGTAGGTAGGCCTAATTTCCTACTAGAATGTATTAGGTACTTTGATCTGGCAATTGGTTTGCCGCTATTTCTTTGTTTACGTTTAGTTATGCCGATTTCTCAGTATTGTAGGTATAGTAACTAAGTACCTACCTACTTACAGAAAATCGTAATTCAAAATAAGTATGTACGAGTACCTAATTGACTAATAGTAAATCAAATACATATAAAACAAAGTTCGAATCATAACAACAAATTCGATTATAGTCTAAGAGACAGTCGTTAGTTTTTAATGTTGACTTGACGTTGCCGCTGTTCATGCGGTTGCTAGCGAAGCGCGAACAGCTGCGCCTAATATTTAGCTAAAAGTGACAACCCTAAGACAGTAGGCAATTATATCGCGAATTGGGCCGGAGATAGCCTACTTCCTCTCTTTATACTATGGCCAAGTGCTGAGCGTTTATGGCCATATAAACACACTTGGCACCATAAATTTGTGATTCGCTGAAAGTTTTGGTGTGTGTATCCGCATTAATATACTTTCCCATTGTTTTTCATGTATGTAGTTCCGGAGATTTTACTATTTGGCCCATTAAATAACGTAAAAGTGGACACGCAACGAACACAATGCTGGGCTGAAATGGCGTAGAATTAATTACACGTCTGTAACCAAGAGAATAAATAATTTCCATTAAATTTTGTCTAAGCAGCTATAAATATTTTCCAATAATTACACGCAAATAATTCTTACCCGAGCTCGTCTTAGTGTTGGCAAATAGACGGCCCCGTGTTGGTTTGTTTGTCCTATGTAAATGTACTGTGCGTGTATACCCATCATATGTGTGTATGTATGTTGTTATGCGTAGGTTTGTGTGCACACTTTGGTGGGACAAAATAGCCGAAGTCTCTAGCTATAGTCTAAGCAGGATGCATCCCGTAATTGGATGAGCTTTAAGTATGCAACAGACGAATGCATGTAGTATAATGTTAGGAGCACATTACTTGCGGAGTTGAGCATTAGTTGAGGAGTTAAAGGATCACTATATCCGAGCTACTGGGTAACAAGCAGTCGGTCACACGGATTATATACTGCGTTAATGAAGCTTTTGTTAATACTTCTCAGAAGCACATAATCGTGATCGTTCCATCGTTCCAAAGATATTCAAATAGTATGGGGTACTGAAGCAAGGCTTTCAAGGATAATACATATGGTACTCACCGGCAGCGGTCACCGCAAGCAGGGCGAGCAGCAGCAGCCCCCGGGCCGGCATGGCGCGCCTCGACCTGCAACAACAACACCTCCTCAGTGACATCGGCAATGCTCTCAGCCCCCCCCGCACTGCCCTCCACCCCCCACCAGCACACACCGCCCGCCCGCTACTCAAACACACCTATACAAACAAATTCTTCCGCGTTCGCGACCAGACGAGTCAACGACTCATGCGCAAAATTATTCAAAATTCATCGAAATTTATCATATACGTTAATTGAAATTAATTAAACCCAAATTGGTGGGTCCATGATGAAGATGTACATTTTATAATAATAATAATATATACATTTATATTGTATTTTGAATATCGATACATCAAATACTCAATCTATCGACTCATAATTGCATCTGCAGTCGTTCCAATTTCTGTAATTTCAAAACCAGGTTACAGAAGGTTAGCTGAACAGTTGTAGTGTTCGGCGCAACGGAAAATGCAATATGCCGAAACAAAAACTTATACAGTACTTCATACGCCTACAGTTTTCTCCTGTGCAAAGAAAATTGAGGTGAAATTTACTCTAAAGCAAAATTCAATACAATTAAAGGTATGAACCCAAAGTTGATCATCATGTAACGGCCATATTGTGGAATAATTTTATCATTAAAATACAAAGGATACAATAAAGTGTATTGTCAATGTATGAACCAGTAAATAGTAAGACAATGAAACCAGTACAATCTGCAACTGTTGCTGACAGTTTACACAGGTTGCGCAGTTGCTGCGGTTCTTTATGTGATGTGATCATATTATTTGGGCTCAAGCACGACTATACATAACATCTTTATTTTATTTCTTATTGTATGCAGGTTTCCTCTAGATGTCCTCTTTCACCATAAAGCTCGTGGTGTAATTAATCATTGTACTTAAGTTCAGCAAAGCTCATTGGTACAGTCGGGGTTCGAATTTGCAATCTTTTTGTTGCAGGGAGCTATTCGAACCACTCGGCCACTACGGCTTCTAATACTATATCTTGTATATGTTATACATTATAGACAAGATGATAATGTTAGCCTAGTACATCCCACTGCTGGGCAAAGGCCTTCCCCCCTGATTTCCAAGAAGTTGTTCCATTATAGACATATTACAAAATAATGTTATTGTATACCAAATGAATTAAAAAGAGTAACCATGGAGTTTCTTGCCGGTTCTTCTCCATGAAATCGACAAACCCGAACCGTGCATCTTTTTCGACGTTTTATAAGTGCCCATCTAGGCCTATGTGAAATAAAAATCTTTTGTTTTGATTTGTTTGACATATGTATATATTGCTAGGCGTGCCCCGCGGCTTTACTCGCATTCAATTTGCTAGGAGCTTCTGCCCAAGCCGTGATTTATTTCTTATAAAGGTCAGTGTCATCACCTACAGCAGTTATGTCATATGCCAAGCCCAGTATGATCCTTGAGGATCGTATGCCACCATGTGAATCTGTCATGTACAGACACACATAGGTTGAGCAATTGCAAGAGTTAGAGCGATTGATACATACATACTTACATATCATCACGCCGAGTCCCAAACGGGGTAGGCATAGAGGGTAGAGCGCCAGTTCTCTCTTGATTTACATACCATCGTAACATGACGTTATTCATCTGTACAATCACACCTTCCTTCACGCCAGTTGTTTCACAAATCACTTCGCACATTTCGTAGAGAACGGATTTCAACTGCATTTAAGCTATTTTCATGATTCCTCTGATATACCCAGGATTTGCTGCCGCACAAGAAAGCAAGCATCCTTGCTCAGACTGTTGCTGCCCATCAACGCCGACGTGGCCCCATTCACCTTATTACCGGCAGTTGTCACTTCTTTCAATATGTTTTTCACTCTTCCCATCTCGTGTAAACATGCTTCCTAGATACTTACATTCACATTCATACATATAATTCATTCACTTGCTCTTATTTGAATTTTATTCTGATAGTTAATTTGGCAACTCATGCTGTAAATGACATTTAATAAAAATAATAATAAAACAATACATACTAAAATACAGTAAGCGACAATGCTGTAACATTTCATGAGTAATTTGATTACACAGGAGTCAGTAATTTAAGTAAGGTAAGGTGTGCAAGTAAGATTGCTCATTACGGCCAAAGGGCCCGTATGTAATTTTTTTTATTAACCTGATTATGGGAACACGTTACATTATATATCTGAGATTGTTCAATGACGAAAGTAAGATGTAACACTTCGATAATGAAAGCAGAATAACGATCGAATTGCAATTAGATCTTTTACTCGCATCCAACAACCACTGAACCCATTTGGATGCCTTACAACGATATCTGTATTTGTTTTATTTTCATTCATTGCAAGAATTAAAAAGAGGTCTAATATAGTTTTTGTTAGCATGGCATCCTAAAAAAAAGCGCCTGTGAGTTGCATCGCAAAAAGGCTAGTCGTTGCAAGGTGCGCCTGCGCAGCGAGGTCACCGACCCGGACAATCACTCCACCCTCGTAGAGATACGTAACCCTGCTGTGACTGTTGTAACAACTAACATCATGCAGTTTTATGGTCAATACTGTTATCTCATTAAAGAAAATATTAACCCGTGTTTCACGCAACCTTTTTTTATTAAAGCATCGAATATTTTTAACAATATATACTAATAATAATGTTTTTATAACAGTATTGTGTATGACCATTATGAGTAAGCCCATGTAGAGCCCTGAACTCCTAATCCTTTAGGTCGACGCCCTGTAGCTTGGACCCACAAACATATTCTTAATTATATGTCATTCACACATCGAACAATCAAAGGATTTCACAAAATGGGGCCGAGTGGAATAAATAACGAGTGAGAACTCACTTATCACGTGTCCCAAATCAATCAAGTGCGTCCTATTGACGAAAATAAATGTATTTCAATAAGAGAATCGTGCCACCAGACTATCCACAGCGTCGGTCAAAATTGGAACTAAACTCATTGCCATTGAGACACTATTGCCTCCGCCACTGGCTGCGCCTCTGTCGCCGGGACAGATATGTTGGTGGCCCAGTAATTCAGTGTCGGCCGGTAGTCATTTTCCAATCACGCGGTCGTTCTCAATAGGATAATCGTTCAGGCGGTCATCGCTCACCAATCACTCACTCGCTCCCGCAGACAGGGCTTTCCGTGTGAAAGTTCCCTTTGAAATGTCGCAACATCGAAAGGTGTGGGAAGGCGTCCTTTGTCCTGTCGCAATATTACTGAGCTCAGAGCGAGATCACTTCATCGATCGATTTACGATAAGTTACAAGCGATATCAAGCATAATTTTAGTGTGTGTAGTGTAGTGAATTTATATCAAAAATGCAATAGGTACGTAATTTCAACATAAGAAGTTTATTAAACAGATTGGCGTCCTATTCTCTCTATATACTGCATGAAAGATGATTTAAAGGCATTAATAAAGCGCGTTGGTAAGCAGCTCAAGCTAAAGACTGGTGAGCCATTAAAGGTTGGTGGAGCTTAAAGAAACAAGTTCTGATACGTTACTAATATAGCCACGACGGGCGCTGCACGTTGCGAGAACAATTCGCAAATAAAAAATAAAGTAGGTAATCTATCTGTAAACGATGCGTGTCAACTATCCCACAAGACATTTCACCAGCGGTCGGTTGTCACTCGAACTGTAGGTGAAGGTATCTATCGTCTGTAACTTTCAAAATGCAAACAGGTTGGTGACAAAAACTTACGGCAATTACAGACGACATATCCTTTGCTAATGTGTTATATTACGTCAGAGCACAGATATGTGACATTCTGTATAATGTTGTTTCAAGACGGTAAGCGGATACGAAAGTGAATCAACTGCATCGTTTGCAAATTGACCACATAACACATAATTAAGGTTGTGGTCATATTGTAATAGGTGTAGCGACGACCTGGTGGTGAAGTAACAATGCGACGTAACACCACTGGCCAAAACACATTCATAAGTGCTTAGTGGTGCATCCTTAGTGACAGTATTTGCGTTTTGTTATTGCCCAAATCATGGTGTATCTGAAGTTCATAAGGATGAGGGATGGATTGCAAAAATACATATATCTAAATTACCAAGTTCTGTGTTATAACAAAAATCGTTCGACAAAGCATATCAACCGATCCACTTGTTATTATTATTACTTTACCTTTTACGCTTGAAATTTACATAAACATTTCAGTTCAGTATTAAGCTATTGAGCATATATATTGTAAACTTAGCAAATATATATACATGCGTGGAAATCAATATGCACTTTTGAAGTGTATGCCTGTCCATTGCCACGCGCACTTCTGTCACGATCAGCCTAGAGGGACTCAGCATGCGTAATTACTGGCAATCGTTTGGACAAATTGTTAAGACATACGATTACATACGGAGCTGATACAGACTGGTCAGTGACACTGTCTGCGGGACTGAGGGCAGATAGTTGTGTAATAACCACCATATATTTGCACATTAGCCTCGGATGTCTGTATAGTGTTTTAATTCCCATAGGAAAAATAATTGTGCTTCGCTTAGTATCATGTAGTACCGAGGTCTCAGCGTTTTCTTTTCAGTAGAACTCGTGGTGAAACCAATGATAGTACTTAAGTTAGGAAAACGGACCTCGAATTTCTGGGGCTGCCGGCAACTACTGGGGTCCGAACTTGCATTTTGTACTTTGCATGTAACTACTAAACGACTTAACCCGACCTCGGCTCATAGCAAGACAAAAAAAGTAGCACAATACCATTAAAATAATACAAAGCAATAAAAACTGGAGTCTGCTGACTGTCAAACTGTCATATCCAGAATTCCCAACCCAAATATGTACTCGGAATGAATTTCCCATGTGACTTATCAAAATAAAAAAAAGCATACAAAGCTAGTTTGTGATTTTATTAAATGAATATTTATAAGTATTGCAACAAAATATAAAAAAAAATTGTTCTAGATAACTCAACGCTTTGTGCGATTAGCTGAAGATGCGTCAGAGACAAGAGCCAAATTCTCTAGATGTTTTGAAAATTTTCTATTAATACTACAGTTGATATAATAAATAAATTTGTTGCTTTAGATGATATATATGATATATAGCCTAAATTATTGCACTGAGAGTAAGGTATTTCACCTTCCGCTGGCCAATCTAGTATGTATCAAGATGAGTGTCAGCAGGCGGGCCCAACGGTGCAGCCTCGTTCATTGACCCAATATCGCGTTAAAATTAATGCCCCCAAGGAGTAGCGGTATTGGCGCCACCGCACATAATTCGCCAATGATACGTTTTTTTCGCCTCCGGGATTATGGACCTGTTTTATGTCCGTTTGGATGACCGCCATCCTTACATACAAGTATATTTTTCTACTCAGCTTATTAATTTGCATTTACTAAAGCTGAAACTTTCGATAATTATATAACTACTAAATATAGAGAAAGCACATTTTTCACAAGAGCGCTGGACAATTATCGCTCTTGATTAGGTACTCCTCCAGTTTGTAATTTTGATGATACTTTTACAAAATATTTGAATAACTTTCTCACTTATGTCGGTCTACGCAATAACTCACTGAACATTCTACTGGATAGTAAATATGTTGTGTTATGTTTGTCAGTCTAATTAATATTTGCCATGTTAGAGACCTCAGGTGGTAGTCCTGCAGGCAGCTCAGTCCATGGACAAGCGTTGTTTCCGCAACCCTCATTTGTTTAGCAATATCAAATATTCATAAGAATAAATAAACTATAAACGTAACTGCACGTCCAATCATTATTAGCATAAACATGTCATATATCTCAGTAATACGGCTGTTAACATAGGCACAAAACAGCATTCTTTGTCATACTCTCGTTTGATACATTTTAAAAGACTTCCTAACAACATGTAATAATAAACACTATAACACTCTTTATCTCTGCCTACTCCTTCGGGGACGCTTATGGGAAGGCGTAACGTTATGTATTTATATTTATAGGTATTTCCTGACCTAGATATTATCAATTATTGATCTAGACATCAAGATGCAATTAACTGTATTTCCAAAAGGTTTCATCAAAAAAAGGTTCAATATTATATACAATATAGTCCGTGTTTTTGATAAAATAATATAACTGAAGAAGAGAACTGAACGAATGTCTCCTTGAAGAATAAGGCAGTCAATAAGGTCGCCCTACTGCCACCAAATGGAAAAAACTTGACCCTAAAAGGTTTCTTTCCTTTCTTCTAGTGTCAGTTAAACTAGGATACGATTGGAACTCAGTGAACATGTTATTTGCCTGGCTCCGGACAAATATAAAAAAATATTTGCAGAGACTAACGTCAGTGTGTTGCGTCAGGTGACGACGTCAAGCATTGTGCGGGCTCTCGCCGAAAACGTTATTGTTCGATAAGGAAGCGTAGCTGCTTCACTGATACCTACCGTATCTTTACTGCTACTGTCACGGAGGAAAGTGTGCACCTGCCACGTCACAGACGAACAGCTGTTCATGATACAAAGATATCAAAGTACTCGTACAGTTTACTGAATAACATGATTATTTATGTTAAGATAGGAGGGGCATAATGGGTTTCCCGTTCGAACTTGCTTGAGACTTATAGAAGTCCCTAGCCAAATAACATTTTTTTTGTGTTTTGTTCCTGCGCGATTAATAAGGTTTCCAATAATGAGCTCCTTGGGGAGGGGGTAGGATTATTGTGTTGGCAGCAGAGGGATTGGTCCCATTACGCTGTCAACACAGTATAACTTTCCGAACGCAGAGTGGCATGCGATAATTCGGTATCGAGTGCGTAAATAGGTTACGGTAACCGCTTCCCATCAACTGGGCCAAATGACATTACAATTAGAACCATCTCAGGATGCGGGTGAGGAAGCTGGACAAAGGCACGATTTCTGCCATTAACAAAATTATATTTCATTTGTATTTGTGTAATTTGTTGAAGGTATTATTTTACCCAACGCAGCCTCCCACGCAGCCACCCTAGCATATTTTATAAAGGCTTTCCTCCCACATTCAGATTACATATAAAATGCTTTCCAAAAATAAATTGATGAATACTCTACCAAGAAATAAATATTTTAATATCGTTGCTCAAGTATTGGTATTGGACGACAAAGCCTTGAAATATTGTGTTGAAATGTTTATGTAAATGCAATAGTCTTCTTTTGTGCAGCATTTTTTCTAAGACTGCAACTCTATAAAGCAGCTATTTGACTACAGGACTCGACTCCACGACAGCCGCCATTAATTTAAGAAATGTAAGAAAAGTTTTCTCTTTATTTCGGAATATTATTAAAGTAAGAAGAAATAGAGTATTGTAAGAGTAAGAAGAAGATGAAATTACTGTTACCTGAGTAATTTCATCTTCATATCCATACTTCTATTTTAAATACGAACTTTATTCCCATTGTAATTTAATCTGCCCATACGATACGTATTCAGGCCTAATAACTTTGATGAATTCTCGTATGGAGATATTTGCGACCTTTTGCATTAAACGTTGAAAGGGGTGATATATATCAATCGTGTCTCGAGTTAATTATAAGAAACTCATCATATGTATATGACGAAAAATATACTAATACTTGATGTACCCCAAATAGCAGGCAATTGTTAGTTAAATATATATATAAATGTTTGTCTCTGTATACATATATGTAGGTATATACATACTCGTATACAAGGAAAATCATTTCATCCATTTTCCCTGTCTGAGATTCTCTTGAAAGGTTGTTGAGGGTGGGTGTATTCTGCTCGGGCTGTACGCCTACATGAGCGCCTCAATTTCGGATGATAATCTCGCTAAGCTATTTATAGAGTGAGAATGTAGCCTTATTTATCGAGCGTGATCTAGAACGTATAGTACGTACACCCCACAGTCGCTGGCCTACAATTGAACCCGCGATGTCAGCGAATAACCGCCGCGTGCGTACAGGCCGCCCAGCCAGCACTCGCGCAGGTCATTGTCGCATAACCCATAGCAATTAATTAAAACAACTTGTGACATTATTGCCTACAGAATATGCAATTGTTTGCGACATCTGCGCAGTACGAGTTTTTGCATACAACTCGCCCGGCTCTATTGCCATAGTGCACTTGGATAAAATTAAATATCGCCTCTGTGCAGTTGTTTGCAAGGTTTGATATTGCAGTTTTAGATGAATCGACCGCTGTCGTTCATTAAAATCCCTTTATTGGTCTATCAATGACGTTTGTGGGATGGCAACTCGCTCTAGTTATTAATGCACAATAAAATAAATGGCTTTGGTTTAACCTTGTGTATAACATACGCTAATTAAATACATGTATGCTATTTAAAAAGTAATACATGAGCAATTTTATTTTAAATTACATTATGTATACAATAACGTGCCACTAATCAAAGAAGGTTTAACAATCTGCAACTTTACCGTACTTAATAAAGCCTCACTCTCTTTGATAAAGTTAAGCTACACTTTGTGATGCAAATAGCTGATACACCGGAGCGTCGCCACGCTACGTCGCGGCGCTCCTTTGTCGCCATCGTAGTAGTGGCTTATGGTCCCGGACCACACGTAAAGAACTGAGATGGTCTGCAGACTTGCACGTGGATATTATGCACAGGTGTTCTATTTAAGCCTGTTGTAACAATTATGTAGACAATATTATGCAAAAATCTGACATTATGATCTGTAATAAATTAGCTTTTATGTATTTATGCATTCACAAGAGAGCAATCAATTGTGTGCCAAGCATTGGCTTTGATTCCGTAGCATTATACATTATTCCAATATCCTAATTATAGTAAGCGTAAAAGTGCGGAACTGTGGACTATGCTCTCGGCATTATTACCCTAATGAGTATTCTACTACAAAGTCAATCGCTGAAAGGTATAAATAATTGTAAAGCGTATCCTTGAATGTCGTCTGCTCGCGCTTATAATGGCTCTCTTTATCACATATCAATATAAATATGCACGAAGCCATACGGTATTCGCCATCAACTACCTACTTGTCATATATCTGCACTCTCAACGAGAAACTGGTAGACTAGAAGACAGAGCGATATAGCGGGACCCGGAGGGCCAAATCATGATGAATGTTGCCTGGCGTTTAGGTACTCTGTATTGTTTTGTATTGTATGTATTGTACGCGAATTGGGCTCGGAGCGTGCACGCGCTCCGTCCGGAAATTAGCGCAACACGTCGGCCGGTGCATTCTGATTTGAGATAAGGCACGAGTACTTCATTCTGTGATTATATTTTAAAATGGAATGATTTTGTGATCCAGTAATATCACAGAAGACAGGAAGTATTAAACGATTTTCTAAATCGATAACTGTATTCCTGTGGATGGAAAAAGTAAGTTGTCACCTAACTAGACGCGCCAGCCTATCTCCTCTATTCTACTTAAACATATATATATATGACAATTTGTGTCTATCTTCTATTAAATGAATTGTATTGAAACAATTGTGTTTCTCTGTAAAAAACGAAGTTTATTTTTATGTTACATTAAATCTATATATACAAGTAAACTAAACAAACATAAATAAAACTATTTACCTGTAAAAAACGAAGAAACGACAATTAAAGTTATGAAATACAATTCTCTTTTAAATAATATGAAATCTCTTAAATAAAATATTCCTATGGTCTGTCAACAACATTGACAGCCAATATTTTTTTATAAAGCCGTTATGACTTACATCTGTTAAACTCCAAAGAGGAATTAGCACATATATTCCTTTACATATATATATACGTCCCCAAAGGGGTAGGCAGAGGTGTGTAGCTAGTACCCACGCACCCACGTTCCGCCAGATATATAATTTAGGTGCCAACGTGAGAGATGGCAAGTCTACCGCCGTTACTCAAGCAAGACTACACATACGCCTTAGACTTATGCGAGTGCCTTCTCGATGTTTTCCTTCACCGGCTCTTGGTGAGACTAATACTTAAGTTCAAAAAACTCGTTGGTACAGTCGGGATTTGAACTTGTCACTTTAGTGTTGCAGGCAACTCGGATCACTCGGCCACCACGGCTATTTATAAAGATGCTGTGTTAATTGGTCAAAATATAACCATAATATCAAATATTACGCGAGTGATATCGCGTGGCTCTGCTAGTATTCGCATAAAGGTCTATGGATCCCCTACTGTTCAATTTCCGCAGCCTCTTTTGTCAATTTCGAATACTCCTCGAACTCAGAACATAAACACAATCTAAGTTATTCGAACGTCTCGGGGATTTAAGTGAGTGACAGCTTTGCATTAACAAACCTTTGTTTGAGAATTCAAGCATGTAGTTTCTTTAAGTGAAACGAACTAGTTCCGTCGGGGAGACCTCTCTTGTCTCCTGCACAAAGCGTGAGTCTTAAGAAGCCGTCGTCTCGGGCACTCAACGATTCGGAAGTAAGTATAACTGAATGTTTGTCGCTACAATGAACTAACAAACTCTTATTGTCTCTATCTACTCAAGATCTTCGTACAATCAGTGGAAACGTGTTCAGGATTAACTATTTAAAGTAACACCTATTTCCTGGCACCTTGAGTAGTGCAATGCTTCTTGTTTCAAGTATGCATCGCGGAATAAATCACATTTAAATGTTAGATGTGCATGATGCATTTAAAATTCAAATATTTACCGATATTTTCCTGTTGGTGACACCTTGTAAAGTAATACTGATGACACTTGCGTCCCTGAGAGTACTTGTGGAAAACAATAAGCGATTGTTGTTACTTAGGAAGAAGGAAAACTGGCGTCACGTAAGTGAGGGCGCTCGGCCGTGCACCTCATATCATAGGGATACCATTATAATGGCATGTCCACACCACACGGTGCACATTGCGCATAGAGACAGAAAACAGATAAGTCACTATAATTGCCCGGACTGCAGGTAACTTTATATATTTCAGATTATATGTCGCATCCCTCACGGAGCAGAGCGCCAGGTTCCCTTGACTTACATAAAGCTTTCTCTTCATCCACATTCATCCAAACCGTCCCTACATTTTCTTTTTTTATTATTATAGCTATTACGTTTATTTATATGAATATATTGAAAAAAGGATTTCATCAGACGGTGATCGTTAAAAATATATACATAAGATATCCAAAACTAATGTAAAAATACCCATGGTTACACACAAATATCCGAGCTAACTAGGAACCGAACCCGCAATCTTAAGCTTCGCAGGTAAAAGATCTGACTACTAGACCAGTCGGATGTCCTTGCATGTAAACAAAAATCTAGTGTTCAATCGACTGTACAAGTTTTTTGAAAGCATGCTTTGCAAGAGAGAATATGGGTGGGGCAAGGCCTTGTTGCGGGTATCAAATACCTGCGGCACACAGCGTGTCCCGCGTTAGGCCGACCCCCATACCGTACATAATATGGAGGCATGTACCACCAAACCCACTACAGCAGCTACATGTATTCCATCACACATGCGATTGACTTTGATAACTTGCCGTGTCCCGTTACGCAGGTGATTTCGTAAATAATATTATATAGGTATTTTTTCGGAAAAAACATATTCTGTTTGCTTATCCAGGTATATCTGTACGAAATGAATTACCATATTTATCATAATATTAAGTTTTCTCACTATTTAGTGAAAATGTTAATTAATTTAAGTATCTAAATTAGTAATATATTTTTGGCCATCAAATATAATAAGATTTCCGTGTTCAATCAAATAAACCAACCAACTGCTTGTAAATAAATGTTTGGTCTAAATTGACCACAGGGATATAGTATGGCATTAATATGTTTAAATATGAACGTTTTACTGAGGAAAGACCGAGCCCCCTCGACAATACATTTAGAAGTGAGGGCAAGCAACATGCGAAGTGCACAAGTAGATTACCTATGAGCTTCTGTAACGCCCACCTTAAACCTTTTGTAGGTTTATTTAAATGAAGATAGAAACAAACAATTGGTATTTATTAGTAAGTACACGAGTGACTTCTGCCGTCGACTGTACTGTCTGTGCCGAGCGTGAGCGACCTTCGAGGCGACGGCGTGCGCATCGCAAATGAACCGATCAACTCATGGTTTTCCTCAAATTGCCTTAACATAAGTTGATGATGACATGTTTTAAAAGTTTTATAGCGTCATATGTGGGTTGATGCTGCTCGCGTCCGTAGCTTGACCTTCGAGACACGTGTAATCTGCGGAGGTACTGAATGAACAGCCAAAGAGAGTAAGGGCGTCTCAACCCTACAAAATTGGAAGCTATACGAATGACGCTCTACTCCACCTTACACAAGATGACAGCCAAATAGCACTGCTTTGTTGAGTTACTCCTTTGAGTTTCAGTTGTCAACTCTCTTCCAGACGACTTGTTTATATATAGTTTTTGTACAATCATAATAAAACTGAATGCAAAACAAGTTGAGCTTATGTGTGTGTGTGTGTGTACGTGTGTATGTTTTATGTGTTATTATCATTGAGGTTTATGAAGTGTTTGGTAAATTTAGTTTCAAACAATTTTCTGTTTTAATATAGCTTGTTGTAACTACGATACTAGTGCCTTTTACATGCACATTTATTCAATGGGAAGATGATAAGTTTTTTATTTAGTATTTGATTGTATATTATATAGGTTATTTGATTATCTGACTTATTGTCTTACAACAATCCTTTCATCTTCTTTCAACGGAGTATAACTTATTGAATGAGGTATTACTTAAGATTATGATTAAATAAACAAATTCCTTTCTTTCTTTAATGGTCCTTCTTCATTCCTTCAAGGGTCCCCGACGGAGTATACACAATCAGTTTTAGCCGGAGATATATTTTAGGTATCAATGTGACAGATGGCGAGTCCATCGCCGTTTCTCAAGCACGATACATTTCTTTGAATTTCTACTAAAACCCATTCAGATTCCACCGTAAAGATGGTACTTAAATTCGGAAAACTCACATTGAGATTCGAACTTGTATTCTTGGACACTCGGTCGCCACTGCTCTACTTGTATGGAAGTAATTATTATTAGTCTTGTACTGTACCTTAATGAATAAAGAAACACTCCATACCTCGAATAGATTGATTAATGTCGATGAAGCGAAAGAGATCCGTAAGCCTAGAGAGGAGTGCCTCTCTACCAGTGCAAACCCCGAATGGGACTCTGCGTGATGATCATAATATGTATGAATATTGGTATCCTGAAGGTAGAATTCGTTTAAAACATAGATTGTATAGACAAGCATACAATATGATGGATATCATGCATGGGAAAGTATCACTATCCCTCATTAGTATTCCCTGTAACCGACATCGGCATAAACACCTATCAGCCATTGGTTGTATGAGGATCGAAGTTCGAACCCACGACGGTACGAAGCAAAGACGGAGTGAGAACATCAAATCACTTTCCCCCTAAAAGCTCGATATTGATTATTCTTCGTAGTCAAAATAAATTTCCTTATGTTAATAATTCCTCGTAAGCTCTGAAATATATGAATGAAACCTTATATACTTATTTAAAAAGGTATTTTTTGATAAAACGAGAATAGGTCAAGGCTGTTGGTGCAGCCATGGTATGCTAATGAGAAACTATTTACGAGTGAGCCATCTCGTGCGGCTGGAGGCTGCGTTGGATTTCCGTCACCTCGCACTTTATTGCAACGGTTTTATCATTAACATCATATCAATGTCAGTGGATTTTGGCAAAATTACATCAGCTCGGGTCCTGAGACCTAAGAACTTCAAATCGAAAGTGACTACAAAGATAACTTTTCATATTAAAACGTAAAACATTGTTCTTGTTCAGTGCTAAAGCTTATTCTTTAGACTAAGTGTCGCCTGATGACATTAACTTTTTATATGATATCGGCGTACCTTTGGTAGCCGCCCGGATGGCAACATAAGCCCCTGCGCCAGTATATCAAGAGGCGACTAGCCGCCGCGCGGCGCATACTAACCTGGAGTGATTTGTCATGTGCCGGCAACCGCGGTATCGGGTTACATAACCCAGCCAGCACCGACTACGGTTATTATGGACGCGCACTGTGACCCGACTGCTATACAGTAGGTACTGGCCAACACATGAGTACTTACACTGCACAAACCTTCAAACCTTCAAACCAGCCCATAAATGCATGTGCACACTAGAATATAATCATTGAAACTATAACTGTACTGAAATGCTTTGCAATACCGAGCTCCCCTTTACCCTGCAAATGCTATAAAAACCGACAGGCACGATCACCCCAACCCCTCGTCGTATCGGCCGCCCGATACACTCCTTCCCTTATCTCGAAAATAAGGCGTCCAAGACATGCCGTCATCGAACCGGATGACGACATAACGGTCCTCCAGGACGCCCGACAAAAACATACCAACACTACATACAACCGACCACTGTTCCGTCCTCGCCGGCGAGGCTCCACGCGAATAAGCCGTAATGTTCCCCCCCGACCTCCGCCGCAAACGCCGGCCCGCGCCGAGCCAGACGCGTAAATCCCGCCCCCAAATAATATTCAAATAAAATGTCCAGTCCAGCCCAGCTCTCTTGCTCGCGATCCAGCAACGCCCTAAGCCGAGGTTCGTACCCCACAGGGGGTGCCCTTAGCTGTGTTGCTTAAAAATAAAGTGCCTGGCTGGAGGCCTAGGTCTCGCCATTGACCGGTTAAGTAGCAAAAGTTCCCGGAACTCACGCTACGAGAGACAACACAAAAAAAAAAAAAAAAAAAACAACATTGGCGACGTAGCTATGCCTAATAAAAAAACCTAACCTAATTTGATCTGTGACATAATGAAACACAAGGCCGCAGAGTAGTCATAGGCGGAGGGAAACCCAGCTCACTCACAGCTTCCTTGAACGTGCCCCCCATACTTATGCTCGCGGCAGAATTATACTACTTAATAGCGGCTGCTGCGCCAGACCCATACTTCACTTACTTTGATGCAACTAATTACATTTAATGATAATATTCTGGGCATTTCACATATAGCTAACTGACCCCAAAATAAACCATCTGCGATAGATATGAATGTTATATTATATATAAACATACACATATATTTAGCTAAATATACCGAGGATATAAGTACACTCAGACACATAGAGCCTAACCTTTTTCGAACATATTATATGATAATGCAGTCGGGAGTAGCAGAAAGAAACAGGCTGGACTCCCAAAAATGCAATAGCGGATAAACAAACCCAAAGCCAGTTTTAACAATAATAGTTATCATGAGTCAATCAATACGATTCAAACTGGCACTGTGAGTTGACAAACTGAGCAAAAGGTAATTTAATATGGAATAGACGATCCCAATGGACATTTTGTATATTCGCGCGAACCGGCAGAGCAATTCACTCGTGTGCAATCAATCCGTCAACCCCAGCTTTACGCATTGAGACAATTTAATAAACTTTATATGTTAAGTATATTGCAGCGACCAAGAGTTTCGCTACGTTGAATTATAAGTTGAGACGGGTAAAACATCCCGGCTGCGTCACGTGACCCTGGTGGCAGGTCGTGGCTGTGGCCGGTGGTCCAATAGGTGGCATCGGTGCCATTGGTGGCGCCTCGCTAAGGCTAACAGTATTTAGCTAATTTGGCGACTGTTATATAACTGTGATCTGCTGTTACATAAATATTTGTGTAAGAATTAGCATCGTTGGAATTTTAGCAGACACGGTCGAATGACCTTATGCGTACACACTTGATGATATTCACAATACTAGTTTTTGGGTATTTCAACCGTTACTACATTTAATTTTGCTAAAGCATGGATATTCAATATCAAATGCATATATTAGTACTATGTGAGGCCATTTGAATTCATTTAAGAACTATTATGACAAGTTCCAAATACCCAAGATTTTCTAAGCTTAAGTGATTGGTCCTACCAATAACTTAACAGTCAAAGAAGAACACAACGAGGTAACTTCTCTACGATCTAAGGCGTAAGTGAAGTAATACTGGCATACTGTCAAGTTAAGCGCTTATATGTGTCCAATGAAATTTGGGGCTCATTCACCTCCACCTTGAGAGACCTATAAAAGTGTTTTACAATAAGTCTGTGAATGGCTTGCCTAGGGTCCTGATAATATATATCTGAAGTCGAAATATCCTTTTTTGTAAATTTAATTGAGTGGGTGTCCCGCAATGCCGCATCAGTTTGATCAATCGCTAGAATACCGCAAGATTCGATCGTGTGAGTTTTCAATAGCATAATGTAGTTCCCAATTTCGTAAGAAAAAAAAATCAAACAACAAAAAATATCACTAAGAACAATAAGCCAGTAAGGTAATCAATTTGTTCACGAACATGTTAGCCCCGACTTTCAGCTACCAATTGTGAAATGTAAATGGCATTAAACTTCCTAAAAATGGTGTATGAATGTTGTTAGATATCGCAGAAGATTTCATACGCATAGTCACAAATTGTGACGGGTAAATAAACAACGTATTTTAATACTTTCACATATTGAATAAATTTGACCCAAATAACACAAGTAATTTATTCGCGTTCTCGTCTTGATTGACGGCGCTATAATAGCAGTCCTAGATCGCGCAGTGGACGCGGGGGAGTCGGCCATAATGCAAAGTCCCGTACTGCCATCAGGCGCTGGCTCACGGAACCGAAATTGTAATTATAACGGGGCGTGTCACCATTTCGTCTATCTATAATCATGTTTCTGGTACAAGATGCAGTCTCTAACTGCGCGTCCTACTCTGGCACTTCGCCGAATACACTGCTTATTACACTATACGTTTGATTTGGATTCTGTAGCCCAAATACGTGCAGCTCAATAGAATCCTATGAGCTGATAACCCTGTTAAAGGTAGGATGAAAGAAAATGAGACGCCTGAGAGACAGGAGGTTTGAGTAGTTCGAGCAGTCGTATGCAACACAAAGATTGCAAGTTCGAATCCCGACAGTAACAATGAGATTTACGGTGAAGGAAAACAGGAAATCTTCATACGTTTAACGCCTTTGATATTATGTCTCAAATATCATGTGTGATACATACTTCTGTGTTTAGAGGCCGTATGTCTTCAATAGTTATCACGATACCTTTGCTTTGAGAGCTTTAGCTACCTACGCTCAGTGTAGTCGGAACTGGGTCGTCGGGTCGCAGGTGCAGAATATGTGCTCTGATATACGTAATGCTATTGTCTACTCGGCTCTCGTGCGGTTCACTGAACTTTCACTATATTATAGCATCCAACTAACTAAAACAATCTCACACAAACATCTATAATATTTGCACTAGAGCTATGGTTGCGCACATGAAATACTTTGTACAAAAAATAATTAAAACTATTTCGAAGATTCATAATCTATACAAATAAATAAAATTGAAGTGTCTGTTTGTAATATTAAAATAACCGCTTTTTACTAAATGCATATGTATGAATGTATACACGGTACATATAGAAGCAAAATCACATTTTAAAAATGTTTTGTCTGTCTGGGTGTCTGTTTGTTCCGACTAATCTCTGAAACGGCGAGACCGAGTTTGAAGGGACTTTCACTGGCAGATAGCTGATGTAATAAGGAGTAACTTAGATTGCTTTTTATTGTAAGAAATTGAACAATACATTTTTAATTAAATTTCACGCGCACGAAGTCGCGGGCACAGCTAGTATTCAATAAAAAGAGATTACCTTGATCTACGTGTAGAGATATTGTATGAGCCAATTCATGTCATAATCGCTTCTATAAATGAATTTTCAGTTCTTATCGGAAGGCTATTTTCCGAGCCGGCGCTAGATTAGACCACCTTCATAGAAGGCCTCAGGTGGCCCCAGGCCTTACCACAGAATAGCAATATTCTGTACTTTGGAAACAAGCCATACACAGAGAAATAAAAATAATTTGGTAGCGCTAGTGGTTTCTATGACATACTAAAGAATATACATTATGTAGTTGATGACGCATGAGCAGTGACTAAACCCAAGTGATTGCAATTGACTGCAATAGACAATCAGGCGGCTCTCGTTTTGAAGTCGCAAACGAATTTATCATAGACAATTGTTATTTGGCACACATATTTCTAGCGAAAAAATAATGTAATGGACACCGTAGCAGGGTCTTTTAACCTACGCGAATTTGGCATGTCATTAATCAAATACGGAAGTGATGTGTCCATCAGCAGCTGTCAGTAAAAGTGTGCCGCCCCCCGCCGCCCGCCGCCCGGCCCCCTCCGCCCGGCTGGTATCAACGAGTGAGTCAGGGAGTAACGGTGCGGCCATCAGTCGCCGGTTAGCGGAACACTTGCAATAACAAACATAGTTTGGTATGTGTGCACTCCGATACATGGACATTGAGTGGACTCAGACGCGACTCTCGCACAAACAAGTATCTACCACTCGATCGCCCAATCAGCACTCAGCACTGGTTAGTCCTCATCATCCGACTTTTGAGTTGCCAGTTAAAGCCTATGTATTATATACCTACATACCTATAGATGCATCTCCTGATAGTAGAATTATATATGATCAGAAAATTCAGATAAAAAGCAACAAAATGACAGAAATTTTCACAACTCGTAATTGGATAAAGTAAATTTGAGTTGCAGAGGTAACGCATACAAAGAACTAACAACATACATAGAAACACCTGTAGACTTCACATATGTATACATATATGCTTCGTAACGGTCTCATCTCAGTGATGACCTGCTGATTGGTCATCACTAAGATGTGATATGTATACTCTGAACAACCATGCACTGTTATAATTCAAGGGAAACATCGTTATAATGCATCATCATTTACATTGTGCCCATTAAAAAGACATCAACGAGCAATGCCCTAATTGCTTATAATTAAAGCAACATATATTGGGCACTAGTCATAGTAGGACGCATTGTAACATAACAAAGCGAACATATTGCACATCTGATACCCTCGGGGGTGCTACTGAGCGTGTTGTAACGGTTCTCTGGCAGACAGTCAGACAGGCACAGACAGTGATCAAAGGGGGGTGACAGTAAACAATAATTATGAACGCCTTGCTGATAAGGCCAATGTCCTACTTGATCAATACATAGTTATAACTTTTTATAAATAAATGAGGAGCTGACATTAAAGAAGTTGTTAGTGTACGCTCAGAAACCATTTGTTGTAAGCTTAATGTACCCTACGGTCTTCTTCAATATTAGTTGTGTCGCAAGAATATCAAAGTGGATTGGATATTCCAAGATATAACTATATACGAATATTGATAAGTAGTCACAATAATAACGTTTTGTAAATGATAACACTCCCTGGACACAATGAGTCTAATTATCGGCCAACAATCGACTCGAACCAATGAAGAGTCGCGGAGGCATAGTATAAAGTTTGTGTGTGAAACAAAAACTAATGGAAAATGACCACGCGTCTTGTGACGGCCGGCTCTCCTTATTGTGGTATCGAAAGTGATGTTACCCGTCAGGTTAGTGGTGAACAAGTGACTAGTTCAACGAATCTATTCATTGATAAATGAGTGACGATTAAAACTTACTGATTTAGCATTTTGTATATAAAACTGGTATGTACTACACACTCAATTATGGTCGGCAGCTACCCGGCCATGCGTGGCGGCAATATATCTTGCAACACGTGTGTCGTAATGAATGTATTGTTTGTTTTATAAGATGTTGCGAACTGTACCGAGACAACCAGCGAGCAATTAATTCTAAATTTAGTGAATTATGGATACATACAGGTTTGGAGTCACCTGGTGGATGTTTCCGAACACACGAACAACGTGTTTGGACGCCTGGCGGAGACCGCGGAGCTGCGACGTCATTGCTGACAAATCTGACCTGCATTTGCTCCCGTTGTGTTCGCATTGGTTTAACGGGACTTTACGGGACCAACCGAATTACCGACTTGATTATTATTTCTCTGTAAACCATACCGCTATGGTATTTCTTTTTAGACATTGCTAAGAATGTGTACCTTGGGAAATGATTGAGTTACTATTTCCACGTGGTCTGCGTGCTAATATTTTCCCGTCTTCATTTTTTATGAGATGATTAATATAGTTTCTTGAACTTCGCAACTTTATGCAAATTAATGATCAATGTACACAGCATAACGGAAGTAGGTAATTGTGTGAGCAACTAACAAACAGATATGTACCAAAATCATGTGTTGGATTCACAAGTGCACTTATAATTTACCAGATTATGGTCACGGCCTGAATCACCGGTTAATGCCACTGACGCTATAATCACATTTGGTTAGAATACAACTAGCGTCGAGTTTGGGGTTTAACAGCTGATCAGGGCGGACACGACGCTCGTACAAACGTGAGCATAACGAATATTTCGGTACCTTGGTAACGGAACCGGCACCCTTACATGAGAACACTAGAAGGTACTCATGTCTGACTGCCATATAATACTGCGGACCAACATTGGTCAAGCTGGCGATACACCAACCCCCAGATGCATGAAACGCTCGTTTAAGAATCGTCACTCTTGTTGGGATGAAGGCACACTGCGGTGAATGCCACGATAGCTTCATATGAGTATCCGGGCAAACAAATCTAGCAATATTGCTGTCAGCAATAATGCTGTTGTTGCATCAAATAAAAAAACTGCTTGATGTTCGCTTTCGTCTAGTCACTTTTCATTCACGCGAATCTAAAACGCGTCCACGTATAAAAGGCCCTTTAAATGGTAATATATGTAGAGCAACAAGTACTTTAGCAATTATATATTTATAATTCTAATACAACTTTCGTGGCGGGAGGGCGTGCGCGCGCATACATTACTCTACACCCATTCAACTTCACTATTCATCGCGCGCGTTTGGAAAGTGTACTCGAGGCTTGATTCAATCACTTGTGCCTAGGTCTGGTAGCCCTGCGCTGTATTAGTATTAATGAAATCGAACTTCGTGATAGAGTGGCCAGAAGTGGCGCTAGCTATGTAGTCCCGGCCGCACCACAGCTCGGCTAAAGTACCCTTGCACTTTAACCTGGAGATGACACGAGCAGACGTGTCCAGCGAAGGATGACTTAGAATCTCAAATGATTTGATAATAAGGAGCTGTTTGAATAAATATACCGAGTATAAATTATAAAAAAAATTTTAATAGATTTAATTACTTTTTTTTATTTTTAAAATTGATGTAGGAGCTGCAATTCACAACTTTCAAAGACCTTGTATTTTGTGCTACTAGCAGTAATGATACCAACCTAATACAGATTGCAAATGCTTTGTTTAATCACGAAAACTAGGAGTGTTGAAATGGATGTGGCACCTGCCCTAACTACCCTTAGGTGTTTCAAAGTACCAGCCACGTTAAAGGAGTCTATGCCCTGCCTACCCGAAATCCACCATACAGTAGCCACTCCTGTACAGGGGCGTGCTCATGCAGTAAGGAAGAATATTCGTGGAACTTGCCCAGTGATTAATCTCTACCTACGGTAAACGCTTACTGCATGCAGATGCGCTTAACCATTATGCTATGTTTTTACCAACTTTTGGTGTGAGACAGTTTGTGTCCGCACCTGGAGAATTTCGTTTCGATGGTTATTATGTTTCGACCACTTTGTAGTTGTTCAAGAAGAACACGATAAAACCTAGGCATTGGAGTGACGCAAGCGCTAACGCTGACGGACGCTTTCACTTCCTACATACCTGATCCATTTTTCTATTTGTGACCTTTTTCCTTTTTTGTTCTAGTGGAAGTGATGGTGAGTGATGGTCTACCCAGCTGGTATATAATGCTAGTTATATATTGGTTGTGATCATCCCACAATTTGTTATTACCTATGATCGTTACTCCTTCAGGCTTTTTTTTATCACCAACGGAGGTTTTCTGACATAAAAATGGACCCATTTAGTCTTCTTGGCACGTTGCCTCGGGATACCGATTTGGGATTTCAACTGTTCTTTGTAAACATTGTAAATTGTTTTTATTGTAAATAAAGATACAACTTTAACATAAGTTTGTTGTAATTAATAAAAAAACAATAGTTGTGCAAAGGTAAGTAAACGTTTTAAGTTGTTATTTACTTACATTGGAACACCGCGCAGGCGAGCTAGTCGCGATTAAGTATTATATTATTTTTCATTGGCATGTCCCAAAGATGTGTTCGTGTTCTCGACAAAAAAACGACAAAAAAAGCTGCTGTTCGTATTTGGCATTCCGCTGCGGAATTCCGGCCAGTTAAAGTGCGTGGAGGCAATATTTTTTGTGTAAAGGTTTGTATCAGTAACACGTGCCTTCGGCGCGCGTGAAATTAGTGCAGCTCATTATTGGGAGTACATTGTTCACTGTTGGCCAAAGATATCCGCTTATGGATATTTGACATAACCGAGCCCGCATCTACGCCAACAATGCAAAGCACCATAGCGGCTATTGACGGCAAGAGGGGTGGGTGAAATGAAGAAGCTTGAACTAGAAATAGAATAGATTTTTTTCTATTTTTAAATAGTTTGCAGAACTGAACCATTATTGGTTCACAACATCTAGAAATTTAATCACGGTTATTTGTGTATTCAAACCCTGCCGATATAGTGAAAATTCTGCAAGGCTGCAAGAGCCTGTCGTTAGTATTAAATTCAATCGTAATGAACAGACTAGGACTACGGACAAATAAGCACTAATTTGTTCGTAGTCCTTATCAGCAAAAGTAAACATAGTGTTGTTGTTTGGGTATTGCGGTCGGTGTAAGTATATTTAGTCCTCAGTGTGAGTACAATCGCAGTTGGTAGGCTCTCTGCCCGCTCTCTCAGCTGTGCTCGACAAACAATCGTACCTATACAATCAGTTCTCAGCGTGTCTCTCAAGTGGAACAAAACTCAGATGTCCTCAATTCAGTTTGTTACCTAACAAGCCGATAATTTAGCCCAGCCTCCGTTGCGCACAGTGAGACCAGCTCCTACCACTCCGCAGCCACCTCACTGTCTCATACTCATGCCTCAGTCCACAATGTATCAACCAATCCGATAGTGCATGCATGGATGGTATTATGGTGTACTATATCTCCAGCAGTCAAAGGACTAAGTATAGTTATTCTAGTGAATACTGTACCATGATTCATTATTTGTACCATTATTCTGTTGAATGCTACCATGAGCCTGCATCATCCCCTTGCTAGCGAGCTGAACGGCTCTGCATTATAATATTATTGCCAGGTGACGTAGACGTTCAACTATCCATTGAAAAACCAAAACTAATGTATTACAGACAAAAAAAAATAGACCGTATAAACATCTTGTAGACTACCCGTGACTAGTATAAGAATAATATATGAGATGGTGCCTTTTTTATAGTGATAATGAGTACCTATGAGTCTGAAACTAACGTATAGAGATCTCTCACACTAGAAGCTTCACGGTAAAGGAAAACATCGTGAGAGAGCCCGCATACGTGTGAGAAGAAATTACCGCTTCCGCCTCTCAAAGACTACCTACACATGCGTAGTCGTGCCTCACAGACGGAAATGCAATTTTCATCGGTTATTCTTGCGCCTACTTTAATGTTTCGCGAAAAGTGAATGCTATTACACCTACACTATCTGGACTCCGTGAAGCTTCATACCTTTGCATACATATAATTTCTCCAAACGTGTTCGATCAAGAGAGACGGAGGAGCTCAGTAACAATATCTTACTGAACTCCTCAAACTGAATCGATTTGGATATGTATTTGTGTACTCCCATGATGATCCCATTTTATGTCGCTTGTGATGTGGGACCACAGCAAACAATGGGCTTTAAGGGCTTTGAGAGAGGGTTCAACACTAGCGCCTGCACCCCACAGGTACAATTTTAAAACTTTTGATTAATACTTATTGGTTGTTACTAAACGATCATTACTAAATGATGCTCCTAATTTGTACCAAAATGTACTGTTTCAAAGGAACTTGTCCAATCAGCCGGCAAATAGAGTTCTAACGAACAAGCCAACATTTCGCGCTGAACAATCTAATTGGCGGTTCACTGACTCGGCGTGAACTTGTGCTGCATGCACAATTCTTCACTTTGATTTCAAGTGATATTTTTTCTGTCATTTGAAATAAATGGCGGAGCACTTACGGATCAGCTCAATGCGAATGTCGTGCATAGAGCCGAAAGGCCCGCGTTGTACTGGTACTTGGAATGCTATCAATAGTGTATGGTGTCGGGTGCCTTGCCGCCTGTTGCCATGCGACGGCAGCGTGTGGCGTCTAATTGCGATGCTGCACACAGACGCGCCGACAAGCGCCGCGCTTGCGACACCGGCACATCACTCCCAATAGCAAATACCCACAAAGCGAATTATTTACGTGGATTATTCGCGATGCACGCGGCGCACCAACAATTAGGTTGCGCAACGACGGCCGCAGTACGTGCGCCCGGCCACCACCCGACCGTGCCGGCCGCGACATCCACCAATTATGCCGCGATAATTGCATAAGCTTCTACACGCGTTTGCTGCTTGCCCCCAAGACACCTCTACAGCTTTTGCAAACCTGCATACTATGGGTCTTATTTGCACCCATACTGCCGAAAACAGTTAATAGCGATCGTATTCAATGCAAGGTCTACTCGTAGAGCAAGTGACAACCGAGTGCAATTGTAGTTGCGGACCGGTATCAAAATGGTCCCAGTGGCACCGCGGCGCCGTAAGTCTCGCGCCGCAGTGTTCCCGCGCCGCTATACGTCAGCGGCGGGTATTCCACTTATTTGACAATCACGGCCGCGCGTCCGATTTCAAGGAAAACGCGCTTGACTCATTTTAATACTTTTTGTCCGCGATGATACAACGGGCTATTTGTATACTGCATTGTTTTTGGTGTTATGTAAAAAAGCAGAACAGAGGTCATTGCGTCAGTAATTAAGATGCCTTGAGCGGCGCGTCGCCACGCAGCCTTGCGGCCCATCGACGTGATGATGAGCGGCTAATTGCCATACGGAGCCATCGCCGGCGCAGGCGCACAGCCTCTATGCAAAATGAGCACTCTAGCTAATCTTTTGCATGTCATAATCGGTATAATGGCTGCATTAGCTACGCTAAATGATGAAATACACTAACAATTTAATGCAAAATGTAATACTAAATTGATTCTTGAATCAGATCACAGTTCTCTGCCCTATGCGAGTATGCGGTATCCCACATCCGACGGACCTGAGACAGACTTAGAGCTAACATTTCCTGATCCACCCAACGATGAGTCAGCAATGAATCAGTCTGTGCAGTCTTTTATTTCAATTTGGTGACCTTTTGGTTCTGTATCGAGTAATAATGCAAACACTGTCACTCCTACAATGGCACAGAGCCGGCGTATGTCAACCGATTTATAAACACGCCGGTCGCACGAACCGACGCGGACAACGTTCTCAGAACAATGGAATTAAACCTACAGATAACAATAATTATAAATAAGAAATCGAAGGGATATCTACAATAGATCGGTATCAATATAAATAGCCGGCGGGATAGCACCGGCTATTTATGTGTCTCCATGAATTGAAAAACAGTAGAATAAAAGCGTAATGTAGAATAAATGATGGCACTCACCGTTGCATCGTGTTATTGGAGTCCTGTCACTCGTATGTAGTGAGAGATGTAGCGCGAGATCTCTGCTCGTGAGGAGCGTCAACGCGCGGGCGCCATAGCGTGGAGGCGTGTGGTCGCGGCGAGGCACTGAGCGCGAGTGCCGCCGCCCGCCCGCCCGCCTGGCGCCTGCAGCCCTGCACGCGCCGCGCAGCTCACCAACACCCTCCCTGCACATCTGCCTCCGTGGTGACACCACGGCGACCTTTGCAAATATTAAATACATCATGGACTGACACATTCATCTGGACATTATCTATGCTGATCGACCACATAGGGAGGCTTGTTATCGCTTGCTAGGGCGTTGGCCTCATCTATTTTAGTGCAAGCAGTTCACAGTGAGGCTTCAACGCTAATATGTACGAGATGATAAACTTGTCATCGCAATGCTATCCAGATGCAATAGTGTCATGAAGCTTTTTGTCTGTTTCTCTGTTCGTCTGCTAGTTCCTTCCTAGTCTACTAAATGTATGTGAATGTATTGTCTTTACAATGCTCCTCAAGAGTTAATATCAGTATTATATAGATGGCACCAGATAGCATCAACGGTGTGCGCAGTGTCTCTGCTATGACCAGCTCCGCTCCACCGCGCCGCCCAATGGCTCAGAACGGTTTCTTGCACGTTCATTAGCCAGGTATGTAATCGTATCTTATTATTCGCTTTATCACAGTATTCAACTATGACATGACCTAAACTTCTTCTACTTCGGGATACAGTCAGGGCTCGAACTTGCAATCTTTGCGTTGCAAGCGACTGCTCGAACCACACGGCCACCACGGTTACTTACTACACCCCCAAACTTTAATTGCATCTAAACGTTTCATTAACTGGATCGGTAATTTAATGGGGAGGATGATTTAGACTGGTCGTTGACTCGTCAGATCAGATTTGGCTATTCACCATAGAAACAAACACATGTTTCGATATAATTATTTATCAACCAAGTCTGTGTCCCCCATTTCAATAATATATTTTTTGTAACTGCAAACACTCATCCGTCTTAGCGTGTAGCATCAATCGTTGTAACCTTACATGAGGACCAAGAGGTCCACACATTCTTGTACGGCTTTGGTCAATTCACAAACCATATCCGGTCGATCCAATCCACACTCACTGCTGTGGACCCTTACTGCCAATGCGGCAGGCGGGTTGAATCACTCTTAAGTTGATATCCTGAGAGTTACCCCACCTCTGTGAATAATGTTGCGATTTGCGAGTAACTGAACAATTTAGTCAACCGAGCATAATTAACTAGATTTACCCGATAAGCCAAGTCAATTTACATTAAGTACTGCTGAAGTTGGAACAATTTTTATTTCAAAATTGAATAATTTAACTTAATAATGGGGATTGTAGGAATATAAACTTTGATTATTATCTATGTATGCAGCTACATATATGTATGTACAAGTTTAAAGGACACTTAATCAATAAGTGTATGTACCGTCCCTTGTATCAAATGTCTTCAATAATCATGAACAAAGTAGTAATGAGTCGCGACGCACTGACGGTATAGTACTCTCACGTCTAGGATGAAGTGAAGAGCTAGGGCTGCCACGTGCTGCTACAATGGTTAACATTTAGATTGTTTTTAATTTGAATTTAATGTCAAAGTTACACCTCTGGATATCGATTCGCGGATCCTTGTAAGCAGACGTGAGGATATAAGAACATGTGTATTTTATTTATGTATATGTATGCTGTATGGTACACCATGACAGTACAGCATACATACAAAGTACAATTGGCGGTCTTATCGCACTCGGCGATCTCTTACAGACAACCTTTGGATGGAATTATGGTATGAAATATAGGTAGGCTTGGTGTATATATGTACGTGTATAATATGTGAGAAATTAGGAATTGATGGATTTCTATTCCACGTCGTATTACGATTTCTATTACATATATGTAATGGATATTGCTGATTGCTGAGGCTGGTATAGTAATGACATGAAATTTAATTATTTTGTCATATAGATTTCATATATACATCCATATATATTCAGTAAAAGTCTTATTAAAAGGGCACACACATTGAGTGTTATCTATCAATACAGTGTTCATTAGCTCGTCCTTAATTAGAAGCCTTCTTCTTTGTAATTTCGACGCCTGGATTGTTAATTAAACTGGAGCCTAGATTAATAGGAGCTTCACTAATTAATGGGTAATTTGATCATAATGTTAGCAAAAATCTGGACCCACCAAGATAATTTATATATAATATAATATATCCTCACGCCGTCCCACAAGGGTCCCCGAAGGGGTAGGCAGAGGTGTATAGGTAATACCCACACACCCACCTTCCGCCAGAGATATATTAGGTGCCAACGTGACAGATGGCGAGTCCATCGCCGTTACTCAAGCACGACTATACATACGCCTTTGAATTTCTTCTCAGACGTATGCAGGTTTACTCTCGATGTTTTCCTTCACCGTAAAGCTCGTGGTGTGACTAATCACTGTACTTAAGTTCAGAAAAACTCATTGGTACAGTCGGGATTCGAACTTGCCGACCTTTGCGTCCTTTGCGTTGCAGGCAACTGCTCGAACCACTCGGCCACCACGGCTCTCAAGATAATTTAGGGAGTAAATAAAGAATTGAGCTATTACACCTCCGCCTGCCCCCTGTAGGCCTTTGTGAGGAGCCGGGAGATAAGTGGTTTTTTCTCATGAGAAGGACTAAAAATGTACGGAAAACTAACGCAGTTTATGGACTAAGAAAACGGAGCCACCTACTGACATGCCTTGTAATTGCGTAATTGTCCCTTCTACAATTAAAATAAACCAATTTTAGTATACAAGTAGTTGTCCCGCCGAGCATCTATATTCGTAGGATCACTATAAATAAATAAATAAAAATAAAATAAAAAGCCTATATTTCTTACAGAATCTAAGTTTACAAAATAGTGGTGTTAGTAACATATAAGTGTAATTATTTTTAATGTAAGTGTTAGTATGTTTTAGTTTAGGAGTTTATAACGAGATTAAGTTTTTTTTTTCTTCTTGTTATTCTGCTAGAACCCCTCTGCAGGTAAAGGCCTCCTCCAAAGTGAGCCAGGCTTCTCTGGATTTTGCTGAAATCATCCAATTCGGGCCCGCTGTGCATTTTATTTCCCATCCTTCCCATCCATCCATCATTTTATATCCCTCCCATCTATAGGATCACTATGGCTTACAAGCCATTCAAAATTTCATCCAAATCGGTCCAGCCGCTTAGGTGTCAGGTTACAAACACACGTACAGAAGAATTATGTATATATTTATATTACGATTATTCAAATGTAACAGTCCGTCACACCCTGAGAATTGAAAAGAATTAAAATATATCCATGTAATTCACGATATAACCTTAGTTAGAGTGGTGTCAGCCAGCCCTCAGTGGTCGAGGCAGTGCGCGGGCAGACGGCAAGCCTTTCACAAGTCCCCGCAGCGCGCCACCGCAGCCAATCCATCCGGCGAATTGTTTACTTCGGAACAATCAGCGCTAGCACAAGGCTACTACAGCAATTGCACACGCCACATTAGACACACTGCATGCTGGCCGAAAGTTACGAGGCCTTTGCAAGGAACTATTATACGCTTTAAACGTGGTCATACAGGAAATCACAAGCTTTGGCCTTCACGGCTGGAACTATGATTTGCACGGTGGTTCTCAAGGAGAGGCAAACACACTTAGTGCTCAGAATAACACGAAAGGGCTTTAGCGATAATAAAAACAATTTAATGCAAACACGAAATTCTCTTTCACGGATCACAAATGTTCTAAGGAAATTTGTTTATAAAGTCAGCACCTACCGATGCCACAAAGCTTTCAAACATTATCTTTACGTAACATTCTAAAGCCCTTCCTACTTAACTATTTACCAAGAGCTAAGGCTATATGTCCGGTAGAAAACATCATTTGGCGAAGTTACTTTCGAGTTTTGCAGTTGTTGAAGCCCCCTGACCAATTGTCAAAAGAACACTTTTCGTTTGAACCCAATAGTCGAACATAATAGATTTGCTTCGTCATTTGTTTCTCAATTACCAGAGTGTTTGAGATACTGTGGTGTGAGGTTGAAGTGCTATCACAACTGTCAACTCAGACAGACATCAGATCGGATTGCGTACTCAGCGCATTATTCTGTTGTAAGAACAAATTGCGACTTGGTTATTGAGATTGGTGTGAGAACAACATTTATATTATTATTACACTAAAAAAGCTACTTCATATTCGTAGCTCGATTCATTACTAAACTTAGTATGTAAGCTCTTTTCAATTTGCTAAGAGCTTTTATGAGTAATATTTTCCGCCCATCGCGTCAGTGAGCGCGAGGGCGCCGCGCCGCCCGCCCTCCGCGTCTGTCTGAAGCACTGCCGGCCCCCACGCGTGATAATTATCGCGCAAATTCACCCCATTGTTTAATGTGCAGTCGACCTTAAATACTGAACAGAAATAAAACTCCTGGCCCTACACAACCTGTTGTTTATATTCTCGTCATATATAATGTTTTTTCCAGTAAATTACCCGTATTCATGGCTCTCGAGCCAAAAGCCGTTCGTTCTTCCACATAATAGCTATTTTAATATACCTAGTTATCACCATGAGTAAAGTTCCAGTACAAAGGAATTTATGATATATTTAGATAGATCTCAATTATACAGAGATTTAGAATTATTATATAAATAAAGTTTTTGAGTCGATAGAAGTTTAGGTATGAAGAACCGCCTCTTTAATTGACAAACTACAGAATAAACTATCTAATTTAATATTGAAGTATCGGTTAGGTTGCATCTCACATTTGGCCATTTGTCTCTGATTTATTTTTGGGGAAGTGGCGCAATATCCTTTATGGCATGCCCACGGGTGGACACCGCCGCAATGTCGCGGCGAGTACAGCGAACCGTCCACCCGCTACATCAAACATAAGTGCATATCAATCGGCAACACGTGTTGCAATTAAAAGACACGCAAATGTAATCTGATCAATGCTCAACTAGCCTCCCGGCCCGACGTCGCCTGAAGTGTTGTAACAATATCACGGATATTTGAAGAAATTCCTAACAAATAACGCTAATGTTTTGCTAAGTACATAATAGGTATGAGGGTTAACGGCGACGAACTACCTATCACGTGAGCTCCTAAGGATATCTCCGAAGAAAACAGGGTGTAGTCACACTTCTGCCTCCGGCTTTAAGGAAACTTGTCAGCACCACACACACAACCAGGTTAACACCAAAAATATGTCTCTGGCGGAAAATGGGTGTGTGAGTACTACATGTACACCTCTGCCTACCCCTTCACGAACCCTTGTGGGGGGGTGCAAGGATATAAATGATTTCAGAAAAACACCTGAATCTACCATTGAATTAATGTTTACGCGGGAAAAGCCGCGGCCCACTGCTAGTATACGTACAAATGTTTAGTTAGTTATGATGGAGCTTAGCGCGGACATACAGAGGGACTCCTTTGTATGTATTGATATAGGTTTTCAGAATAAAAAGCCGTAATGTGGTCGAACCTCTTTAATTAGAGCGTAAAGAGTTAACGGTGTGCTCAATAAATGGACACGACCGCTGATTTGGGGTACACCGCACTCTCACACACACGCTAACTAACCTGACCATTTGACCTATACCTACTTATAGTATATATAGATATACTAAGGATACAGACCAATAAACAATGCGTCAGGTTCATCTATATATTTTTTTTCTGATAAGTATTTTTTGTTTCGTCTGCAAGCATTTGCAATATACGTTAATGATGTACATATGTCCATTGGAAATAATATAGAAAGAATGAGTGAAGAAAGATTGACGAAACAGATGTACAAAGCGAAACCGACGAGCATGTATGAAGAGATTGATGAATGTGGACGAAGCGAAAGAGGTATGTAAGTCTAGAGAGAACTGGCGCTTTATACTCTCTGCCTACCCCGTTAGGGACTTGGCATGATGATATGATGATGATGATGGTAATGATGTAAGCTACACTTATAGATATGTACAGTTTAGCATCGGCCACTATGTCCATCTGTATAAATAACATCGGCCACTATGTCCATCTGTATAAATAACATCGGCCACTATGTCCATCTGTATAAATAACATCGGCCACTATGTCCATCTGTATAAATAACATCGGCCACTATGTCCATCTGTATAAATAACATCGGCCACTATGTCCATCTGTATAAATAACATCGGCCACTATGTCCATCTGTATAAATAACATCGGCCACTATGTCCATCTGTATAAATAACATCGGCCACTATGTCCATCTGTATAAAGACAGCAAATGTATAAAATCATAATTTCAGTCTATTTATCGCCGATACCGAATAATAGTGTATTAGCATTCTCAATGACATATAATGTGTAATATTTGAACCCACTAAGGTAGCGAGCAGTGTCACGTTGCGCCTCACTCAGCACTAAACTACATGCACTCAGCATATCGTATGCCACCTAGGCGGCCTAGACGAACGCACTAGCATATTCTATGATATTTTAACTTCATAGCGACGTATCATATGTCTATTCAGCACATGTTCTGTTATAAGACCATGGAGAGGGGTCCCCGAAGGCCTGGACAGAGGTGGACAAACGCCCTCATTTCGCCAGATATATATTTATATGCCAACGTCATAATGGCGAGTTCGTCGCCGTTCAAGCACTACTATACATGCATACGACTTAGAATTCCATCTCACTTGGGTAGTGCTTTTTATTGCTTGCCGATTAGCGATCAATAGACATATTTTTTTTCAAAGCCATATCCGGGGTACTGAACGTTCTTAGTAATCGAATAATAAAGTACAAGCAAAATTTACAAAAAGCTTTTAAAAGGCTTAACCATAAAATAGGACAGTAGGATATTGTTCAAATCATATCAGAGTTGGTGTATGGGCTTTTAAGGCACGTTGATAGAAATGATTGATGCAGACGAGGACAATGGGAGGATACGCCCGTGACATCACTCGCTCGCACGGAGGCGCACATCGCCGCATCACGACAGGTAGTCAGGTACATATGTGCCACTCTGGATACTCAGCATTGCGACAGACGCACTTGCAGCGAGGCACTGACCAGTGTATGCATTATTCACCATACCTCATTATACATACGGACGTCGAAGGTCAAAAGCTCTGCTCGTTGCTGCTCATTGTTGTGCCCTGGAATTGATAAACTGCATTTATTTTTACGTGATTCTTTATACATACATATTGATGCGATGTTTTAAATTTATTTTCAATAACTAAAACTAATACCCTCAACCTCAACCCTCGATTTCGATTCGAAATATTCTATTGTGTATGAATAAAAACAAAAAGCAAGTCATTTCGAATGGATATTCAGTTCATTTTCTCTTATCTTTTCTATTTTTATATCTCTGATATTTTTTATCTCGCCATAGGCCCCAGCTTAGTCTTTGCCTCGTGAGCTTATAATCTCTTTTATACAGAATCTTATTCAATGCGTAGTGGTTATGATTCATCTTAATTCTATGAAACCTGTTGATTCTAATTCAACGATGAAATGCAGAGTCGATAAGGAAAATACGTCACGTTTCTTGCTAGAATGGATAAATTTAAGTTTGATATGAAAATTTTGAAATTTGTAACCGCAGAAGGTACCTACCTGTGACCACCATACTGTTCGAGAAACGTGGAGGAAGAACAATCAGGCCTTATAGGTATATTACAACCATTGACTGCCTGTTACAATCTATACACGATCTTTGTGATAACCTCCTCCTTTTTTAAGTCAGCTAAATAAAAAAGTGTGAGTGAGCCCTTTGAGATACAATCTTTGGAATGCAACGCGTCCAGTGGTAGAACCTGCCATTATTTATAACAGGCAAATGTGCGCCATGATCGAGCGAGAGTGCCTGTATTATGTATTATGTACACCGAACGCGGTCGCAATCGCTACTCGCTTGTTTCTAAGCGTTCGATGCTTTCTATATTATTTTAGACTCATTTACGCACATTACCCTATCACATGAACTATATGGTACCGGAGACCCTCACTGGGCTTGCAGAGGGATTAGAGTAGAATGGAGGGATCAGGCTACCGGTCATCGTTTGATTAGCGGAGTAATGACACTGTAGTGCGGTAATGAGGTACCGGCGCCGGCGCCGGCGGCGGAGTCGCTGTCGAGGCGCAAATTGCAGCGGCGCTCGCCTGGCGCCACGTAGCGCTTGTTTTATTGCTCTTGCGCCAAATGTATAAGGTTGGGAATAAACACATAAAACTTTTGATGAGCACTAAATGTATAAAAACCCATAACCCGACTACGGTATTATGAGATGGTGCTAAACGACATTCCTACTCCCTATTCATGTGACGTCGACAAACATTTACTAACATTTGTAAACTGCAACATAACAAACGTAATACGTAGGTACGTAATGTAGGCATGAAGTGGATCACGACACTTAACAATTTACGGATCACGGTTACACTTTACGGCGCGCGGCGTAACGTAACATTGCCTACCCGAGGCGGTAGACTCCACACACGCGTGACCTAATTCACCTTGTGCAGTCGTCGTGTACTCACAGGATAAGAAGATACACACATTGTATGCGCCGCGCTACTTTGTATCCCGGAACATCTTATTAGAGGGCCTTAAAAGTTGAGGGGTAGATATATTATAATACTACTTTATTTTATTACAACAAGTCAGCGTTACTATCCAGCGTGGCAAAGCTACAAATCTTGGAACGATGACACGTGATTACGGTTTGGGTCTACTATTATAACTATGACAGTGCCCCCTAGCGAGTTTTTCGATATCGTTTCTTTTATATATTTTGAGTTAGGTAGTGTAAATGACGATTCCAATACAGTGCTCCTGGACAGTGCCGTGTTCCTCTAAAGAGATTCCTAAACTCTATAAGGAACGGTTGTGCTGAAACGTGTATATTCCCCAACACATGGATCGCACGGATTCTACTATATAACGATACTAGAGTCGACGCTACGGTAACCGCTTACCGCTAAGCAAGCTGCGTACTTAGTAATCAACTTCAGCATACATTCCATTTATGAATTACATGTTGACTCAAGCGATCTCTTTGTCAATTACATTCCATACAGAGTTTTACCTCGAAAGAAAAAAAAATTAGTAAATTTTGCAACGAATAGAGTATGAACCCTTTAATACGGAAAAAAGATAAAATGTTAAGTTATGAGCGCCCCAACAGGAATAGCAACAAGGGCCGGGCTCGTGGAGGCTGCCTGTGGAGGACGCGGCGCAGGCCGGCGGCCACCCAACGAGCATGAGATTCAATACATTTTCCGAATAGATCCAATATTCTAGTTTCGCCGGAGAACACTACAACTGTACAATTACACTACTGTACAGTAGAGCAAGTGTGGTTTACTTTTTAAGGTGTATCGAAGTTGAATAAATACCTTTTACTGCATTAAGGTACTTGAACTGTTATGTAAGTAGGTACTTTATTTAGTACACATTTAATTTTTTTAGACAATAGGATGGGGTTGTTTTTTCGTGAAGTCTAACCTTTTCCCATTCCTAAATGTTTGTGTATAAATTATCCTTGTAAAATTTATAATTACTGATTGAATAAATTATCCTTCTAATTATTATTCAACATACATTCTGATTAAATTATTTGTACTTTACTATGTAAACTATCTGTCGCGATATATACTATCATATATAATAATATCTATCGTATATATTTTATACTACTGCTTTTTGGAATAAGAATAAAACATGCTGGTTATCGTACTGTTCCAATGGAACTACATGCCGCCCGCCCAATACCCGCCCTCACGCCCGTCTATCGATTCGCCCTCTCTAAGCACACGAGCGTTGTCTTCACTCTTCAAAATATTTACCCGCGCTGCCAAGGTCAAGTAGCTGCTTTTCGTACTACATCTTGTTGTATTATATATTAAGCCTTAAAAAATGGAGGCTGATGATGAATCGACGCAATAAAAACTGTTTCACGTAAAAATGCTGATTATAAAATTGTTATTGAGCTGTTCAATGTGTACATACATTCATCGCACCACAAACTTGGCAGATAAGTGACTCCTTAAATAATTATTACTTTATTGGCCTCATTACATCACTATCATTTAGCTGTTCGGCGATTTTTTTATTGAATACAATATCATTAAGCGGGCGGTATTCCCCGAGATATTCGGACGCATCGAAACGTCCGTCCGTGGTCGGTGTCCTATTTCAAAAGTTGTAAAATATCGTTCGATATTAAAACCTAAACATACCCACCGATTGCGAGTTTACATTCATAATTTTTAATAAAACAGAGATCCCGTTGGTTCCCATTCCATAAAAACGTCAGAATCAAAGTACTATTTACTGAATATAAATGAAATTATTCATTTGAGCGTTATATAGCCATCGTAACATGTACAAACGATGGTCGTTGTCTTCCCGCTTTGGGTACACGTAGTGTATAGTAAATTTTAGTACCTACTTACTTTCGTCGTAATTATGAGGGTCTCTATATAATTAAAAAAATATATAATTTTGAGTAAGCTTATCTGGTAGGTAAGCGCCTGTTAATATTTAATAGCAAATAGTGTTTCTGCGTCAGGTTGCGCCTCAATTTTGTAAATCATCAGTAAATTGTCTAAATTAAATGAGCTGGATGTTATTAAAATGCTAAGCTAAAAAGAACGATGGTAAGGAATGGCGACGAAATGAGTGATGCCGACCCTATACCTGCCATAATGATACCACTACGACTGTTAAACCCAGGATTACACACTAACTAGGTGACCAAAGGTGTCTATAATTAGTCATATTTGGAAGACCTTTAATTTTTTTAAAGTAGCATTAGAAATAAACACTCTAGTTCATTGTTAAATTAAATTTAAATATTATTCAAGAAAAATGTGTTAAATTATCCCTCGAAATGGAGCCGAATAGGCTGGCAGCTCTGGCCGTCAATTCCTTTGGACGTAGGCACTAGTACTAGCTGTTACAGTATACATTGTAATCTTTGGTACTAGCACAACGTCCTCTCAATACAACAAGGTACTTCTAGGCGCTGGTCTAGTGTGAAAATATTGTATTGTCGCCGGTGTCCGCAAACCATGCCAACTGACTGTCAGCTCACCACGTCATGACGGTAGATGGCGCTAGCTAAATACTTTTACAAATGAACTTAAATATATTTTACTAATAGAAATATGTAGATCATTGTTTTCTATTTACAATATGCTACAAAAATAATAGCTTGGGGTTATTTAAAAGAAAAGTTAGCGAAAATAATAACAATCTACGCTGAGGACAGGATTCGAACCTGCGCGGGTAGAACCCATTGGATTTCAAGTCCAACTCCTTAACCACTCGGACACCTCAGCTTACAATTTTGTGATGAAATTATATTATATTATAAAAGATGTTATGCAATGCAAGCAAACAAGTTTAATACTCAAGCAAAAAGCTTAAGGTGGCTTCAAATGAAGGATAACTTTATTTTTCTTTTAGATGCATTCGGGCCTTTCCGCGTCACGATCGCGCTACATTCAATATTCAAGGTACCTTATCAAATAATCACGTTCAGTTTAGTATTTAATACATTGTAATATATATATACCTACATGGCCCCAGTAGATCAGTAGATTAATAATTTTTAATTTAAATTTGTCATTACCGGCATAAGCAAAAGACAATCAAACAAGAAACTAAACCTAAATTATATATATATCCTCACGCCTTCCCACAAGGGTCTCGAAGGGGTAGGCAGAGGTGAATAGGTACTACCCACACACCCACTTTCGGTTCTAACTAAATTAAACAACATAAAAAAGGGAAAAAACATGTAACTGTTAGGGACTTGAGTCAGTCATTACATTTCGTTGAACTATGCATTAGCAAATGGAGGTCGCTGGAAGTGGCGCAAGCGGGTCGCTGAGCGCACTCAAGTAAGATGCATTTGTTTCGAGCTCTAGAGCCCGCCTTGTTCACTGCTTGAGCATTATGCTAGTTGGTGTGGCTAAGGTGCAATATTTATCTCTTTATAATTATAACATGTACAGACGGACATGGCGACAATACAAGGGCTCATCGTTTCACGGAACCCCAATAAAAACGATTCATTTTGATGAATGTTTTAGTTTTGACCATTCTTTTAAAACCCTTTAAGCTGTGTGATATAATTATTATCAAATAAATTAAGCCATTTGAATATCAAATATTATTAGACTTATCTAATGGACCATGACTTTTTTTATCTTAATATATATATTTCTTGTGTGCGTGTGTATGTGACTGAACTCCTCCTAAACGACTGGACCGATTTTAATGAAATTTTCTGTGTGTGTTCAAGGGGATCTGGGAATGGTTTAGATTCACAATTGGACCCGATAGGTGGCGCCATCTTTTTTTTCCACCCGAGCGAAGCTGGCTGTTTTTTTTTTTTTTGTATTGTGCCTCGTAGCGTGAGTTCCGGGAACTTTTGCTACTTAACCGGTCAATGGCGAGACCTAGGCCTCCAGCCAGGCAATGTTTTCTGATTAAACTTGTATCTTATATATGGACTTATGTTGAAGATGTGTAAAATGTGTGTGCCTTGTGTAAAATTCAATATAAGTAATGTTGCGTGTTAGAATAACAATGCGCGCATAGATAACTAAGTAACCACAGGAAGCCGAAATCACTAGAACGTAGAGATATTATGTATGTTTAGTCACAGCTTAGGCGGAGAGAGCAGAACCTGAGTTTTCCATTTTGTGCTGATGATAAAGAGGACACCATATTAAGTCCTCCTATGCACTGACCGCCAGAGATATATTAAATATATTATTTATTATATATATTATTACCATATTAATTTCACTGGTATATTTATATTAATAACAAATTTTAATATAATAATAATTATAAATTATTGATATCATCGTTACTTAATCGTTTTGATTCTGTGGTATAGGCTTGACAACTATGGCAGCTAAATGGCAGCTAGCTGTCTGAAATGTAATGCATGTTTTGTTTTTTTTTTACAAGTATCTACATATTAGATTAGTAATAATATACGAAAAATGACTAAAGCTCGATTAGTGAATAACTTACCGCATTTATAACTGTGCGAAATTAAGTTATGAAACAGAATTAAGATTCGAAGAAGTATATACGCAGTAAATAGTAAAAACACGTAGTGGAATATTATGCTCAATGATACTGGGAAGTAGAAATCGGTGCGACATGCCGTGCCAGGGCTGTGGCATGAACTTCAGCGTGTTTAAAAGGAAACGCGTATGTAGTGAGTGCGAGAGGGTGTACTGCAGCGCCTGTCTTCAGCGCGGTGGGTCGATGTGCGCGCCGTGCCGGCTGCTGTCCACCCGGCCACTGCTGAAGGACAACATCGTACGGCTCAAAGTGCGCGACCTACAGTGCTTCCTCGAGCGGCAGAACGTCTCCACGAGAGGATGTGTCGGTAAGGCTGCCGCCACAATCAACTACTGCATTTATTACGATACACGCTATTGTTATCTCTCCTATTACCTCATCCTAATTAGTCTAGGCACTCACATATATTGATAAGCAATGCAAGTACATTCTAACACTATTGCAACATTTCTATAATCATAATCAAGTATTATAATATATGCCTCTTATATTAAATAAATTAATTTGGTATAATGAGTTTTAACTTTTCCAATATACTACTTAACAATGTTCAAACTATGTACCTAGATTGAATTGTTTGAACAGTAAAGGATGGGAATGTTAAATGTATTCAAAACTGGTGAGCATGTAAGAAGGCACTGATGAATGTGGATGAAGCAAAAGATACACCAACATAATAATATATTAAAAACAAATAAAGCCATGGTGGCAGAGTGGTTTGATTTCAAGTTTGAATCCTGATTGTACCAATTACTTTCTAAACATGCTTGTTACTGCTGAACAAGTTGCCGATATGTTCATACCCTAGCTTGTCACAAGCTTATATGTTTATATTGATGTCTTATCTTCAACTTTAATTTCATATATAAATTCAGTTACACTCCCATGGCACAGAGAAGATAACATCTTGTTGATAATTTTAGTTACACATTTTGTATTTTAGAGAAGGATGAACTGCTGAACCTGTGCATGCTGCATGTGAACAGTGGCGCATACCACCGAGGAGATGCTCGTGGAGGTCCAGCCAATTTCACTGCATTCAAAGGACTCACAAATTTCTTCAACTCTATACGACAGCCAACCCGTCCTGCACCGCCCACACACAGTATGTATGATTATTGAAACTCTGTACATACTTTTATTTAATACAATATTAATTAATGGGTTTTATTATAACTATACCCAATGGGCATATAGTCTCTGTATAAAATGTTTTAGGTAACTGCTACAATTCATCTCACCAACACCACCCAGGAGCTGCCACACAGCCTATGCCCCCTACGACACCTGAAAGGTTTACTGTGGCACCAGGTACATATTTATATTGTAAATAAATATATATATATTATATATATATAGGAGATCCCATTTTTTAACTGACTCATCACGAAATCTCAGGAACTGTAAGGCCGATTGACTTGAAATTTGGTAGGAGTATTCCTTACGCGGTGTAGAGGTCAGCTAAGAACGGATTTTGTGAAACTCCACCCGGAAGGTGGAGTGCAGGGAGATCCCATTTGTGAACTTACTCATTAGGATATCTCAGGAACTATAAGGCCGATTGACTTGAAATTTGGTAGGAATATTCCTTACACGGTGTAGAGGTCAGGTAAGAACGGATTTTGTGAAACTCCACCCGCAAGGTGGAGTGCGGGGAGATCTCATTTGTGAACTCACTCATTAGGATATCTCAGAAATTATAAGGCCGATTGCCTTGAAATTTGGTAGGAGTATTCCTTACGCGATGTAGAGGTCAGCTAAGAACGGATTTTGTGAAACTCCATCCGCAAGGTGGAGTGCAGGGAGATCTCATTTGTGAACTTACTCATTAGGATATCTCAGGAACTATAAGACCGATAGACTTGAAATTTGGTAGGAGTATTCCTTACGCAGTGTAGAGGTCAGCTTAGAACGGATTTTATGAAACTTCACCCGCAAGGTGGAACGCGGGGAGATTCTATTTGTGAACTCACTCATCACGAAATCTCAGGAATTAAGGCCGATTGCCTTGAAATTTGGTAGGAGTATTCCTTACACGATGTAGAGGTCAGCTAAAAACGCTCAAATATCAAAAAATATTAATGAAAATCGGAAACCAAGACTATTCCAAATTCGCACCTTTTTCTCTTATTTAGTAAATAACGAAATATTCAAAGATTTGTAATGTGATCATAGGCACATATTTTGTGCGCTTAAATCGCAAACGCTGGGTAAACCTTACGAGATAGATCAAATGAATGTACTACGGAGTAATATATCTTCAAATAATCGATATAAAAGTCCGCGATGGTATTTAATTATCTCTAAAGGATATAACTCGACGGCAGTCCACAGCACTTACAACCGCAGCCAATGGAGAGCAAGCTGTTGTGGTCGCGATCCTCAGCACTGAGGGACCGAGAAAGAAGAAGAAGAAGAAAGGATATACCACCATAACCATTTTTATCTTTTACATTATTATTGGTATCAATATTGCATCCGTGCGAAGCCGGGGCGGGCAGCTAGTATATAATATTTTTTTTTACATACCTGTAACATTGTAACAATATACAGGTTTCCATATCCATTTTGAATGTTGCAGTTTCATGTTAGTAGATAACTTTTATAGTTCCTGAGATTAATACTGGTGACACACAGTAGGTATTTAAACATGTGACTACTGCTTCAGGTGGGGAACGCGATGTGCGCGTGCCCCCGAGCGAGGGTCCGGGGCCGGGGGCTGCGCCGTGGGCGGGGGCCGCGCCGTGGGCGGGGGCCGCCCCGTGGACGAGGGCGGCGCCCACGGCCAGCGCCCACAGCGGCGTGCGCGTCGACACGGCCGACTGCTACGAAGTCGAGGACCTGGACGAGGCTGGCTTCGAGTTCGTCACCAAGCCCGCTGATCCACTACCTAATGGTAGCTAAACTTCAAATTGGAAACGACATTCAGAAGCAACAAATATGGTACCGTTAGGGCAAGAGCTGCATCGTTGCCCGGTCGAAGGTGGCTCATTGCCACGAAAGGAAGGTGCACTTTATTATAACCTTAATTTTTAAGTAACCTTCCTCCGCCGTAGGACCTGTATAATATAAGTAGGTAGGGCCGGGTATGTACCTACCGACATATATTTAAATTTTGTTACATATGTACCTAATGATATGTTTAAAGTATTACATTGTGTCGTTTGTAATACAAGTGATAATTATTCAAATAGATTCCGAGCTACTCATGAGCACCACAGTTCCTGCGCCCGATCCACAAGCATCGAGCGTCCCAAGCGACGGGGCGGAGGAGCAGCAGGCGGCCCCCGCGCCCGCCCCCGCCCCCGCGCCCTCACTCGCCCCCGCGCCCGCGCCCTCTCTCGCCCCCGCCCCCGCGCCCTCACACGCCCCCGCCCCCGCGCCCGCGCCCTCTCTCGCCCCCGCCACCCCGCAGCGCGCCGCCTCCGAGCTGGAGCTCAATCGCGCCGAGTGCCCCGACGCGGACACCACCAGCTTGCAGGACGAACCGCTCATGGACGACGTTCCCGGTGAGTATCGCTGTAATCGTTCGGTTGCGTCGGAGCGGTCGTATATTAGCGTGCTAACGTGCGGCGGGCGCGCAGCGGCGGGCTACGTGCCGCTGGCGCAGCTGCGCAGCGAGCGGCAGCTGGAGGCGCTGGGCGTGCGGCAGCTGCGCGAGCTGCTCGCGCACAACAACGTGCCCACGCGCGACTGCCTCGAGCGCGGCGACCTGCTGGAGCGCGCGCGCCGGCTGTGGCGGGACTACGCGCGGTACAAGGACGGTCGGTGCCCGTATTATACCTCATGCGTCCGAGCGCGACCACACGTCGGTATGTCGGACGTAACGGGTGGTTCCCATCGCAGAGGTGGACCGGCTGCCCATGGAGGAGTGCTGCAAGATCTGCATGGCGGCGCCGCTGGAGTGCGTGCTGCTGGAGTGCGGGCACATCGCCACGTGCGCGGCGTGCGCGCGCCTGCTGGCCGAGTGCCCCATCTGCCGCACCTACGTGGCGCGCGCCGTGCGCTTCTTCCGCTCCTGAGCCGACCTCGACCTCGAGCCTCGCCACCGGACACCACCGGACTCTACCTCGCGCATGATCTATGAGCGGAAGTGTCATGAATGTATGATCGAAAATCGCCTATTGGTGCTGATCGAGCGACTAGTGTCCCCGATAGTCAGTAGCTATCGATTATTTGATTCGGTCGGATCGAACCACTTTGCACTTTCAATGGAATATAGAAGGCAGGGCAGGCAGGAATATAGAAGCAGTTGTTGATTCATTTTGCTAAAACGTTAAAGTGGTCATGGAATATATATACAGCTGGTTCAGTAGCAGCCTTGTACACTCGAGAGGCGAGCGACTCGCGCTTAGGGGTAACTTGTCTACGCTACGAAACATCGACACATTGTTCACACGAATCGTTAATTATTTTTTTATAGAAACCATGATACTTGCACTGAACTAGTGCCTGTTCCCGGAGCCGAGACAGTGCCGGGATGCACGCTGTTTATTAACTGTACAAAATTTCAAGAAACTATATTTTTTATTTGATACTAATAAAGTTGTATAGATGGACTACTCAGTACATTGTACTGAGGCCGCATGTCAGGGAATCGTTGTTTTTGTAACGTTACCAGAGATATATGCGTTGCAAAACGTACCGACAGCTCTTAGCAATAAGTGCGCGTTTAGCGAATCAAATGCAATGGCTCGAGAACATTCCGGCCTGCATTGAGGACAGGACGGACCTCGGGCCGGTTGACATCTTACATCATGTTATGAACTCGTGAAGCGACTTAATACATTCTGTGCACCGCTGCAGGAGCTCACTGTGTATATAACAATAGGACATTTTATAGGTTAAGCTACCATTCCCTCGGCTCATTTAAATATCTTTTAAAGACGTGTTTTTCCTATTCACTGACATTACAGTCGAAAATACTCGTTTGTTGAAGTGAGCCCGCTATTGATATAAGTATGTATAAAGTAGGCTTGGACTAGAGACTATGAAATTATGCGAAAATAAAATGTAATTTATGATACGCTTCTTACATTTTGTATATGTCAGTTACATTGAGGTTGTTATTATTATTCTTATTTCAGGTATATTAATTAATAATGAATTTCTTAAAAACGTAGTTTTATTTAGTCAATAAATAACAATAACAAAGAATATTAACAAGCATGTGTCCCCACAAATGGTGCCCGTCTCGGCGTGGCGTGGCCGCCAACGCCCGTAGGTATAGCTGATAGCTCGCACCGCCCCTGCCACTGGGTGATACCGGGTACGATGCACACGGGGCTCCAGTTGCTGTTAACATAAGTATTTTTTAAAAACAAAGATGGTCGACCAGCTATTCGAGTTATATGTTTAAGTACTAGGATACAGCTACGTGCGTATGAGTGCTTATTCAGAGCTTGATAATCAACATCGAAAATATGTACAAGGATATTGAGACACTGCACGTGAGGCGCGTCAGACGGTGCGCCAAACACGAGCGTATCCTTGGGGCTTACTGGGTTGCGTGTGTAGCGTGTGCAGCGTGTGTTGCGTGTTGCGTGTGCAGCCAGTTGTCTAGTCGCGGCCCACGGCGTGCGTGTGCTCGGGCGCGTCCACCCGCACGAGCGCGGCGGCGGGCACGAAGTAGCCCTCGTAGTGCGCCGCGACCGGCGAGGTGTCGTAGTGGTAGTGCCCGCCCGAGCGCGCGCCCCAGCCGTGGAAGTGCTGCACGCGCAGGTCCAGGCCCTGACACACAAACACACACACACACGGGTGGGACATTGGCTCTATCTTATACTTGTATAGTCTCAGTGAAACAACTTACAATAATACGGAGGGGGGATTTCACATAAATACAAAGTAGGTATCGAACAATTCAAAGTTTATTCTATGCCTTCTAGACGACGATGTGCATTGAATAGATAAAAAGGACTCGGCCCGTCCGAAACTAATACGAGTATATAGTGGTATCTAATCTATGAGAGAGAAAAAGTCGTGGTCGCCGAGTAGTTTGAGCAGTTGCCTGAGACACAAAGATCGCAAGTTCGAATTCCGACTGTACCCTACTGTAGAAAAACTCATTGATACATTGGTACAACTTAGTTAGTTACTTAATTAGTAACCATGCGCTTTACGGGGAAGGAAAACATCGAGAGGAAATTGCATTCGTCTGAGAAGCAATTCAAAGGCGTGTATGTATAGTCATGCTTGAGTTACGGATGGACACGCCATCTGTCACGTTGGCACCTAAAATATATCTCTACACGTCCTTGTGGCGTGAGGATATATATTATTATATCTACGAGAGATGTTGTATATCATAAATATGTGCAATGAGTCATAGGAGCGAGTGTATGCGTGTGGGCGTGTGTAGTACTGACGTGGTCCCCGGTGACGAGGGTGCCCACATTGACGAGAGGCGCCTCCAGCTCGAAGTAGTGCAGCCAGGAGTCCACGTCGCTGTCGGAGCACAGCGGCGTCGGGGAGAAGTCCGGCATCACGTGGTACTTGGCCACGCCCTCGCTGAGGATGAACGTGCCGCCGAGACCTGCAGGCGGCACCATACACCATACAATCATACCAGGAATATACCTACGTTAAATTGCACCAAAAGCAGCCATCGCACAGGAAAGGCAGCCCAACTATACCTTAATAATTACTCTTTACATTCTACTGCAGCCGAGACTTTTTTTAAATTTATTAAAGCGAAGATAGCTCCTCAAGCGAGCACGAGCAGTGACTCACCGACGACTTTATCCCCGTAGTAGTCCCGGAGGGTCTCCCTGATGGCCGTGATGAAGTTGGCCTTGCCGATGCGCTCCTTAGCCACCACTTTGATCGCCTGCAATACACGACCAAATTAAGAATACAATTTTATTGATATTCTGCTATTTAAGTTAATTAGGACATAGAGCTACTTTTCAGCTCAGGCAACGTCTTAGTAGCCCTACAACTTATAAAGTAATCGATCGGCGCAAGAAGGTCCGTGGCACGAGCACGGTGGCACTGTGGCACAGAGGTACTGTGGGGGTGTGAGGAGTGTAAGGCGCAGGTTACCTGCCCGCGGCGGCCGTCGCTGAGCAGGTAGTTGCCGAGCAGCGCCGAGCGCGCCTCCCCGGGCGGCAGGCGGCGCTGCAGGTAGCCGCTGCTGCCGCGCGCCGCGCCCGGCGGCTCCACGCTCACCACGCGCGAGCCCTGCGACAGCTCGCCGCCCTTCACCACCAGGTTCACGATGCCCTGCGACCACAATTCCTCTATCAGTGTCTGCTACCGGAAACAATCTCACGTCCAAACTATACACACTTGCCCATCTTCATCATCGTTTACCTGTACTTTATATTTAGAATATAAATAATGGATCGAATCCGCAATGAAGAGATTCGCAAATCAACTGCGTGAATGAGGGCGTGATTGTAAATATGTAGAAAGGCATGTTACTTGGTTTGGACATAGGTACTTATAGAAAGGATAAGTGAAGAAAGATTGACGAAACAGAAGCAAAGCAGAAGTGTCTGCAAGAGGAAGCAAAGGAAGGCCACGTTCCAACTACCTGGATCAAATGGATCGGACGCTCAAGGACGGGAACGTCAAGAGTACTCGAAACCGACGAGCATGTAAGGAAATATTGGCGTGATGATATGTATGTATATTTGATGACAATTGCGTCTTTCAATTGACAACTGTTGTCTTTCAATTGACTACGCCTACTGGCGTAGGTGTGTGGCGCGTACCTCGCAGTTGACCCCCAGCAGCGGCCAGGGCCCGGCGCCGGCCCCGGCCAGGAAGGCGGGGTCCCGGCGCAGGTGCGCGGCCAGCAGCCTCAGGTCGTACACCTTGTCGCGCTGCACCAGCGGCAGCAGGTACGGCGGCCCGCCGATCTCTACCAACTTTACGTCACCGCTTAGACCTACACAAGCACCATACATACACGCCTGGCACACACTGTACACTTGCCAATTACACGTAAACGCTGAATGAGGGTGAATGAAGACATCTATACGGTAGATAAACACTTACACTTTAGTACCTACATGAAAGTTATGTAATATTAATATTTACCTAAGCCGTGGTGGCCGAGTGGTTCGAGCAGTTGCCTGCGATACAAAGATCGCAAGTTCGAATCCCGACTGTACCAATGAGTTTTTCTGAACTTAAGTACAGTGATTAGTCACACCACAGAAAATGTCAGGCGGAAAGTGGGTGTGTGGGTATTACCTTTACACCTCTGCCTACCCCTTCGGGCACCCTTGTGGGAAGGCGTGATAATATTTACCTAAATTACGAAGTTTGCCTTGAACACTGAAATTCGATCGAGATAAAGATGTCATGTCTGTCTTGCCTATTTATGCCTGAGAGGCGTCGAAACGGCACGGCGTAAGTATATCTTAATGTAAAAGAGGTCACAGCTTTACAGACCCCTCCAGGAACCCCATCGTGCGTATAGTGCATTAACACAACATAAGCATCCATCAATGTATCTCCACGCACGGTGGGTAACAATAACAAACCAAATTAGGTATAATATATACATAATACAAATAATGTAATAACAAATAAAATACGTGAATATTAAGAGCAAGATCAAGGTTCCCTGTTAACTACATATTGTGGTGCCAAGTGTCACGACTCCCGCGCAGATAGCTGCCACTATCGTATATTTATACAAGATAATTCAGAGATGTTTCTTTTGAATACGATATGTATTATAGTTGGAGCGAGGCTATGTTTGCACCATGGACCAAGAACATATCTGGTAGGTTCAATGTAACCAACCAGGTATGTTTTTCATCTCATGAATGCGCGGGGGATGGTCAATGGTAACCTGACCCTTCTGTATATACGTACTTGTGAAAATACCCTTGTTTGAACTTGCTTACCCTTGAAAATGTTAATGTAATAAGTGCCCTGCACCCTCACTACTTAGAACCACCTACTAAGCGAATTCCTGCAATTCGCTCACGAGTGGAAGAATGTCTTAAAGGTGTGTAGGAGGCAGCGTGAGAAAGATTAATCTGTACGCATTTTCTTTAATAATTATAAGTTGTACCTAATGTATGGAAGCCGGTTCGTGGCTCAACTTAAATTAGATGTTCCTGATGTATTGTTTTTAATATTTACCATATTATATGGTATGGTTTTGATATTACTGTTGTTACTTTTCGTCTTAAAAACACTTTTATATAGGTCTTATATTTAACGTTAATTATTAATTACTCTCTGCCTACCCCGCTAGGGACTTGGCGTGATGATATGTATGTATATGTATGTATTAATTACTGTAAGTGGTTGTTACCGTGCTAATTGATTTAATAAGTACCTTACATATTTTATTCCCATCTGTGAACTCCTAACTGAACTGTGATATTAATTATTTATAGGTATATGTATAGGCACAAGGCTTAGACGTATTTGGTGTTGTAAATAATAGGTTTTGTAACGCGCGGTGCTCATGATGTTAAACAAATAACACGGAGGTAATATACCTATACGTAACATAATAACTATTTGATAGAAATGTCAACGACCGTACAAATACCTAATGAAAAAATATATTTTCTTAATTGATACGCCGTGGCCGAATCTAGCCTTCAATTGTTGCATTTACAAAAATAATGTTAATGTAATAATTAGAGACAATAAAAAACTAATTACCCTAAATAGATGATAAGAAATAGTATAATATAATTATAATAAAAATAATATAAAAAATAATATAATAATAAAATAATATAATTAGCTACATTAAATGTCGTTGCTACTTTCAGAGAACCCCAATTAAGTTTTATTGACAATGTCATTACTACATTATATACATGAAATAAATCACGTGACACAGATAACAGAGTCATCTAACAGTGCTCCAAGCATAAGTACTGGCAAGATATCCTTCCATTCATCTGCAAACAAACGACATTCAAGATAGGTGTCTAGAAGAGCGTTGAGTTACATATATATTTAATCCATAGTTTTATACGTTTAGTTTACGACCAAAAGACTCGTACTAATATGCACATAATCATTTTGTAAGCAATGCGTCTATTACCTGGTGCAGTGAGGTTGTACGGCGGCTGAGTGAGGTCTGGGGTGTCCTCCACCGACACCTGCACGGTCCTGAAGTTGGTCACCAGACCACGGGACAGCACTGTAACACGCGCATACTTTATAGCAGACTGATGTTGCGGGCATATAAAAGCTTCAGGACCGCTTGCATTGCACGTGTATTAAAGAAAATTATATTGAGCAACCCGAGATCCTCAAGGGGTAGGCGGGGTTAGAAGGGGTTATGCTGTCATGGCAGAGTGGCTCCAGTGTCTAGTCGCCTTCAACGCAAAGATTGCAAGCTCAAGTCCCGATTGTTTGTACAAATAAGTTTTTAAGTATAGTGATTAATCACAATACAAACGTGGACTTACCCTCAGCAATCTCTTGGAGCGGCGGTACGTGCAGCTCCTTCTCCACGATTGGTACCTTTGAGTAGTCCACTGACGCCATGCTGTTGATATTACGTCATAACAACTTATTTAAAACTTAAATTATCTTACAGACTCGAATGTACCGAAGATACAATCATAAAAAAATATATTACATAAAGTAGGTTTAGACGCCTTACGCAATATGGGGGATGCGACCTACATACTAGGTACATACCTATTATAAAGATCTAATGCGATCATAAATATAGTTCTGTGTTCTATCCTTATATAATAATAATAAGTTTATCTATCTATCTATATATAACACATCCTTACGGCGAATAAAATATATGAATACAAGGTGTCTCATAAATAACAAAAAGACAACATTTAAGGAGCTCACTCCGAAACATGACTTTTCCGTGTTCCGAAACGGAGTTTTTGAAAAAATAAAAACGTCACTCGTGTGCGAAAAATAAGTAAAAACACATTCAACCTAGTAGGTTTTTTTTTGTTTCCTTTCGTTGCGCGCTATCACATATTTGAGTACATTTGGTACTAATTCCTGAGAAACCCTGCATCTAATTCTCTAATTTGTGACCCTGCCAACAGTATCTAACTCCTGACTCCTTACCGCAGTAAATTACCGAAGTAAATTACTGTACAAGTTTTTGCAAATATAAAGTAAGTAGGTAACTGTTATCTTCAGTCTGTAGAAGTTATTTGCAGGGTCCGCATTGTAAGCTATTGTACAATCGCCAGAAAAGAAAAACAACAATCGTAGCTAAAAAAAACTAGGTTGCGTTGCGGCATCTCTACTTCGAGGATAATAATAACGCTGCAATATCCCACAATACAATAGTAACCATAACTGAACTGAACACACCGTACTCGCAGTATCAGAAGTGCCCCAGGCAGGGGTCACTAACTTTTACTAACCTTGCCGAGTCTGTCAAGGCCGCTGCGTATGCGGCAATTGTAGAGACAGCAAAATTCAAAAGGTATATAAATAAACACATGTCTTACAATTTAAATATATAAGAAAAAATTACGTACGTTTCTTAGTGGAGTCGAGTGAAGACTGATTTGATTTGTGATGGACCCGTGCAGTACTGAGACGCGACCGCGCGCTCCGGCCCGCTATCGGGGCCACACTATGTGACTACACTACACTACACTATCGCGCGAGCTCGAGTGCTGCCAGCCCGATACAGCCGCATTGTCCAGGACAACCATTATAGACCCACTCATCATTAGCTGATGCATATCTGATAGCATATCTGATGCAAAGCGGAAACTTAATGCTGCCTCGAGGCACTGTAAGCGAGCGATTGCCAGGGCGAAATTCGATTTCGTCGGCAGAATTGGTAAGAGACTCGCTAGCTACCCTTCTGGCAGCCGTGCTTTTTGGTCCCTTGCCAAGGCTGCTGAGGGAAACTTTTGCCAGTCGTCCCTACCACCACTCCGTAAGCCGGATGGTAACTTGGCCCACAGTGCCAAAGAGAAAGCGGATCTATTGGGCTCTCTCTTTGCCTCGAACTCGACTATGGATGACGGAGGCGCCACACCGCCCACTATCCTGCGGTGTGAGAACTCTATGCCGGAGATAAGCATAACCCAACGGGAGGTCCGGCGGGAGATGCTGTCTCTGGACGTCCATAAGTCGAGCGGGCCAGACGGTATTCCGGCAGTGGTGCTTAAGCAGTGTGCTCCTGAACTGTGTCCTGTTTTGACGCGCCTATTCGCGCTTTCCTACTCCACCCAAAAAGTCCCAACTTCGTGGAAGACCGCCCACGTGCACCCAGTGCCCAAAAAGGGCGATAGATCAGACCCATCGAATTACAGGCCGATCGCCATCACCTCCCTCCTCTCCAAAATTATGGAGCGAGTGATTAACACGCAACTCCTGCGATATCTAGAGGGTCACGGTTTGTTGAGTGACCAACAGTATGGCTTCCGCCACAGTCGCTCAACGGGTGACCTTCTAGTATATCTCACGCACCGTTGGTCACTCGCCATTGAGAGTCAAGGTGAGGCATTAGCTGTTAGCTTGGATGTGGCGAAAGCGTTCGATCGGGTCTGGCATCGCGGTCTTCTATCGAAGCTTCCATCCTACGGACTGCCAGAGGGATTATGCAAATGGGTCGCCAGCTTTCTGTCCAGCAGATGCATAAGAGCCGTCGTTGACGGTAGCTGCTCCGAAAGCATGGAAATTAATGCTGGCGTCCCGCAAGGCTCTGTGTTGTCCCCGACTCTGTTTCTTCTGCATATTAATGACATGCTTTCTATTGAAGGCATTCATTGCTATGCAGACGACAGCACTGGGGACACTTACTACACGGGCCGTGCTAATCTCCCTCGTTCCACTGTGGAGGAAAGTCGCGAACGACTTGTGTCTGAAATCGAGAGTACACTTCGCAGTGTCTCCGATTGGGGTCGACTAAACCTAGTTCACTTCAACCCCACTAAGACACAAGTTTGCGCGTTCACCGCAAAAAAAACTCCATTCGCTGTGGCTCCACAATTCCAGAACACTCCCCTGAACATCTCGGAGAGCATTAGGATCCTTGGGGTCGATATTTCTAGCGACGTTCAGTTCCGTGGTCATTTAGAGGACAAGGCTAAGCTGGCGTCGAGGAAGCTCGGTGTGCTCAACAGAGCTAAGCAGTACTTCACACCGCAACAAAGGCTGCAACTTTATAAGTCGCAAGTTCGGCCACATATGGAGTACTGCTGCCACCTGTGGGCTGGAGCCCCTGGATACCAGCTTGGGCCTTTTGACGCGGTTCAGAAACGCGCCGCTAGAATTGTCGACGATCCCATGCTCACAAGCGGCTTGGAATCACTAAGTCTGAGGAGAGACTTTGCCTCCCTGTGTGTGTTCTACCGCTTGTATAACGGGGAGTGTTCTGCAGAATTGTTCGATATGATGCCCACTTCCACCTTCTACCACCGCACCTCTCGCCATCGACGGGGAATTCATCCCCATACCTTGGAACCACAAAGGTCTCGCACTGTGCGCTTCCAAAGAAGTTTTCTTCCGCGAACGCTCAGGCTGTGGAATGAGCTCCCCGTTGAGGTTTTCCCTGGAGAGTACAGCATGGAGTTCTTCAAGAAGGGTGTGAAAAGATTCCTGCAGGGTCGGCAACGCGCGAGTGATACCCCTGGTGTTGCAAGCGTCCATAGGCGGCGGTAACCGCTTACCATCAGGCGGACCGCATGCTTGTTTGCCACCCAAGTGGTATAAAAAAAAAAAAAAAAAAAAAAAAAATTAGCAAATACAACAATCAATTTAATATAAAAATATATATTTAGAAGGAAGCGGATTAAAACACTGGCAATTGTATTACTCATTTATTGGTGTGGTCAACTGAATTTACATATACGGGTGGGAATGCCGTGTGAGGATTATATAACAGCTTGCAAGAACATAACGTCTCCCGACCACCTACATACAACGAACCCTTCCATTGGCTATATACGCACAGTTCTGCAAGCACTCCCTGCATAGTCAAACTTAATAACAATAATAAATTAATAAAAACGTAGGCATATTTGGTTCTGCTCTGCGACGTGAAGAGCTATACAATAAGGTAGCAATAAACTAAATACAATAGACGTCTCTTTCTAACATAGCACATGTGACAAGGATGACGATGTGCAGTGTTACTAGTTGTTAATAAATACCCAACCATATAACTAAATTGTATATCAATCGAGTCAAATATCCTTCACCAACACCACATATAATAAATACTTAATTGTCAACTGTCATTTCTAATTGCTACATTGAATGCTCAAGTTATCTTAATACAAAATATACTTTTTCACTAAATTGTTCTTATAAACCCACTTGTATGAATTCATCATACATATCCCATATAAATAATGCTATCTCACTCGCACCAAACCACTCAAGCTATGACCATAGGCCCTCTTATAGTGGTCGGGTAATGAAACACGGGTTTCGTGATAGCTCTGCGTGTTCGACGTTACACGTGGCTCAAAACTTACATAAGTCTGTGTAAACCGTCTTAATGGGGAGAAGAGTTACGCTTAGACCATGCTCGCTTCGACACAACCTTACGCTCCAGTCTGTCTTTGAACTATCATACGTCAACTTCTGAATCGTATCGACCGTTGTATATCTCTGGGGTCGTGTACAGTCGGATTCGACAAATAACGCGAATAACGCGACGAAGCTACAAAAAATTAAACCAGTCGCCATTGACAGGTGTTTGCGGTATCACAGCCTAACGTATTGTATATTGAATCCAATTACTACGACCTGATTACGTTCTACACAGTTACATTTCAATAAAGCCTTCTATCTTAAGCCTCTATGGTAATTGGACACCAGAATATATCATATTATATTCTGGTCATCTCACACATCAGACTCTCAGCGACTGTAGTACATATTTACTCATAATATTTAAAAACAACTCAGAAAAATACATCATCCGCGCGCAAAAAACCAATCTCCTAATCACACCCATTATGGGTGCGGGCAGCGATCGAACCCGCGACCTTAAGTATAGATAAGGGAACAGTGACGTTTTTAATGAAAACGTATAAACAATACAAAATACGATCTTGTAAGTCCGGTACCCTCATATATAAAAGGTTATATGTTTGCGTACACAATATATCAATCGCCGTATTCTACTCATTACCATACAGCGACGATATGAACTATTTCTTATATCACCTGTGATTTATGATACTTTTGTGTCAAAATCCACTGAACGTGCTGTATACCAGAGCACGAGGGACGCCGTTGAGGGCTCAAAATACCAATCATAGCCCGATGTGTTCATCATTATAGCCCCAATATCCACTAATAACAGAGATACTGATAACAGATTCATCATTCTAGGCCTTCCATAGTAATTATGTGACAATACAATCTATATTACATAAGATCCCCATGCGTTTATAACTAATGCGGCGTCTGTCAGCAGACATGTGTGCGGCGTAGGCTCGTGGTGGTGGTCGTGGTGGTGGTCGTGGTCGTGGTGGTGGTCGTGGTCGTGGTGGTGGTCGTGGTCGTGGTCGTGGTGGTGGTGGCGGTCACAGCTCGGCGTGCGGCAGCAACGTGTGCGTGTGCTCGTAGTGCAGGCGGCGCGCGAGCGCGGCGTGGCGCGCCACCCAGGCGGCCAGCGCGGCCGAGTCGCACTGCACGCGCGGCCGCCGCACGCACTCCGCGCCGCCCGCCCCGCCCGCGCCGCCCGCCCCCGCGCCGCCCGCCCCGCCGCGCACGCCCAGCTCCACGAAGTGGCCCTCCTCCGTGCTCACCGCCGTGCACGACACCAGGTTGCTGTGGAGCGGACCGCATCCGGTTACGAGCGGCCCCGCCCTCCCCCACCCCCAGCCCCCAGCCGCCTGCCGGGCGCAGCGGTACCTGAGGTGCGTCTCCATGACGACCTGCGGCGCGGCGTGCTTGCAGGTGACGATGCGCAGATGCGTGTCGGAGAGCAGCGCGCGGATGTCGTGCGGCGTGTCGCGCACGATGCTGTAGGCCAGGAACTGCTCCTCGGACTCGGCGCCCTTCAGTGCGTACAGCAACTCGGCGCCCTGGGAGAGGACGGCGTCCAACCACATGACTCAGTACTTTGTTTCTCAAAATAATGCTAATAAAACATTGATTGATGATTATTTGGCGGGCCCGCGCACTGCGTGCGGTGTGTGTGTGTGTGTGTGTGTGTGTGTGTGCGTGTGTGTGGTGTACCTGCGCCTGCGCAGCGCAGTAGCGCGGCAGCAGGCCGGCGGGCCCGCGCACTGCGTGCGGTGTGTGTGTGTGTGTGTGTGTGTGTGCGTGTGTGTGGTGTACCTGCGCCTGCGCAGCGCAGTAGCGCGGCAGCAGGCCGGCGGGCCCGCGCACTGCGTGCGGTGTGTGTATGTGTGTGTGTGTGTGCGTGTGTGTGGTGTACCTGCGCCTGCGCAGCGCAGTAGCGCGGCAGCAGGCCGGCGGGCCCGCGCACTGCGTGCGGTGTGTGTGTGTGTGTGTGTGTGTGTGTGTGCGTGTGTGTGGTGTACCTGCGCCTGCGCAGCGCAGTAGCGCGGCAGCAGGCCGGCGGGCCCGCGCACTGCGTGCGGTGTGTGTGTGTGTGTGTGTGTGTGTGCGTGTGTGTGGTGTACCTGCGCCTGCGCAGCGCAGTAGCGCGGCAGCAGGCCGGCGGGCCCGCGCACTGCGTGCGGTGTGTGTGTGTGTGTGTGTGTGTGTGCGTGTGTGTGGTGTACCTGCGCCTGCGCAGCGCAGTAGCGCGGCAGCAGGCCGGCGGGCCCGCGCACTGCGTGCGGTGTGTGTGTGTGTGTGTGTGTGTGTGTGTGTGTGTGTGTGTGTGTGTGTGCGTGTGTGTGGTGTACCTGCGCCTGCGCAGCGCAGTAGCGCGGCAGCAGGCCGGCGGGCCCGCGCACTGCGTGCGGTGTGTGTGTGTGTGTGTGTGTGTGTGTGTGTGTGTGTGTGTGTGTGTGTGTGCGTGTGTGTGGTGTACCTGCGCCTGCGCAGCGCAGTAGCGCGGCAGCAGGCCGGCGGGCCCGCGCACTGCGTGCGGTGTGTGTGTGTGTGTGTGTGTGTGTGTGTGCGTGTGTGTGGTGTACCTGCGCCTGCGCAGCGCAGTAGCGCGGCAGCAGGCCGGCGGGCCCGCGCACTGCGTGCGGTGTGTGTGTGTGTGTGTGTGTGTGTGCGTGTGTGTGGTGTACCTGCGCCTGCGCAGCGCAGTAGCGCGGCAGCAGGCCGGCGGGCCCGCGCACGCAGCGCGCGCCGCGGCTGCGTGCGGGCGCGGCGCGGCCGGCGCGGCGGCTGGAGTCGCGCAGCGCCGAGGCCGTCTCGGCGGCCAGGTCCAGCACGCCGATGACGGGCTTGGTCACGGTGCCCACCAGCCCCTTGCCCACGCCCGTCAGGAACCCGCCCAGCCCCTCCTGCGTGGCGCCCTCGTAGCTGTGCTTCACCAGCGACGTCATGCCGCCTGCGCACCGGGACGACGCTCTCGTTGTTGGTACTGACAGACTATCGGAAGTATGCTCGCCGGGAGCCTCGACGTTACCCAAAGATATAGCCGAATATATTAAATATTGTATATCGCCGATAATCGGCTATATCGATGCGTAATGAGATCGTATGTCAACGTTTCGGCCCAGGCTTGGGAATAGAGAAAATGTTATGTCAAGAGCGGATCGGTGGAGGCCCTCACCGAGGATGCCCAGCCCCAGGCCCCGGAAGCCCGCCACCAGGTGTCCGCCGCTGGCCGCGCTGCGTATGCGCCGCCTGGTCTCCTCGTGCGCCTCGTCGCCCACCACGCGCTCCAGCCCGTCGCCCAGCGACTCTGCGCAAGCGTCTCTGTGCGGTCGATGCCTTGGCGAGGCATGCGCCGTGAGCGGACGAGGCCGACGAGGCCGACGAGGCCGCGAGGCCAGCGAGGCGTACCGGTGACCTTGGCGGCCGAGTTGGAGATGCCGTGCGTCACGTTCTGCAGCAGCGCGCCCACGTTGCCCTCCAGCAGCAGCCCCGACACGCCCTCCGACACGTCCGACACGAACCCCAGCGGGTTGCCCAGGAAGTCCCACGAGCCCAGGATCTTAGCCGCTTGCCACTTTAACTCCTACAAGAGTACCAAAATCAATATCTTCTATTCGACGTAAGGGACACAGGGAACATAGACCGTCACGTACTAAATAAAAAACTAAAGATTCTACCGTTTTCAAGAAAGAAAGCCCGTATGCAACAATAGTATCTTTGACAATTATAATACGCCTTACGATACGCAAGTACACCACATATATTTCTTTCATATGTGTTTATCAAAAAACTGTTTTAAAAATAACAATGCGCGAGACTGACAAAATCAAATTTTGACGCGAACTATATAATATATACAGCACTATTTACATATATTCTTGTCTATTAAAAGAAGAAACTTTATAAAAGTATTATATGTGAAAAACATATAATGAGCATTGCAGTGCAAGCAGGGGCTAGTGGGGGCTAGTGGGTCGCGCGGGTACCTCCTTGAAGTGCGCCAGCGTCTGCCTCGCGAGGCCGCCGGCGGTGTCGTACACGTGCGCGCGCTCGAAGGGCTCCAGCTCCACGGCGGCGTCCTCGAACTTGATGAGCGTCAGCCCCAGCCGCCGCTTGATGGCCGCCAGCGACCCCTCCAGCTTGTTGGCCGTGTACATCGACAGCCGGATCTGCCGCCCGAAGAGAACGGGTCATACCACTGACGGGTCATTCGAAGTGTTACCCGACTGAAGTGTGTACATTACAACCTCAGAAGATCCAGTGACAGATCCACACGTCGAGCCTTATGTCACGATAGACTGGCGGTCGTCGCGAGTCCCGTACCTGCGAGGGGATGATCTGTATGAGCGCGAAGTAGTATCTGGTGGCGTGCAGCGCGGTGAGCTCGGTGAGCACGCGCTGGGCCTCGCACTCGGCCTCGTCCGGGGCCTCGGCCGCCTCGGCCTCCCACACGCGCGCCCACGCCCACAGCTGCAGCAGCAGCCTGCGCGCGAGGACCTCGCATTGACCACTATGCCGGGAGCTCCTGCGTCTATCTACCGATGTATACGCGACCCTCCACGATTGTATTTGCAATACATATATGTTTTATGTTTACATATATTACTTGTCTTATCGAGATATGGGAGTTTTAGGAATGACCAGCGGCAGTCAGTAGTAAAATATAGAACAAAATAAACGGGCATCGAAATACTGTTCAGACGGAGACTTGTGGTTTTTACTGATTAAAAGGTGTCATTAAATGTCTTAAAAACGGCCGCGGGTGAGTATGTATGAGTGAGTATGAGCGTCCCCAGCGGACGAGAGCTAGCAGTGGGTACCTCTCCTCGAGGCGCACGGCCAGCGGGCGCAGCGCCACGACCAGGTGGCGGAAGTAGTAGGCGTTGTAGCGGCGCGTGCGCGCGTGCTGCAGCTCCAGCTCGGCGTGCAGCGCGGGCAGCGGCGCGCCGCGCTCGGGCAGCCGGTACAGCAGCGCGGGGCTGGGCGCGCCCGCCAGCTGGTTGGCCCAGCGCAGCGCGCCCACGCTCAGCGCCAGCGACAGCGCCGCGCCGCCCACGCCCGCCTCCGCCTGCCCGGACACACGCGCCAGACACACCTCCACTTTACTCCTATTCATATTCGACGCACGGAGGTTCGGTAGAATCGATCGTTCAAAGTCCAAGTCGCACGATTATGTCAGTAGCGTCGGTGGCTACGAGCGGTCGTCGCACGAGAGGCTACCGCCGTATACTCGAGTTTCGCCAGAGGCATACCTGCACGGCCTCGAACGACGCGTGCACCAGCTCGGCGGGCGGGTCGCGACTGATGAGCGACAGCGACAGGCCCGCCAGCGACAGGCGCGCGCCCCACTCGCGACGCGCCGCCCCGCGCTCCTCCGCCTCCTCCTCGGCGCCCTCCACCCAGCCCGCCTCCTGCGGAATACGCGTGAAACAGAAATGATGCGTACCGGAACGTTATCGTTCCCGTTCAAATATATATAGGTAGTGAATAGTGACCGGCTCGTCGTGGTCGATGATCTTGAGCCGGCGCGTGGGCCCGTCGGCCCGCAGCGCCACGTCGAGGCGGCCCGAGCCCGGGCGCAGCGTGTGCCAGCGCACGGGCGGCGGGGCCCGCGCCAGGGCCAGCTGCAGGCGCGCGCCGGCGCGGGCGGGCCCGGCGGGCGCCACGCACAGGTTGGCGTGCGCGCAGCACATGCGCGCGCCCGCCACGCGCCAGGCCTGCGTGGAGGCCCGCCGCGGGTCGGCGCGCCGCAGCGTGAGGCCCGCCGCGCTGCCCGGCCGCGGGGCCGCGTCCTCGATGTCCAGCACCTGCCGACCGGCCCGCTCGTTTAACTATCAGTAATGCACACGAATATTCGTAGCATAATTCTAATTCCCGTAGTGAAGCGCAACGTGACGCGAGACCCTCGACCCACCATAGAATGCGACGTGAGAGCGTTGTCCGGCTCGGCGTCGGTAGGCTGGGGCGGCGAGCTGCCCTCGTGTATCAGCTGGTCGTTGGGGCCGCGCCGCCACAGCTGCGATCTGAGATCAATCAATCGTCCTTATATCGAACGAGGTACGCGTTTCCTCGAACTAAAATCAATAAATATAATAATATATCGTTCGTACCTGTCCCCGTATCTCTTGCGGCCGAGTATCACGCGGGTGGTCCCCAGGGGTACCTCCAGGACGAGGATGTCGTCGTCCGTCGAGGACTCCCGCTCGTGCACCTCCCTGTGAGACATCCATTCGTTTCGCTATCGACGGCCGGCCCTCGGACACCGCGTGGGCGCCAATGTATATCTACCTCGCGGCGCTGCTGCCGACGGCGACGTAGATGAAGTTCTGGTAGAGCAGCTGGTGCGTGGAGCCCAGCGCCTGCAGCGGCACGGCCAGCCGCGGGCCGCCCGGCGCGCGCAGCGCCAGCACCGCGCCCCGCTCGGGCTCCGGCAGCGCCCAGCGCGCCACGCCGTGCGCGCCCACCACGCACTCCTCGCCGCACCCCACCTGCGCACGCATGGATCAGTATCTGGGCTGCGACCGACCATCGCTTTCACTAACTAGAATTCGAAGTCTAGTAAGAACGGGAGCGAGAGGGAGGGAGAGGAGCGAGACCTGATGAAACATGATGGAGACGGGCGAGTAGTTGTCGATGCGCAGCGGCGGCGGCGCGCACTCGCCGTCCGTGAGCACCACGAACATGGTCGCGCCCTGCGCCACCACCTCCACGCGCACCAGCAGGTAGCCGCCGCCCGGTTCCCTGCACACGGCTCGTCACTCTCGGCTCGCCTCCGGGGCCTCCGGGGCGGGGCGGGCGGGGCGGGCAGCGGGGCACCTGCAGGCCAGCGTGAGCGAGCGCGCGGCGTCGATGCGGAAGCCGCCCGACCAGTGCGTGGTGGGGGCGGGCGGCGCGCCGGGCCCGAGCGCGCGCGCGCACAGCAGGTGCTCGCGCTCCCAGCGCGCCCAGTGCCACGGCAGGTAGCAGCCCGACACCGCCGACACGTGCGTGGCCATCGCGCCGGGGTCGCTCTGCGCACGCGCACACACCGCACACGAGTCGATATATAGAGGAGCGCCGCACGGGCGCGGCCGTGTCGTATAGAGGCGTACCGACCAGCGTGGTGGCGGTGCACTTCTGCGCGAACTGCAGGTGGTGCGAGGTGTTGTTGTGCAGCTGGTAGCGCGGCGCGAAGGTCACGATGTTGGTGTGGCGGTAGCGGGCGCGGCCGGCGCGCACGCCCACGCCCACCGCGAACACGCGCGCGGCGCCCTCGCCGTCGGCCGACACCTGCAGCTTCTTGACGGCCTCGCCGGGGCCCAGCCCGAAGGGCGAGCACCACTGCGCAGTTAATTTCGCGTATAGAATTACCTACCTATGCTAATTTTAATAAAATTCTTCTATTTTGTGAATTAATCTGCGAATATTTTGTTTTTGTAGATATTTCTCAATTTCTTTTTTTTTCTATTTTTCAATTTTAGTTAAATAACAATTTATTTCAGTTTTTCATAATAACTTTAGCGTAGCGAACAGAAAAATAATAATAAATTATGTATTATGTACATCGTCCGCACGGATTAGTATTTTTTTTTAAATTGGAATACATTTAGATTATTTAAATGTGAGGGTGAGAGGGAGAGAGGGTGGGAGGGTGGTACCTGCGCGTTGGGCGCGAGGCCGGCGCCGATCCTGACGGCCAGCGTGGGCCCGCCCTCGGCCTCGGCGAAGGAGAACAGCAGCGGCGCCACCATGCGCGCCAGCTCGTGCTCCGCGAACTGCCCGGCCGCCTCGCCGCCGCCCTCGGCGCGGAACACCAGCGGCAGCCCCGTGCGGTTCACCAGCCAGTACGGCGCCGACACCGACACCTGCATTTATGTTCACAGATGAAGAAAGGCATGTTACGTCGGTTTGGACACATAGAAAGGATGAGTGAAGAAAGATTGTCGAAACAGATATACAAAGCAAAAGTGTGTGCAAGAAGAGGCAGAGGAAGGCCACGTTCCAACTACCTGGATCAAATAGATCGGACGCTCAAGGACGGGAACGTTAAGAGTACTCGAAACCGACGAGCATGTATGAAGAGACTGATGAATGTGGACGAAGCGAAAGAGGTATGTAAGTCTAAAGAAAACTGGCGCTCTATACTCTCTGCCTACACATGATTAAAGAATTGAAAACAGACATAATAGACACAATGAAAACGGAACTAGATAAAATAAAGAAGGAAACGGAGGAAATCAAACAGTTAGTCAGGACCTCCCTAGAAAACAACCCCGCCCCACAGACTAGGGCAGATCACGGGAGCCACGGAAGAATGTCTTACGCCGCCGCACTAACAGCCGCTGCCCCTAAAGCACCCAGATACCCAGTACTCATAGAGTCCGTCGACCCCAGGCACTCCAGCGAGGAAATACTCGAAAGGGTGAAGAAAAATGCAGATGTAATCAACCTTGGAGTAGGAATCAGCAGCATCAGGAAGACGAGTAGCCGCAAGGTGGTCGTATGCTGTGATGACAAAAAGGGAAGGGAGACGCTGCAAAAAGCCCTGAAAGACAACGACAAAAAGTTGACAGTGGGAGAACCTAAGACCCGCAACCCTCTTCTCAAGCTCATCGGAGTGGCCCAAGACCTTAGCGACGCAAAGCTGGAAGAGGCCATCCTAAAGCAAAACAAATCACTCACAGTAGAAATTCCGGAGCGCGACTGCGAGGTCAAGGTCCTCCGAAGGACAAAAGGCAGAAACCCAGCAGTGAACAACATAATCGTTCAAGCAAGCCCTAGCCTGTGGAACTGTCTGGTCGGCGCACGAATCCGAGTGGGCTACCAAATAGTCCCAGCAGTAGACCAATCGCCGGTGACACAATGTTACAGATGCCTGGGATTCGGACACCGCGCGCAAGATTGCACAGGAGCAACCGTGTGTGGATACTGCGCAGGCGCGCATGACTCTAGGGAGTGCCCAAATCGCGGTGAGGCCCCAGCATGCAGCAACTGCAAAAAGACAAATGCAACACATGTCGCCCACGCGGCCTACAGCCGGGAATGCCCTGAGTGGCAAAAATTCGACAGATTAGCGCGGCTCGGCGTCAGATTCTGCTAAGGGCGTGCCACGAGTATCCAACACAGCATACAATCCTCTTTCACAAAGCAGATCGATCAAAGTTCTGCAATGCAACCTAGGCCGCGGAAATACGGCCACACAAGAACTAAAGCAACACACAACGAGCAATAGTTACGGTATAGTATTCATAACAGAACCCTACGTTGGCAAAAACAAATCCATCAACAACATTCCCGGTTACCAAATATACCAATTCCCTCAAGACAGAACCACAAAGGCATGCATTGCCGTAAACAGCACACTCGGCGCCACTCTAGGGCTCACCAAATCCTCTACCCCCAATCTCAGCATTGTGCAACTAACCCTCCAAAATAACAACAAACTCAACCTATGCAGCGTCTATATCGAACCCGACTGTGACCAATACAACACTCTCACAAAATTTGAAATTTTCTTGAAGGAAACTATGCACGAAAAACATCTAATCTGCGGCGACTTCAATGGCTGGAACGAGATGTGGGGATCCAAGACAGCGAATAGAAGGGGAAAACAGGTCATGGACCTAATAACCACAAACAACCTTGAAATAGGCAATGTCGGAAATCTCCCCACATTCGAAACCATCACCCACAATCAGATAAGAACCTCCATAATCGACTTAACTCTCACCAACAAATTCGCAAACAATATACGAGACTGGAAAATAGACCACAATGTAACCCCATCATCTGACCATAACGCTTCAACTTCAACATAAACCTACACAACGATAGACTGAAAAAGAAAATCACAAACACCACATACAAATACAGCACCACAAACGCCGCAAAGCAAATACAGCAAAACGAAATAGACAAATATATCGAAAACATAACCTTGGCAATAAACAGAGCATGCAATAATTCCCTTAGAAGGAAAACTCAACCAAAACGCACCCCTTGATGGAACGAAGAACTCGAGGCACTAAAGAAACAAGTCCAAAACATCTCCATCACCGAGTAAGAGATCTCAAAAGGGGCAAAAAAGATCTGACAAATATACTCCTAGAACAACAGCAGGCTAGACAGAAATACTCAGAGGCAATCAGAAGAGTCTCAACAGAGAGCTTCAGAAACTTCTGCTCAAAACAAGGAAAAGAAGACGTCTGGTCCCTAACTAACAGGCTCTTAAAATCTCCACAAGCATACCAGCCACCCACAACATTAAAGTTAGGAAATAACTTACACACCAAGTCAAGTACTGAATCAGCACAGGCACTCCTAAACAAATTCTTCCATGACGACACCCCCGATAACAGCAAACAAACAGACACTCGGAACGCAGCAAACATCGAACCCAAAATGAACCTGAATTTACAGACATAGAAATAGAGGATTGCATGAAAGAAATGAACCCCAACAAAGCCCCTGGATCAGACCACCTCACCGCCGACATTTGCCTACGTTTTATACAATGCTATCCCACACTATTTACTACCCTCATCAACAAATGTATGGAAATAGCTCACTTCCCTACACCCTGGAAAGCAGCATTTGTCAAAACTATACCGAAACCCAACAAAGACGATCCACAAGACATTAACTCGCTCCGCCCAATCGGTCTAATAAATGTCTTCGGCAAACTGTTCGAAAAATTCATTGCCAAACGCCTAACACACCACCTCAACATCACAGGAACAGCAAACCCAAATCAATTCGGATTCAAACAACAAACCTCTACCACAAAAGCACTCAGTACAGCAATAGATATCATGAAAACAGCAAAACAACAGAAGAAATTAGTCACAACAATATCCTTAGATATAAAAGGCGCTTTCGACCACGCATGGTGGCCAGCCCTCCTAAATCGCCTACACCAAGTTAAATGCCCAGCAAACCTGCACAAAATAATAAACCACTATCTCACAAATAGAACTGCAGAATTAAACTACAGCGACGTAACCATCAAGAAAAAACACACGGGGCTGCATACAAGCCTCGGTTCTAGGACCCATATTCTGGAACATCATAATGGACGACCTACTAGAGAAACCATTCCCGAACGGATGCCACGTCCAGGCATACGCCGACGATGTACTCCTCATCACCATCGCAGACTCTACCACAGAGCTCGAAAACATATCCCACACAGCACTCTCAACCATCTTCGATTGGGGAGAAAATAACAAACTTACATTCGGTAAAGACAAAACCCAAATAATTACATGCACGCCTAAAGCTAAAAAGCAAAAATCAAAGCAGACAACTCCATACTAGAATATAAACAAGAAATAAAACTACTAGGACTAATAATTGATCAAAATCTAAAATTCATAAAGCACTCACAGTACGTAATCGCCAAAGCCCAGAAAATATTCCACAAACTCTGCAGAATAATCAGCATCAGCATAATCTACAAACAAGTCATCGAACCCATAGTCAGCTACGCAGCGGAAATATGGAGCTCCGCTACAAACTATCAATGCGTCACCAAATCATTAAGATCGCTACAAAGAGGCTTTGCCATAAAAGCCATCAGAGGCTTCCGAACCATCTCGACAGCAGGAGCGATTGCATTAGCAGACTACACCCCACTAGACCTAAGAATAAAACAAATCGTCATCATTAACTAAAAATCAAAGATTTTTGAGATATCGCGTCGTCGCATTAAATGAGCGATATGGATATCTATCGATATCGACATCGCTATGACGACGATGTAAAGCTGGCACCTTGATTCCATCCGTCTTCTTGACGGTGACCTTCGCGTTAAGGTAGAGCCTGCGCCCCTTGGAGTCCCGCAGTTTGAGCCTCGCGCTGAAGGAGGAGGCGCCCGCGCCGCCCACCATCACGGCCGTCGACCAGCCGAATCCTTCCAACTTCACACTCAGCTCCACGCCCTCCTCCACGTTCACCTGGAGCAGGTATGTCCGTTATATTCCGTGCGCGCGTGTTGTCGTGTGGGGGCGGGCGGGGAGGACGGGGAGGGCGGGGCGGGCGGGCACCTCGTGGAAGGGCCGGGTGTCTGCGGGCGCCAGGCGGCCCTCGGCGGCGCCGGCGCGGTGCAGCAGCTCCACGGGCAGCAGGTTCTCCAGGCGCAGCGCCGGCAGCAGCGTCAGCGTGTGCCCCGCCACCGGCGCGCCGCGGTCCGGCGGGAACCGCTCGCGGATTATCACACAGCAGAATCTACAACCGGAAACGCACTCGCAAGCTAGCTTCACCTACGATACTAAGTTTCATATTACAATATTTCAATATTACAAACGGACACTTCAATTTTGTTTATATGTATAGATGTATAGACTTACCTGTAGGGGGAGTCGGCGGGGGGGCTGCACTGGCAGTGCAGCAGGGCGGCGGGCGACGCGGCGTGGCGCCAGTGCAGCGCGGCGGGGGCGGGCGGCGGCGCGGCGCGGCGCAGCGGGCGCACCCACAGCGCGCAGCCGCCCGCCCCCAGCGGCGCCGCCCACGCCGCGCCCGCCGCCACCTGCGCGCCGCGCCCGGCGCCCGCGCCGGCCCACGGGGCTGCACACGCCACGCACGCGCAATGAGGGAACGCACGCACGACCGCACCCCGCACCTCGCACCTCGCACCCCGCACCCGGAACCCCGCACCGTTGCGGCGACCGTTCCCTCCCAAGACTATCCTTATCGAAACTAAACTTGGCTCGACTAAAGCAATCTGCTAACACTGCTACTTCGTCTAACATCTCTCACCGGATGATACTTTCGCTACTGATCGCACCTACGTAAGCCGATGACGTGGACGCGGTACGTATCTATACAATTATATACGAACGCTACGAGAACACTACTGACATCGTAACTGATTAATAAATATAGTTACTTTTATGAACCAAAGTGCCACGTCACTATAAATGAGTCAATCGAGCGACACTACACAAAAGTAAAATGAATACATGATGTAGCAGCCGGCGCAAGCGCGCGAGCGATACGACAGTTGACAAACACAGGGCGCAGCGCCGCGGGCGGGCGCGCGCGCAGGGGCGGGCGGCGCTGCAGGGCGGCGCACGCCGCGCGCACCGCACACGCGCACGCACACACGCACGCGCGCTCTACGCACCGGCACGCACGTCACATACACACACACCCTAGGTCCGGGTCGTACCTGATACCCTAGTTTGTCAAACGTGGTAATGCAGCGCGATACACCGGGGACATGTTCGTAGACATATACTATATTGATAACGACAACCGATAAAGCAACACAGCGATACGCGCCGCAATAGCCGGAGAGGGGTGACGAAGGTATGGAAGCGTCGGTCGGGGATGGCGTCGGAGCCAGTGCAGACGTGCGCGGTGCGCGTGTAAGTACGGGCAGCACCCACCGGCGGGCGGCGCGTGGTCCACGCGCACCTCGACGGCGTGCGGCAGGCGGTTGACCAGCTGCAGCGCCGAGCGCACCGTCACCAGCTTGCGCGCCGAGCCCTCCAGCGACACTTCCAGTACTAAGCGGGCTTCCTCGCCCGTTTTCTGCAATTACGGTTCCGCACTGATCACGTCTGCGATACGTCGGCGGGTGGGCGTCGGCGCGGCTTAGGGCGTACCGCGTGCACGAGGTCCCGGAAGTAGACGCCGACGCGGTCCACGCACACGGGGTCGGGCGGCGCCCAGTCGGCCAGGCGCAGCGCCAGCTGGTGCAGGCGCAGCTCCGCGCGCCGCCCGCCCCGCGCGCGCCGCCCGCCGAACGAGAAGGGCTCCGTGGCGCCACCGCGCACCAGCACCCACGAGTCGTCCGGGCCTGCCGCGCCGCCCGCGCCCCCCGCTGCCCCCGCGCCCCCCGCTGCCCCCGCACGCCCCGCTGCCCCCGCTCCCAGCCTGCGCGCACGCGCACTTAATATCTACATACATACATATCATCGCGCCAAGTCCCTAACGGGGTAGGCGGAAAGTATAGAGCGATATAATACTTTTAATATCTATATATATAAATAATAAATGTTATGTTGGTTTCTGTTTCAAAACTCAAGAAGTTCTGCACCGATCGAGCTGAAATTTTAGCATGGTATATAACCCGCATCGAGGATTGTTTTTATAAATTTTTTGCATCAGTCACATATCCACAGCGCAGCGTGGCAGGGTACAGCTAGTTATCCATAATTATCAGTCTGCCATATGAGTCTGAAGTATGTCATTCTGTGTCGAAATGAAGGATCTCGAAGTGCACAGCTGGGCGGTTGGGCGTGGGGCGTGGGGCGTGGGGCGTGGTGTACGCACTCGTCGGAGGCGGTGAGCAGCGTGGTGAACCAGAGCTGGTGGCCGGTGAGGTTGCGCAGCGCGTAGGGCACGAAGGGCGAGCGGCGCCGGTGCCCCGCCGGGCTGCCTGCGGGCGACTGCGGGGTCGCGCCCGGCTGCGCACACTGCGCACACACACGTTCACTATCAAAACAAACTATGATGTACGATACAATTATATGTTTTGGTACTGTAATATCACACTATGGCAATGTCATACGAGTTTCAAAGCTGTGTAGGTTTCTTAATGAATTTCAAAATTACAAATTGTGTACGAGTTCATATGTCGTCTATCTTTGAAAATGGTAAAACTCGAAATTGTAATAATTGCTTTGAAAAAGTACGATTAATAACTATTTACGAAAGATAGCCGGGGGCCGCAAAGGGGTTGCGGGGGTGCAGGGGGAGGAGGGGATACCTGCGGCGAGTAGTAGTCGGCGGTCCAGTTGGCGCGCACGAGCTGCACCAGCTCGATGAGCGCCGAGGTGACGTTGGCGTCCAGCACCTCCGCCGAGCGCACCTCCACCTGCACGCGCCCCAGCGACAGCTCGCTCGACAGGGTGTACTCCCAGCTCGTCGAGAACCTGCCCGCCCGACGTCGTGCTTTGTCATTACCCTCCCCACCAGACCACGGAACCGATATGCGCGCCACGAAAGTAGTTTAAATCTCGAGTATAGATTGGCGTGAGGTTGAGTGTGCAGCGTAGTGTAGTGTAGTGTAGTGTAGTGCAGTCACCGCCAGGGCTCGAGCAGCGGCTCCCAGCCGGAGAGCGCGCGGTTGTAGTAGTCGGCGCCGAGCACGGCGCGCAGGCGGCCGCCGCCCGCGCCGCCCGCGCGCGCCGCACCGCCCGGCGACGACACCAGCACCGGGTCCTCGAACGACTCCTCCGCCTTGCGCAGGTCCTGTCGGCGCATACTGGATCAGCTTCCACGGTCGACGTCGATCTATTCGTGAGTCGACCGATACACCTACCTGCTCGAGCTGCAGCTCCGAGAGGGACACTTCGAGCAGCGGCACGTCCGAGTCGAGGCAGTCGTCGATCACACACAGGGTTATGCACTCCGCGTTCACCTGCGCATAGTATATAATACTAGCTTATGCCCGCGGCTACGCCCGCGTGGACTTCAAAAAAATTTGCACAATATTTACCTGCTAGAATCGGTTCAGCCGTTTTGCCGTGAAAGAACCGCAAACATCCAAACTCACAAACTTTCACATTTATAATATAAGTAAGATAAGATATTGTGTACACGTTGGCTAAGAAGACCTTCGAAAGATTTCACTATTGCTTACAAGAATTACAGTATTGACGGTGAAAAGGTAATCAATCGTGGCCATTAACAACTGACCGTGCATTTTGATCATAAGCCATAGTTGTGTGACCTGCACGCTCGCTGAACTGGGAGTACCTGCACGGCAGTGAGCGGCCAAATGGAGGCGGCGGGCGGCGAGGCGACGGGCGGCGCGCGCGGCCGCTGCGGGTACGGGGGGTACGGGGGGTTCGCGGGGTACGCAGGGTACGCCGGGTACGGCGGGTACACCCAGCCTGCGCCCGCTCCCATGTGCACGCTGTTGGCCGGCGCGTCGTGCTCGTCCTCGCACAGCACCGCTTTACCTGCTCATAGAACACACCATTCCTCTCTTGAATGACACTGAAGCGCATAAATGTTTATTTAACGAAATTGAAAAATCATGTATGTAGGTGCGTCTATGAACGTCTCTATAGAAGGCCAAACTTTGTTTAGCTTATTAGAAAGAAATGCATGTTAAGTGTTGTTGAAATGTTGCATGCACATCATTCAGTGTTCAATAGGCAACGTAAATGGAAACACGATGATAATACCACAATCATATGGTCTAACGCTAGACGGTGCACATATGAGACAAAAGGTACATAGATGAGGGGTGACACAATACAACAAAGACATGATGCGAACATAATGACGTCTATGTCTGACAGGGTAGCAGCACAATAACGAGAAACAACATCCTTAGCCCTTATGCATGTCCTTACGCATGTTATCTTCCCACCTATCCTCCTCGGAACCACTATCAGTCGTGTCGAACAACTGGTGTAGTCTTGACGACCCTCCTGCCGTGCACAATGACTTAATAAAATTTCATTATTTTCGTTAACTAAAAGAGTAGAAGAAATTTGCAGATTGTGTAGTCATATCCTACCCTTTCGATTCTCAAGGGATGGCGTGGTGATGTTTACATACATACATATAATCACGCCTCTTTCCCGTAGGGGTAGGCAGAGACCGCTTCTTTCCACTTGCTACGATCCTTACATACTTCTTTCGCTTCGTCCACTTTAATAATTCCCTTCATAAATGCTCTTCGGTTTAGGGTCCTCTTGACCTGGCCTTTTTTCAAGACGTCCCTGATTTGGTCTTGAAACGTCCGCCTAGGTCTACCCCTTCCAACACTTTTATTCACACTGATTTTTATCATGCTCATGTGTAACAATGAATGAAGAACGATTGACGAAAAAAGTGTTTTTTCGTCAATCGTTCTTCATTCATTGTTACACATAAGCATGATAAAAATAGCCGGGCATATTCGTTTACTGTGTACTACGAAATTCCGTGGATCTAGTACAGCAATTAAGAGGGACCCTATACGTGGCGAGTGTTTGACAGTATGCCAGTGTGTGTGTGTGTATGTGTGTGTGCGTGTGCGTGTGTGTGCGTAAGATTACCGGAGAGGGCGGCCCTGGCCTGCGCGGGCAGCGACTGCAGCATGGCGGCGAACATGCGCATGTCGTGGTACGACAGGCGCAGGCTCAGCGTGCTCAGTGACACCTGCGCGCCATCAGGGGGGGGTCATCACACATACATAATGATATATAGGCATATTAGGCAAATTGACCCTTAATAGCACACCGAGTATGATTGTATACGCAGTCGTTTGCTCAGTGCTTTAATTTTGAAAGGTAGTAAGAGTCCACCAAATAAGAGTTCGCTTAAAAAGTTACGAAAATTGCTGTGCAGCAGCCGCTGGTGGTCTGGATGGTATGTATCAGTGTGTCAGTGTGTCAGTGTGGCAGTGTGTCAGTGAGACGTGCGTGGGCCATACGTGCAGCAGCCGCTGGTGGTCCAGCGCCACGGTGAGCGCGGCGGGCTTCACGATGGTATGTGTCAGTGTGTCAGTGTGTCAGTGTGGCAGTGAGTCAGTGAGGCGTGCGTGGGCCATACGTACAGCAGCCGCTGGTGGTCCAGCGCCACGGTGAGCGCGGCGGGCTCCACGATGGTATGTGTCAGTGTGTCAGTGTGTCAGTGTGGCAGTGTGTTAGTGAGGCGTGCGTGGGACATACGTGCAGCAGCCGCTGGTGGTCCAGCGCCACGGTGAGCGCGGCGGGCTCCACGATGGTATGTGTCAGTGTGTCAGTGTGTCAGTGTGTCAGTGTGTCAGTGTGGCAGTGTGTCAGTGTGGCAGTGTGTCAGTGAGGCGTGCGTGGGCCATACGTGCAGCAGCCGCTGGTGGTCCAGCGCCACGGTGAGCGCGGCGGGCTCCACGATGGTATGTGTCAGTGTGTCAGTGTGTCAGTGTGGCAGTGTGTCAGTGTGGCAGTGTGTCAGTGAGGCGTGCGTGGGCCATACGTGCAGCAGCCGCTGGTGGTCCAGCGCCACGGTGAGCGCGGCGGGCTCCACGATGGTATGTGTCAGTGTGTCAGTGTGTCAGTGTGTCAGTGTGGCAGTGTGTCAGTGAGGCGTGCGTGGGCCATACGTGCAGCAGCCGCTGGTGGTCCAGCGCCACGGTGAGCGCGGCGGGCTCCACGATGGTATGTGTCAGTGTGTCAGTGTGTCAGTGTGGCAGTGTGTTAGTGAGGCGTGCGTGGGACATACGTGCAGCAGCCGCTGGTGGTCCAGCGCCACGGTGAGCGCGGCGGGCTCCACGATGGTATGTGTCAGTGTGTCAGTGTGTCAGTGTGTCAGTGTGTCAGTGTGGCAGTGTGTCAGTGTGGCAGTGTGTCAGTGAGGCGTGCGTGGGCCATACGTGCAGCAGCCGCTGGTGGTCCAGCGCCACGGTGAGCGCGGCGGGCTCCACGATGGTATGTGTCAGTGTGTCAGTGTGTCAGTGTGGCAGTGTGTCAGTGTGGCAGTGTGTCAGTGAGGCGTGCGTGGGCCATACGTGCAGCAGCCGCTGGTGGTCCAGCGCCACGGTGAGCGCGGCGGGCTCCACGATGGTATGTGTCAGTGTGTCAGTGTGTCAGTGTGTCAGTGTGGCAGTGTGTCAGTGAGGCGTGCGTGGGCCATACGTGCAGCAGCCGCTGGTGGTCCAGCGCCACGGTGAGCGCGGCGGGCTCCACGATGGTATGTGTCAGTGTGTCAGTGTGTCAGTGTGGCAGTGTGTCAGTGTGGCAGTGTGTCAGTGTGGCAGTGTGTCAGTGAGGCGTGCGTGGGCCATACGTGCAGCAGCCGCTGGTGGTCCAGCGCCACGGTGAGCGCGGCGGGCTCCACGATGGTATGTGTCAGTGTGTCAGTGTGTCAGTGTGGCAGTGTGTCAGTGTGGCAGTGTGTCAGTGTGGCAGTGTGTCAGTGAGGCGTGCGTGGGCCATACGTGCAGCAGCCGCTGGTGGTCCAGCGCCACGGTGAGCGCGGCGGGCTCCACGATGGTATGTGTCAGTGTGTCAGTGTGTCAGTGTGGCAGTGTGTCAGTGTGGCAGTGTGTCAGTGAGGCGTGCGTGGGCCATACGTGCAGCAGCCGCTGGTGGTCCAGCGCCACGGTGAGCGCGGCGGGCTCCACGATGGTATGTGTCAGTGTGTCAGTGTGTCAGTGTGGCAGTGTGTCAGTGTGGCAGTGTGTCAGTGTGGCAGTGTGTCAGTGAGGCGTGCGTGGGCCATACGTGCAGCAGCCGCTGGTGGTCCAGCGCCACGGTGAGCGCGGCGGGCTCCACGATGGTATGTGTCAGTGTGTCAGTGTGTCAGTGTGGCAGTGTGTCAGTGTGGCAGTGTGTCAGTGAGGCGTGCGTGGGCCATACGTGCAGCAGCCGCTGGTGGTCCAGCGCCACGGTGAGCGCGGCGGGCTCCACGATGGTATGTGTCAGTGTGTCAGTGTGTCAGTGTGGCAGTGTGTCAGTGTGGCAGTGTGTCAGTGTGGCAGTGTGTCAGTGAGGCGTGCGTGGGCCATACGTGCAGCAGCCGCTGGTGGTCCAGCGCCACGGTGAGCGCGGCGGGCTCCACGATGGTATGTGTCAGTGTGTCAGTGTGTCAGTGTGGCAGTGTGTCAGTGTGGCAGTGTGTCAGTGAGGCGTGCGTGGGCCATACGTGCAGCAGCCGCTGGTGGTCCAGCGCCACGGTGAGCGCGGCGGGCTCCACGATGGTATGTGTCAGTGTGTCAGTGTGTCAGTGTGTCAGTGTGGCAGTGTGTCAGTGAGGCGTGCGTGGGCCATACGTGCAGCAGCCGCTGGTGGTCCAGCGCCACGGTGAGCGCGGCGGGCTCCACGATGGTATGTGTCAGTGTGTCAGTGTGTCAGTGTGGCAGTGTGTCAGTGTGGCAGTGTGTCAGTGTGGCAGTGTGTCAGTGAGGCGTGCGTGGGCCATACGTGCAGCAGCCGCTGGTGGTCCAGCGCCACGGTGAGCGCGGCGGGCTCCACGATGGTATGTGTCAGTGTGTCAGTGTGTCAGTGTGGCAGTGTGTCAGTGTGGCAGTGTGTCAGTGTGGCAGTGTGTCAGTGAGGCGTGCGTGGGCCATACGTGCAGCAGCCGCTGGTGGTCCAGCGCCACGGTGAGCGCGGCGGGCTCCACGATGGTATGTGTCAGTGTGTCAGTGTGTCAGTGTGGCAGTGTGTCAGTGTGGCAGTGTGTCAGTGTGGCAGTGTGTCAGTGAGGCGTGCGTGGGCCATACGTGCAGCAGCCGCTGGTGGTCCAGCGCCACGGTGAGCGCGGCGGGCTCCACGATGGTATGTGTCAGTGTGTCAGTGTGTCAGTGTGGCAGTGTGTCAGTGTGGCAGTGTGTCAGTGTGGCAGTGTGTCAGTGAGGCGTGCGTGGGCCATACGTGCAGCAGCCGCTGGTGGTCCAGCGCCACGGTGAGCGCGGCGGGCTCCACGATGGTATGTGTCAGTGTGTCAGTGTGTCAGTGTGGCAGTGTGTCAGTGTGGCAGTGTGTCAGTGTGGCAGTGTGTCAGTGAGGCGTGCGTGGGCCATACGTGCAGCAGCCGCTGGTGGTCCAGCGCCACGGTGAGCGCGGCGGGCTCCACGATGGTATGTGTCAGTGTGTCAGTGTGTCAGTGTGGCAGTGTGTCAGTGTGGCAGTGTGTCAGTGAGGCGTGCGTGGGCCATACGTGCAGCAGCCGCTGGTGGTCCAGCGCCACGGTGAGCGCGGCGGGCTCCACGATGGTATGTGTCAGTGTGTCAGTGTGTCAGTGTGGCAGTGTGTCAGTGTGGCAGTGTGTCAGTGTGGCAGTGTGTCAGTGAGGCGTGCGTGGGCCATACGTGCAGCAGCCGCTGGTGGTCCAGCGCCACGGTGAGCGCGGCGGGCTCCACGATGGTATGTGTCAGTGTGTCAGTGTGTCAGTGTGGCAGTGTGTCAGTGTGGCAGTGTGTCAGTGTGGCAGTGTGTCAGTGAGGCGTGCGTGGGCCATACGTGCAGCAGCCGCTGGTGGTCCAGCGCCACGGTGAGCGCGGCGGGCTCCACGATGGTATGTGTCAGTGTGTCAGTGTGTCAGTGTGGCAGTGTGTCAGTGTGGCAGTGTGTCAGTGTGGCAGTGTGTCAGTGAGGCGTGCGTGGGCCATACGTGCAGCAGCCGCTGGTGGTCCAGCGCCACGGTGAGCGCGGCGGGCTCCACGATGGTATGTGTCAGTGTGTCAGTGTGTCAGTGTGGCAGTGTGTCAGTGTGGCAGTGTGTCAGTGTGGCAGTGTGTCAGTGAGGCGTGCGTGGGCCATACGTGCAGCAGCCGCTGGTGGTCCAGCGCCACGGTGAGCGCGGCGGGCTCCACGATGGTATGTGTCAGTGTGTCAGTGTGTCAGTGTGGCAGTGTGTCAGTGTGGCAGTGTGTCAGTGTGGCAGTGTGTCAGTGAGGCGTGCGTGGGCCATACGTGCAGCAGCCGCTGGTGGTCCAGCGCCACGGTGAGCGCGGCGGGCTCCACGATGGGCAGCGCCGTCTCCTCCTCCAGGCCCAGCACGCACGAGAACACCTCCAGCTCGTTGAGCTCGCACGACACCGGCACCGCCGCCTCCGCGCAGCGGTACCGGATCACGGTCGTGCTCTGCCGGTCACCGCAATCACCACATACACTCACTCGCAATTACTACTATTACAATACGATATCGATGTCACGCTTCTTTATCTACACGCCTTCCCACAGGGGCTCGCGAAGGGGTTAGCTATAATAACACCCTCTTTTGTATGGAAATATGTTCAGGTCCCAACGTGACCGATGGGGAGTCCATCGTCGTTTCTCAAGGACGACTATTAATACGCGTTTTTTTTCGCAAACATATGGAGGTTTCCTCGCGATGTTTTCCATCACAGTAAAGCTCTATACTTGAGTTCAGAACGAGACATTGATACAGAACGGTATTCGAACTTCTTATATTTTGTACGAATTGGTATGACTGAGTGAAAACTATATCGGCCCCATATGCAATAATAGTGGCGTGTGGTTACCCGCAGTATGACGGCGTTGGTGTCCCACACGGAGGCGTCCTCGAGCAGCACCAGCTGCGAGTCCGTGATGTTCAGCTTGAGCTCGACGCGCGGCTCGGGCGGCAGCTGCGGCCCGGCGCGCGAGCGGGACGCCGCCAGCGCCTCCTCCCTGTCGCACACCTCGGTCACTGCCCCCTCCGCCCCCTCCGCCCCCGAGCCCCAGCAGCGCGCCGCATACTCACAGGTGCACCAGGTCGGGGTCACAGGCCGGCGGCGGCGGCTGCATGATGAACTGGTTGGCGGCCTCCCACCAGTCCAGCACCGCCATCAGGCGCATGTTGTTCACTAGGATGGTGTACGCCGAAGAGTCGCGCCGCTTCCTGGAACGCAGCACGAAATGCGAGGGCGGCCGGTGGTGTGGGGGTGGTGTGGGGGTGGTGTGGGGGTGGTGTGGGGGTGGTGTGGGGGTGGTGGGGGGTGGTGTGGGGGAGGTGTGGGGGTGGCGCTGCGTACCTGGCGTGCACCTCGGCCTGCACGCTGTGGCGCTGCTCGGCCATGGGCTGCACGATGTGGCTGAACACGTTCCCGCGCCTGTTGGCGGGCTCGCGCGCGTACCGCGTGTCGCTCACCAGGATCTCCTGCGAGCAGGGAACACGCGTCTAAGCCAGCTCACACAACTTTGTCAATTAGGTTACCTCGTGTGACTCAATCGAGCGATCCGCATATATCCGCAATAAGAATATTAATAGATCCCATAATGCAAATGTTATATATGCAACCTGCGACACGAGGTCGATGTCTTGGCTGAGGTCGGAGTAGGTCTCCACGAGCAGCCTGGACTTGATGAAGTTGATGCAGGCCAGAGACGACACGCCGTGCTCCAGCTCCAGCTTCACGATCACGTCGTGCAGGTCCAGCTTCAAGGAGCTGGTGGTCCACACCTGCAACACACCATTCAATCGGGACTTGGTGCCCCTTAATTGTCTCGTCTACGTCACACACGGTGTAAGTCCCTGCTCTAAGGACCAATGTATGGCATTGGTTCTATCGTAAAGTAATACAGTACATATATGTTATTATAAGCTAGCTGTGCCCGCGACTTCGCCCGCGTGGAATTTAACTACAAAGCTATTAGTACAATGACAGTAGCCTAAGTTACTCCTTATTACATCAGCTATCTGCCAGTGAAAGTCCCGTCAAAATCGGTCGCGCCGTTTCTGAGATGAGCCAGAACAAAGAAACAGACAAAAAATAAAAAAAAATATTTTGCTTTATGAACTGTATGTAATGTGTATACATCTATTTAGTAAAAAGTGGTTATTTAAATATTACAAATAGACATTTCAATTTTATTAATTGGTATGGATAACCCTAATGAAATGAAAATGAAAAAAGGGGCTGCGCCTAAACGCTGGCAAGACTAAGGTTCTGGTATTCGAAAGAGATGAACAAGTGACCGAGTGTGCTATATCGGTAAATGGGCAAATTCTAGAGCAAGTGAATGAATTTGTATATCTTGGAAGCATGTTCACACGAGATGGAAAGTATGAAAAAGATATTGAAAGAAGGATAACTGCCGGAAATAAGGTGAATGGAGCCATGTCGGCGTTGATGGGCAGTAAAAGTCTGAGCAAGAATTCTCGAGTGGCTGTTCACCACGCGATATTGGTACCTACCTTATTGTATGGCAGCGAATCCTGGGTATGGTAGAGGAAGTATGAAAATAGCTTGAATGCAGTCGAGATGCGATCTCTTCGAAAAATGTGCGGCGTAACGATACTAGATCGAATCCGCAATGAAGAGATTCGCAAATCAACTGGCGTGAATGAGGGCGTGATTATAAAGATGAAGAAAGGCATGTTACGTTGGTTTGGACACATAGAAAGGATGAGTGAAGAAAGATTGACGAAACAGATATACAAAGCAAAAGTGTGTGCAAGAAGAGGCAGAGGAAGGCCACGTTCCAACTACCTGGATCAAATAGATCGGACTCTCAAGGACGGGAACGTTAAGAGTACTCGAAACCGACGAGCATGTATGAAGAGACTGATGAATGTGGACGAAGCGAAAGAGGTATGTAAGTCTAGAGAGAACTGGCGCTCTATACTCTCTGCCTACCCCGTTAGGGACTTGGCGTGATGATATGTATGTATGATAACCCTAATTATTATTCCCTAATTGGCATTCCCCTAATTAGTATTCATATTCCATAACACAAGTTATTTATCTTAATAAAAGCTCTGCAACACGCGAGCTAGCGCCATCTACGGCAAGCGCTGAGGCGGTACCTGGTCCGAGCTGGCCTGGGGCTGCGGCGGGGGCTGCGGGGGCAGCAAGTCGTCGACGTTCTCGGCCAGGTTGTGCGCCAGCACGCCGCGTATCAACCGATACTGCGCCGGGTCCAGCGCGCACTCCAGCGTCGTCAGCGTGCCTCGGATCGCCAAGTCCGGCACTGTCGAACGTCACGCATACCGTTCAAACTGTACATACGTATGCTCACACTCACGTGTCAAATGTGTGAGTGAGCACGAATGCCAACCGTGGTGCGTGTCGGCCATGTTGGCCTCGATGCGCAGCGCCAGGTGCGCGGGCCGCGGCAGCAGCGCCGGCCCCACGCGGCGCAGGCGCAGGCCGCGGCCGCCGCGCACGCACCACAGCGCCAGCCCCTCCAGCCGCACCGAGCGCACGTCCAGCAGCGGCCGGCTCTCTGCGACACCACCGCACGTCGAGCGCCCGCCCGGGCTATACGATACATGTATAGGCTGGTGTAGGTGCGAGTGGTCACCGGCGTGGAGGGTGTCGGCGCGCTGGAAGCAGTTGTCGAGGTGCAGCGCCTCCAGGTGCGCGGCCAGCGCCGAGCGCGAGCGGCCCGAGGAGGGCAGCACGATGCGCGGCGCGCGGCAGCGCAGGCGCAGGCGTCGCCGCCACGCCGCGCCCGCCGCGCCCGCCGCTCGCTCCGACACCTGCGCGCACACACACACACACACATAGATAAGGCGCAGGCGCCGCCGCCACGCCGCGCCCGCCGCTCGCTCCGACACCTGCGCGCACACACACACACACACATAGATAAGGCGCAGGCGCCGCCGCCACGCCGCGCCCGCCGCTCGCTCCGACACCTGCGCGCACACACACACACACACATAGATAAGGCGCAGGCGCCGCCGCCACGCCGCGCCCGCCGCTCGCTCCGACACCTGCGCGCACACACACACACACACACATAGATAAGGCGCAGGCGCCGCCGCCACGCCGCGCCCGCCGCGCCCGCCGCTCGCTCCGACACCTGCGCGCACACACACACACACACACACATAGATAAGGCGCAGGCGCCGCCGCCACGCCGCGCCCGCCGCACCCGCCGCTCGCTCCGACACCTGCGCGCACACACACACACACACACACATAGATAAGGCGCAGGCGCCGCCGCCACGCCGCGCCCGCCGCGCCCGCCGCTCGCTCCGACACCTGCGCGCACACACACACACACATAGATAAGGCGCAGGCGCCGCCGCCACGCCGCGCCCGCCGCACCCGCCGCTTGCTCCGACACCTGCGCGCACACACACACACACACACACATAGATAAGGCGCAGGCGCCGCCGCCACGCCGCGCCCGCCGCGCTCGCCGCTCGCTCCGACACCTGCGCGCACACACACACACACATAGATAAGGCGCAGGCGCCGCCGCCACGCCGCGCCCGCCGCGCCCGCCGCTCGCTCCGACACCTGCGCGCACACACACACACACATAGATAAGGCGCAGGCGCCGCCGCCACGCCGCGCCCGCCGCACCCGCCGCTCGCTCCGACACCTGCGCGCACACACACACACACACACATAGATAAGGCGCAGGCGCCGCCGCCACGCCGCACCCGCCGCTCGCTCCGACACCTGCGCGCACACACACACACACACACACATAGATAAGGCGCAGGCGCCGCCGCCACGCCGCGCCCGCCGCGCCCGCCGCTCGCTCCGACACCTGCGCGCACACACACACACACATAGATAAGGCGCAGGCGCCGCCGCCACGCCGCGCCCGCCGCACCCGCCGCTTGCTCCGACACCTGCGCGCACACACACACACACACACACATAGATAAGGCGCAGGCGCCGCCGCCACGCCGCGCCCGCCGCGCTCGCCGCTCGCTCCGACACCTGCGCGCACACACACACACACATAGATAAGGCGCAGGCGCCGCCGCCACGCCGCGCCCGCCGCACCCGCCGCTCGCTCCGACACCTGCGCGCACACACACACACACACACACATAGATAAGGCGCAGGCGCCGCCGCCACGCCGCGCCCGCCGCGCCCGCCGCTCGCTCCGACACCTGCGCGCACACACACACACACATAGATAAGGCGCAGGCGCCGCCGCCACGCCGCGCCCGCCGCACCCGCCGCTCGCTCCGACACCTGCGCGCACACACACACACACACACATAGATAAGGCGCAGGCGCCGCCGCCACGCCGCGCCCGCCGCGCCCGCCGCTCGCTCCGACACCTGCGCGCACACACACACACACACACACATAGATAAGGCGCAGGCGCCGCCGCCACGCCGCGCCCGCCGCGCCCGCCGCTCGCTCCGACACCTGCGCGCACACACACACACACATAGATAAGGCGCAGGCGCCGCCGCCACGCCGCGCCCGCCGCACCCGCCGCTTGCTCCGACACCTGCGCGCACACACACACACACACACACATAGATAAGGCGCAGGCGCCGCCGCCACGCCGCGCCCGCCGCGCTCGCCGCTCGCTCCGACACCTGCGCGCACACACACACACACATAGATAAGGCGCAGGCGCCGCCGCCACGCCGCGCCCGCCGCACCCGCCGCTCGCTCCGACACCTGCGCGCACACACACACACACACACACATAGATAAGGCGCAGGCGCCGCCGCCACGCCGCGCCCGCCGCACCCGCCGCTCGCTCCGACACCTGCGCGCACACACACACACACACACATAGATAAGGCGCAGGCGCCGCCGCCACGCCGCGCCCGCCGCGCCCGCCGCTCGCTCCGACACCTGCGCGCACACACACACACACATAGATAAGGCGCAGGCGCCGCCGCCACGCCGCGCCCGCCGCACCCGCCGCTTGCTCCGACACCTGCGCGCACACACACACACACACACACATAGATAAGGCGCAGGCGCCGCCGCCACGCCGCGCCCGCCGCGCTCGCCGCTCGCTCCGACACCTGCGCGCACACACACACACACATAGATAAGGCGCAGGCGCCGCCGCCACGCCGCGCCCGCCGCACCCGCCGCTCGCTCCGACACCTGCGCGCACACACACACACACACACACATAGATAAGGCGCAGGCGCCGCCGCCACGCCGCGCCCGCCGCACCCGCCGCTCGCTCCGACACCTGCGCGCACACACACACACACACACATAGATAAGGCGCAGGCGCCGCCGCCACGCCGCGCCCGCCGCGCCCGCCGCTCGCTCCGACACCTGCGCGCACACACACACACACATAGATAAGGCGCAGGCGCCGCCGCCACGCCGCGCCCGCCGCACCCGCCGCTTGCTCCGACACCTGCGCGCACACACACACACACACACACATAGATAAGGCGCAGGCGCCGCCGCCACGCCGCGCCCGCCGCGCTCGCCGCTCGCTCCGACACCTGCGCGCACACACACACACACATAGATAAGGCGCAGGCGCCGCCGCCACGCCGCGCCCGCCGCACCCGCCGCTCGCTCCGACACCTGCGCGCACACACACACACACACACACATAGATAAGGCGCAGGCGCCGCCGCCACGCCGCGCCCGCCGCACCCGCCGCTCGCTCCGACACCTGCGCGCACACACACACACACACACATAGATAAGGCGCAGGCGCCGCCGCCACGCCGCGCCCGCCGCGCCCGCCGCTCGCTCCGACACCTGCGCGCACACACACACACACATAGATAAGGCGCAGGCGCCGCCGCCACGCCGCGCCCGCCGCACCCGCCGCTTGCTCCGACACCTGCGCGCACACACACACACACACACACATAGATAAGGCGCAGGCGCCGCCGCCACGCCGCGCCCGCCGCTCGCTCCGACACCTGCGCGCACACACACACACACATAGATAAGGCGCAGGCGCCGCCGCCACGCCGCGCCCGCCGCACCCGCCGCTCGCTCCGACACCTGCGCGCACACACACACACACACACACATAGATAAGGCGCAGGCGCCGCCGCCACGCCGCGCCCGCCGCACCCGCCGCTCGCTCCGACACCTGCGCGCACACACACACACACACACATAGATAAGGCGCAGGCGCCGCCGCCACGCCGCGCCCGCCGCGCCCGCCGCTCGCTCCGACACCTGCGCGCACACACACACACACATAGATAAGGCGCAGGCGCCGCCGCCACGCCGCGCCCGCCGCACCCGCCGCTTGCTCCGACACCTGCGCGCACACACACACACACACACACATAGATAAGGCGCAGGCGCCGCCGCCACGCCGCGCCCGCCGCGCTCGCCGCTCGCTCCGACACCTGCGCGCACACACACACACACATAGATAAGGCGCAGGCGCCGCCGCCACGCCGCGCCCGCCGCACCCGCCGCTCGCTCCGACACCTGCGCGCACACACACACACACACACACATAGATAAGGCGCAGGCGCCGCCGCCACGCCGCGCCCGCCGCACCCGCCGCTCGCTCCGACACCTGCGCGCACACACACACACACACACATAGATAAGGCGCAGGCGCCGCCGCCACGCCGCGCCCGCCGCGCCCGCCGCTCGCTCCGACACCTGCGCGCACACACACACACACATAGATAAGGCGCAGGCGCCGCCGCCACGCCGCGCCCGCCGCACCCGCCGCTTGCTCCGACACCTGCGCGCACACACACACACACACACACATAGATAAGGCGCAGGCGCCGCCGCCACGCCGCGCCCGCCGCTCGCTCCGACACCTGCGCGCACACACACACACACATAGATAAGGCGCAGGCGCCGCCGCCACGCCGCGCCCGCCGCACCCGCCGCTCGCTCCGACACCTGCGCGCACACACACACACACACACATAGATAAGGCGCAGGCGCCGCCGCCACGCCGCGCCCGCCGCACCCGCCGCTCGCTCCGACACCTGCGCGCACACACACACACACACACACATAGATAAGGCGCAGGCGCCGCCGCCACGCCGCGCCCGCCGCACCCGCCGCTCGCTCCGACACCTGCGCGCACACACACACACACACACATAGATAAGGCGCAGGCGCCGCCGCCACGCCGCGCCCGCCGCGCCCGCCGCTCGCTCCGACACCTGCGCGCACACACACACACACATAGATAAGGCGCAGGCGCCGCCGCCACGCCGCGCCCGCCGCACCCGCCGCTTGCTCCGACACCTGCGCGCACACACACACACACACACACATAGATAAGGCGCAGGCGCCGCCGCCACGCCGCGCCCGCCGCTCGCTCCGACACCTGCGCGCACACACACACACACATAGATAAGGCGCAGGCGCCGCCGCCACGCCGCGCCCGCCGCACCCGCCGCTCGCTCCGACACCTGCGCGCACACACACACACACACACATAGATAAGGCGCAGGCGCCGCCGCCACGCCGCGCCCGCCGCGCCCGCCGCTCGCTCCGACACCTGCGCGCACACACACACACACATAGATAAGGGCGGTCCATTCACCCGTGTGGTAGGAAAGGCGTCATCACAACTCATACGTAACAGAATGCGTATACGTATGCAGCACTCGGTGGGCATATAGTATAGCGTATAGTAATGTGCGACCTTGAGGCGCGCTTGCAGGATGACGCGGTGCAGCAGGCTGAACTCCCGCGCGAAGGTCTGCAGCTCCTGCACGAAGCGCTTGGTGTGCACGTACGTGGCGGCGCCCATCTCCACGCTCAGGCTGCTGTCGTGGCCCTCCGCCTCGGCTTCCGCCGGGCTCAGCCTGCCAATTATACTCGTGATAGCCGCAACTTCGCTTCGATCGTACTCTTTCGGAACCGTACTTAGTTAGCGGGGAGATTATTAATACATATTTTCAACACCAAGTCTCCAACGGAGCAAACAGAGAGAGCTGTTCCATAGGCTTAGAGAGCTGATGCGCGCAGTACGGTGGTATGTATGGTACCGTGGGGGGGGGTACCTCCTGTAGTGCACGGTGAGCGCGTCGCAGTCGTGCGTGCGGAAGGTGTCCCGCCAGAGCGCGGCGTGCGGCGTGAGGTCGGCCAGCAGCAGCGCGGCCAGCTCGGCGCGCAGGCGGCGCGCGCGCGGGCCGGGCCCGGCGCTGGCCACCAGCCGCGCGCGCCCCACCAGCGCGCGGGCCACCTCGCCGCGCCCCGCCACCAGCACGGCGCTCAGCGACCGGATGGACACCTCCGTCTGGCTCAGCGCGCCCTCCGAGCCCGCGCCGCCCTCGCCGCCTGCGCACCGCGCCCTCACTACCGTGCCCCGCCCGCCCTCGCGCCCGCCCGCCCCGGGAGGTACAGCTCACCGGCGTGAGGCGGCTGCGGCCCGAGGTCCGGGGGCGGCGGCTCGTCGCCGGCGACGCCGAAAAAGTCCAGCACCGCCACCCAGCTGTCGATGCTGACCACCAGGTTCAGGCAGTTGAATTCCACCTTGGTCAGCTTCGATATCTATATCATACGGTTCACGTATTTATTACCGCATTATTTAGTTAGTGTTTGTACACTTAATACAAACAGTATGGGCACAGGTCTAGGTTGGTCCAAACATTAAAATAATATTTTTTTTAATTTTACATATCGGTAAGTAAAACTAGAAAAATTACAGAGTTTTATTTATAAGGCTCATTTTAGTGGGCGAAACCCACAAATTGGAATTTGTCAGTTGAATAATTGGTAAAAATAAAAATAATTATCAACAGCCGCATAAAAAGATATTCAATTATCACCACAAAGTGTCCCATAACAGGGAGGTACAACTGTGCATCGAGCCGGCTACCTTATGATACTGTTCGACGAAGGCGGGGTGCCGCGGGTCCCGAGTGTGCACGGACAGGCTGACCAGCGTGTCCCCCGCCGGCGCGGGGCTCCCCTCGGCCGCGCCCCCCTCGGCCGCGCCCCCCTCGGCCGCGTCCCCCGTCGGCGAGCTGGGCGGCGTGGGCCCGCAGCGGCTGTCGCGCTTGCACCGCTGAGGCTGCACACATACGCTGGGTCAGCGCGCGGTGGGGGCGGTGGGGTCGGTGGGGGGGGGGCGGCTGCGACCTCCGAGGCGAGCAGGTGCAGGTCCCCGGGCAGCGAGCGCGAGGGCCGCCGCAGCTGCTGCAGCGCGCCGGCAGGCGAGGGCGCGGCGCCGCTGCCGGTGAGGAAGTCGGGGCACGACTTGGACACGAACACGGCCTTGGGCGGGCCCTGCGGCGCGCGGGACACCATCAGCAGCCGGTGGCGGGACTCGCGCGGCTTGCTCAGGTCCTCCATCGTCACCGACTGCAGCGACACCTGCCGGGGCCACACTTCGCTTTATACCACACTTAAATTTCATAAGATTTTTTTCTAGATGTAGTTTTTATGTAGATGGGAAGCCAGCGTGTCTGAACAGGTTTCATACACCAGCACACTAGCCCAGTACCAGCACCCGGCCCATCTTCCATGGAATCAAACTCATACCGTCAGGTACTTGCGTCGTCTCTGGCAATACCAGTCGGCTCAAGTAGACTAGGCACGTTGACGGTGGCAAGGGACCGGCGTATGATATCGTTGAGTGCGGCATGTCTCGAGAAGGGGCCTGCACTTTATTGGCATGACAATACGTGATGTCCTAGCTTGTCGACATCACTGCCACAGAGACATTTATGAGGAGCGCAGACCGGAACCATAAGCCGTAGACAGGTCGCGATTCGGAGCGTGTCAGGCTCAAGAAATGTTCCTGTATTTGACGAAGGGTACGCGTGAAGCCAGTAGCCGGCCTCATCGGCCGCCGAACCTGTACTACAGCTCCAAAGATTGTCATAAGTAAATTTGCAGTTTAAGTCGTCCCAGCTCCTTTGTGAATTTGGAGAAACTGGAAAATTTCGACCTGGGCATGCAATTAAGAAAGCGTTTCTATCTTCTTCCAAGCCAGCAATCTCAAAGTTTGAAGGGGATGCCTTTAAAATTTTACTTATGAGAGTTTCTGAACTATGGACAGAAGGTAGGAAGGCTGATAAAGCGACACTGGAAAATTTGCGATTCCCTAAACCACCATTACGGTAGGGATGCTTAGGTCCAAGACTGCTCGTTCATCTGCATATTAAGAATCGATTCTAACCTAATTTTGATTAAGTCATCTACTTGTGTCAAAAGATCTGGATGATTACAAAAGGAGCAGCAACGGAGCACATACGTAAATTTTGGGACGAAAAGACAGAATTTTAATATGCATATTGTGGACTAATTTAAAGGAGACGGTCAGCAGAATTTTGAAATTTAGTAATAGAATTATTAATCGATTCATCAAAATTGGAGAACCTAAGAGGTAAAGGGAATTACTTTTAACTATTTTAATATTTGGAGCCAAAAAAATTTTTTTTTTCATGACATTTAAATTTAGGTCGCAGTTATTTCTAAAAAGTTCGCATTTGCTAAAATTAAGCTCCAAACCAATGGCTTCAAATTTATTTTTTATTAAAAAAAGGTCCGAAAACATAGTATCCACATCACCTACTAGGGTTGGACTTAGAATTAAAATTTTTGATTATAGGATTTATAGCCAAACTAAAAATTGCAGGCCCAAGGGGATCATCCTGTTGACAACCTACTTCCGAGGACAGTTCGTTAGAACGATATAACAATTTTGTTGGGTCAGCGTAACTGAGGAGATGATAATTGTATATTTCCGGTATATGTTGTTTTATTTCCGTCAGCAGGGTATCCCTGTTTACTGAATTGAATGCATTTTTGAAATCAATTTTGAGCAACACGTCAGGCTGTCCGTAAGTTAGGAAAGAGCGTAGGGCATGGACGGCTGCCTCACACCCTCCTTTTACACCGAAACCTAACTGTACGGGTTCAAATTCCGAATTTAATTTTGGTAAAATATGTCGAACAGCAATTTTGGAGGCCAGAAGTCGTATTGTTGATCCAACAGCAATTGGTCTCACCCCTCCGTCCTTTTTGGTGAGGGCAATGAGGTTCGCGCCGAAAAAAATGGGTACAATTTCTGGATTGACATTACCGGAATACATAAAGTTGATTAATTTGGTGATCGAATTTACAAGTTGCTCGCCTGCATCACACACAGAATGCGATGTTAAGTCTTTCAAATGTTCGTGAGATTGGTGAGATTCCATCCAAACCTGCATATAATCATCGGCATATATTATCAAGTATCAAATAAAAATAAATATAAAACGGTCATTAACAAAATGAAATATGTTACTTAAAAAAAACATAAAGATCCAGACAAAGTATGTTTTAGTATCTGTGTAGTGAACCACTACCTTACATTGTATACTGGTTGTACCTATTGTTGTTTCTTGTTATATCTACATCTGCTGTATTTTGCGCATGTAAGGTCAATCTTCATAGCGCACCACTTTGGCTCCGCCCCTTTGATTTTTTTTTCATAAATTTCGTGAAATTTGGAGAATTGAACGAAATAATTTGTAACTACTGTACTCATGACAAAATAACAAATAAAAACAAATCGCAATCTGCGGACGGTAATCGATTTATTTGATGACAGGTCTATTCTGAGTACGGAGCTGTTAATTTTGGAATAAACCTATTATTTCGAGAACAAAGGTTTTATTGAATTTTATTTAGATTTTATTATTATGAACTACGATTATATAGATAACCCATTTCTTTTTCTACGTACATAGTGACATTAATTTGGTAATTTGTACCAAGCGACACTTTGTATTTTTCTGAGAATGAAAATATTTCGTGGCGATAGATCTATTAATTAGATGATACAAGTTGATGAGAAATATAAACTTTGATAACACAAAATATAAGTTCCCATATGTAATTCACGTTGTACTTAACTGCGCGATCGATATCAAACAATATCATTCAGTAGAAATAGCTGTAATAAGCAAGGAAGCCGAGCCACGAGGGATCGTGCAGAAGTATAAACATTACGTGAAGTAGTACCTGCAGCATGGTCTCGTACTGGTGCACCTTGGAGTAGTCGAGCACGAACTCCCTGAAGGTGAGCTCGACCAGGCTGCGCTCGCCCTCGCCCAGGTCCGCGCGCAGCTCCACGCTGAAGGTCGGCAGCTCCAGGTGCGCTGCTCCACATCACCATTATTACATACGCATTACGCGCATTGCCTACGGACTCAAGCCGCCTGCAATACCTTCATCTCAATTTGAATACGGGCTAGATTGAATGAGCAACGTTCACATGGTGTTAAAACTAAAAATATTCGCCCCTAATAGAAACACGTAGGACTTTGAAATCGTCGACGACTACAATGCATAATTAAAATTTTAAGTTAGTTGCATTAAATGAGCGATATATATTTAGATCGTTATATAAGCAGAATAGTCCGTACCGGTGAGCGGCACGAGGCCGGGCGGGCGGCGCGGGGCGGGCGGCGGCGCGGGCGGCGGCGGCACGGCCAGCTGGGCGGCGCGCAGGGCGGGGTCCATGCGCAGCGTGGGCACGGCCGTCTCCACCACCACGCCGCCCTGGGACCGAGCCATGGGCCGCGTGCGGTTTATCATTCGGCATTTAAATCCTTACCAATTCTACAAAAAAGCAGACCGCCTAAGTTCAGACATAATCAGTATTGCTGAGCCGTACCTGCGCAGGGGGCGGGGCGGCGCTGTCGGTGACGTCACCCTCGGAGGACACCCAACGCAGCGTCTCCAGCAACTGCTCGTACTGCTCGCGCCGCGCCGACACGTGCAGCCCGCCCACTATCTTGCCGCTCAGTTCGCACTGCAGAAACACGTTTATTAAATTTGACATCTTCATCACATTAAGATCACAAATATAATATATACACGGCCAGGTGCATAGCCCGCGTCCACGTAGTGGGCGGCCAGCTGCAGCGAGCGTAGTGCCGGCAGGTACCTTATAGCCCGCGTCCACGTAGTGGGCGGCCAGCTGCAGCGAGCGTAGTGCCGGCAGGTACCTTATAGCCCGCGTCCACGTAGTGGGCGGCCAGCTGCAGCGAGCGTAGTGCCGGCAGGTACCTTATAGCCCGCGTCCACGTAGTGGGCGGCCAGCTGCAGCGAGCGTAGTGCCGGCAGGTACCTTATAGCCCGCGTCTCCGGGCGCGTCCACGTAGTGGGCGGCCAGCTGCAGCGAGCGTAGTGCCGGCAGGTACCTTATAGCCCGCGTCCACGTAGTGGGCGGCCAGCTGCAGCGAGCGTAGTGCCGGCAGGTACCTTATAGCCCGCGTCCACGTAGTGGGCGGCCAGCTGCAGCGAGCGTAGTGCCGGCAGGTACCTTATAGCCCGCGTCTCCGGGCGCGTCCACGTAGTGGGCGGCCAGCTGCAGCGAGCGTAGTGCCGGCAGGTACCTTATAGCCCGCGTCCACGTAGTGGGCGGCCAGCTGCAGCGAGCGTAGTGCCGGCAGGTACCTTATAGCCCGCGTCCACGTAGTGGGCGGCCAGCTGCAGCGAGCGTAGTGCCGGCAGGTACCTTATAGCCCGCGTCCACGTAGTGGGCGGCCAGCTGCAGCGAGCGTAGTGCCGGCAGGTACCTTATAGCCCGCGTCCACGTAGTGGGCGGCCAGCTGCAGCGAGCGTAGTGCCGGCAGGTACCTTATAGCCCGCGTCCACGTAGTGGGCGGCCAGCTGCAGCGAGCGTAGTGCCGGCAGGTACCTTATAGCCCGCGTCCACGTAGTGGGCGGCCAGCTGCAGCGAGCGTAGTGCCGGCAGGTACCTTATAGCCCGCGTCCACGTAGTGGGCGGCCAGCTGCAGCGAGCGTAGTGCCGGCAGGTACCTTATAGCCCGCGTCCACGTAGTGGGCGGCCAGCTGCAGCGAGCGTAGTGCCGGCAGGTACCTTATAGCCCGCGTCCACGTAGTGGGCGGCCAGCTGCAGCGAGCGTAGTGCCGGCAGGTACCTTATAGCCCGCGTCTCCGGGCGCGTCCACGTAGTGGGCGGCCAGCTGCAGCGCCGTATCGTGCAGCACCGGCTTGCCCGCCGACACGTCGTACACGTCCTGCATGCTCTCGCCCGTCACCTGCTGCTTCTTCAGCTTCTCTGCCACGTCCAGCTGCGCCCGAGGGACGAATTCATTAATACTAACTCCATTTATATCAAACTTTTACGTGTAATTATGGAATAAAATGTATGTTATTTGAAACCAGTGTTAAACAGGGCGCACTTGGCTGCGTGGTGGGCGTGTACTCACGGTCGCGAGCGAGATGTCCCGCACGCGCACGCGGTAGAGCGTGCGCTGCGGCGGGCCGGGCCGGTTGGTGAGGCTCATGCGGCCCAGGTGCGCCACGAACACCTGCGAGCTGTGCGCCGAGCGCGGGACCACCACCACGGGGGACTCCAGCTCGATGCACACGCTACCCGATGCACATGACACACACAGGATGCTCTCATTATATTGCCATAGTGCTTCAGCAAGACGGCTCGACATTCATATATAACCGATTTTCATACTTCTTTCGCTTCGTCCACTTTAATTATTCCCTTCATACATGCTCTTCGGTTCTTTTTTCAATCGTTCTTCATTCATTCTCTCGACATGGCCAAACCATCTCAGCATACGTGCATATAACGCTTATTTAACTCCTATCATACTTCTTAACGCTCTCATCTCAACTGCATTTATTCGGCTTTCATGCTTCTTCTGCCATACCCAACTTTCACTTCAGTACATGAGTGTCGGAACCAACCACCCCCACGCACAGCCAAACGAGCCTTGAAAGACACATTCCGACTGCCCATGAAAGAGTGCAAAGCCCCATTCATCATGTTTCCTGCATTCACTCTTCTTTCAATATCACTCTCACACTTTCCATCTCTTGTAAACTTTGAACCCAGATACACAAACTCATTCACCGGTTCAATTTGTTCATCTCCAATCACGATATTGCACTCTGACACTGCCTCATCTCTTTCAAATACCTTCGTCTTCTAAACATTCATCTTCATTCCCTTTCTAATAAAAGCTCCACTCATAGCAGTTACCATCTCCCGCAACTCCTCGGCCGTAGACGCAAGTAATACTTGGTCATCAGCATACAGAAAACACTTGACGAGTAACTCATTCATTCTCAACCCACTTTCATTCTCTTTTAAATCTGTCAAGCAATTGTTCATGAACAGATTACACAGCCACGGTGACGCTACACATCACTGTCTAACACCTCTCTCGATATGAAATTATTCAGTGTAGGCCCCGTTTATCCTCACATAAGCAATAGAATCCCTATATAGAGATTGCAATGCCCGCACTAGGTTGCTGCTCACACCGTTCACGGACAATGCTGACCACCATTCATTCCTCACCACTCTATCATAGGCCTTCTCGTCATCAAGAACACGGATTTATTGTCATTCAGTCGCCATTCGTTATCGCCGATCCCGCAGTACTAGGGTATATGCTTCCATAGCTGAACATACCTCAGTACAATATTGTCCGACTTCAAATCGGCAGGATCGTCGAGCGACGCCCCCATGCTGACGGTGCGCCGCCGAGGGGACACGCCCTCGGTCGATTGGGACAGCTTCGGGTTGGAGTACAGGCTCTCACCCCTAGGGTGCAAGTAAGGTGCCGGCGTTAAGTATGAGTATGAGGGCTGGCGCAGGAGGAGGGGCAGGCGGAGTACCTGGGGTGCACGAGGCCGATGGCCATGTCGGCGGCGGCGGCGCGGATGGAGCGCGCCAGGTTGGCCAGGTAGTGCTTGAACTCCGTGAGGCAGGAGCGCAGCTCGCGTAGCAGCGGGCCCGAGTGCGTGTACCACACGCTGGCCACGTGCAGCGCCACGCTCGCCGCCACCACTGCGCACGCGCACGCACACGCTCACACACACGCTCACACACACGCTCACACACACGCTCTCACACACCCGGGGGCAGGAGTGGACACGTAACGACGCAAAACATCTCGATTAAGGCGAGAGGTCGAAATATCGTTTCAATTTATATTGCCCGACTAAGGACAGTAATATCTGTGTCTACAAGGCGAGGAATCAAATCTAATAAAATAAATCATTCTTAAATTATATCAGTTGTAAAAAGTGGTATTTATCCGCGGGGAATCGAGGGCTAGACCGAACCAGGTGCATCTGCGTCGTCCGGCGTGTGCACCCTCCTGTGGATGGTGAAGAACAGCGCCTTCTCGTGGTCGGACGGCAGCGTGGGCGGGGGCGGGGCGGGGGGCGGGCGGCCCGCGCCCAGCACGCGCGTGTGCAGCCCGCCGCCCTCGCACAGCGACACCACCTGCACGCCGCCCAGGGACCCGCCCACCTCCACGCGGGCCGCGTCTGCGCAATGCCGCTAATCGATTACACTCATATTATCCTAGCGACTATAAAGTCGCTTCATTACATATAGACGACGTGGTCACTGACCGACAGTGGCCTGTATCTTGGCCTCGCTGATAGTGGCGGTGGCTATCTTCCTGGCGACGGCGTTGCCCTCGTGCACGGCCGCGCGCAGCAGCAGCACCCCCAGCCGGTGGAAGTCGAACGTGATCTCGGTGCGCACCTCCCTCTGGCACGAGGCACGAGGTGTCGCGTTAGTGTGAGAGTGTGCGCCGATGCGCCAATAGGGTGCCGGCGCGGGCCGCCTGCGGGCTCACCTTGGGCAGGCGCGGGGGCGAGGCGGGGGGCGGCGGCGCGGCGCGGGGGGCGCCGCCCGCCGGCCGCAGCACCCGCTGCGTGAACCCGATGAGCTCCACTATCGTCTCTTGGTTGGCTGGAACCAGACCAGGGCTTTAACCGTGGACATCCGCTGGCACGTTACGTTGCGTGCAGTGAATTGAGACACACCTATGATGTCCAAATTGTTGAAAGATATGTTGGCTATCTGCAGATCTTCGGAGTCTGCGTCGCCCTTGACGAGACAGAGCTCCAGCGCGATGAGGGCCTCGGTGTCGACCAGCCCCGCGGCCCCCCAGGCGGCGCCCCCCGCGCCCCCCGCGCCCCCCGCGCTCCACCAGGGGCTGGCGGCCCCCCAGCCCGAGCTGAACGTGTTGCCGCTGGCCGACATCCACGCCGGGGTCGGGCTGACACGACTCGGATCTATCGTCTCTAGAATAACAAAGTAACTGTAACCGCGGCTTCGTTCACATAAAAAAAATCAACATAGTAATATTGGATGATTTTGCTGTCAAGTTGAGCCATGATTAGTTTACCAAACGCCAAAACATGACTGTTCCGGTTGCTCACTTGAGCCATCATGGATTGCCCATGCAACCTTTTGATCCCCATCCCACCACCTTGATTTTGCTTTATATAATAATATATCCTCCTGCCTTACCACAAGGGTCCCCGAAGGGGTAGGCAGAGGTAATACCCACACTCCCACTTTCCGCCAGAGATATATTTAAGGTGCCAACGTGACAGATGGCGAGTCCAACGCCGTTTCTCAAGCACGACTATGCAGGTTTCCTCTCGATGTTTTCCTTCACCGTAAAGCTCGTGGTGTACTCGTACGTCGACTAATCACTGTACTTAAGTTCAGAAAAACTCATTGGTACAGTCGGGATTCGAACTTGCGATCTTTGTGACACAGTCAACTGCTCGAATCACTCGGCCACCTTAAACCTTAACCTTAAACCTTAGGAGATAGATCAAATACATGATCGATAAAAATGTCCGCGATGGTATTTAATTATGACTAAAGGATAAACCACCATAACAATTTTTATCTTTTGCAATTGCATATTAATATCAATATTGCACCCGTGCGAAGCCGGGGCGGGTAGCTAGTAATGTTATATACCAAGCATGTCGGTAGTTACTTTTGGAGGACGTCTGGTGGTGCAGCGAGTGGAGCGCCTGGTGGAGCGCGAAGGGGTGCGCCAGCGCAGGCGCGGTGCGGCGCTCCGGCGCGCTGGGGGACGTGGGGGACTCGGGGGACGTGGGGGACGTGGGCGACGTGGGCGACGTGGGCTCCGAGCCGAGGATGCTGCCCGACGCCGTGTCCATTCTACAAATCATATGAGGCTATAATAGTACACCGCACTTCATACTCGTTGCGGGAGGGGAGGGGAGGGGGTGGGAGCGGTGGGTACCCGAGGTGCTTGTGGCTGGCGACGAGCAGCTCGAAGTCGGGCCCGTAGGTCTGCAGCGCGTCCACCAGCAGCAGCGAGTGCACGGACAGCGCCAGCGACACGTCCCGCGGCCGCGCGCTCAGCGCCGCCTTCACGCCGCACACCTGCACCTCCGCGATGCTGCGCCCGCGCGACTGCACCTGCGCCGGCCCGGGCTCAGCGCACTGCTCAGCGCAGCCCCCGCCCGCTCAGGGGTCCGCACGTACCTCGAGCGACATCTGGTCGATGGCGAACTGCAGCATGAATAGCGTGGAGTTTTGATGCGAGGACAGCTCGGAGCGCTCCGTATCGGAGCCGACGCTGTACTCCTCCTCCTCCTCCTCCTGCGACGAGCTAGGCCCCGCGGGGCTCTCCGGCGAGCTGCGGTAACATAATTTAAAGTGTAAGCGAGAAGTTTGCGCCGTGCGTGGGTGTGTGTGCGTGTGCGAGTGCGTGTGCGTGTGCGTGTGTACGTACGCGAACACGTCCCGCAGCTGGTCGTCGCTGAGCACGGCGCGCAGGGCCCGGAGCTTGTGCTCGCTGAGGTGCACGACCAGCGCGGGCAGCGAGCCGGCCAGCGCGCCCGTGGGGTAGTGCGGGTCGCTGGTGGCCACCACGCGCCGCTCGGCCTGCACACGCGCGCGTCAGCAGCCGGCCGGCGCCTGCGCCTGCGCCGCCGCCGCTGCGACCCTCACCTGCAGCGATATGCTGAACCGGTCCAGCAGGTGCAGCGACGACGTGCTCTTGGTGTGCGCGTACTTCCAGTTGTCGCGCACTCTGCCCACCAGTATTTGCAGGTCGCTCAGCTCGATCTTATACCTGAAACGATACGGCTTATGATGGTGAGATGGGACTTCTCTGCCACTTAGCTTTTCATCGTCGCTTGCAAATATAATTTTATTCGGTCATATTTTAGGGGGCGCTTCGATGTACGCGGCCGTCTCAAAATCTGTATCTTCCCTATGTAATTCATATAAAGTACAATCTTTCAAACCTCTATAAAAAATAAGTAAATAAAGTAGTCCCGTCACCTATCGTACAGCTTGTTGTGCAAGTCGACCGCGTCGAGCGCGTGCTGGTGGTGGGCGGGCAGCGGGCCGGGCGGCGAGCCGGGGGACAGCAGGCTGCCGGGCGGCGTCGAGCACGGGGTCATGAACATCTCTGCCGCAGAGGACGGACACCTTCACTCTCGCATCCCAGTGTAGAGCACGCTGCGAGAGCAGACGCAGTACCGTCGTCGTCCGTGGAGTCCGGCGGCGGCGGCGTGTGCGGCGCCGGCGGCGGCTGCGGCAGGTGCGCGTTGGCCAGCCGCAGGCGGCCGAAGTCCACCACCAGCACGTGGGCGTCGCGGGAGGTCAGCTGCTCCACGAACAGGATCTGGGGCGCAGAGATGTCCAGCTCCACCTGCCACGTGCGCCGGTCGCCCTGCTCGCAGAGAACTGTACGTTATTCTGTGCCTGCAGTAAACCTTATTATAAATTATGTCATTAGTATATTTGTGTCTGTGGTGTGGTTTTTGTGGTGCAGTATAGTACCGGATGCGGGCGCACGAGGCGCTCGAGGTGCGTGGCGAGGCGCGCGCGCGTGGAGTGCGACACGTGCGCGTAGGGTGCGCCCCGTCCGCCCCACGGCGCGCCCCGCCCGCCCCAAGGCGCGCCCCGCCCGCCCCAAGGCGCGCTCGCCAGACGCCGCAGCCAGCGCGCCGCCGCCGGGCACCACACCACCTCCACCGCCGCCGACCGCACGCGCAGCCTGATTCATACTCAGTGTATATATCAATACTTTTCGTGGACTCTTCCGTTATTCCAATACACAGTACGATGTCAACGCGTACAAAACGGTAAGCATATACTCACTTGTAATCGCAGTTGAGTCCGAAAGGTTTCTTCTCGTAGGTTAGCTGGAAGAGCGGCTCGTCGTCGGAGTGCGCGAGCGGCGCCGCGTGCGTGCGGCACCACGCCGACGGCGCCCCGCGCGAGCTCAGGCCCTCGCGGATCATGCCCTGCGACACACGCCGCCTTTCAACCGCTATCTAGTACTCGGCGGGCAGCGGAACGGTAGCTCCACTCGATGCGGGGCCGCGAGTGCGAGTGAGCGAGAATGGACTAACGTGCGGCGCGATGAGCACGGGGAAGAGCGTGTCGGGCGTGATGCGCTCGCGCAGGCACACGGAGCCCAGCGCCACGTGCAGCGCGTGCGAGGCGGCGCGCGGCCGCGACTCCACGCCCGCGCACACGCCGCTGAACTGCAGCTCCAGCGCCCCGCCCGCTCCCCCCGCCCCGCCCGCCCCACTGCGCACGCGGAGGACGGAAGCGTTACTACACTTAAAGCGTCACGTGGACATATTACCATAGTTGAACCATATATGGCAAAGATGGACCGTACGAGACCCTTCTACTCAGGGTAAAAAGGCACCCTGAGCGGTGTATCTCGTACGGGCTACTTCGGGCGTCGCTCTGAAATCTACACACCGAATAAGCGAGCGTCATCCCATATCTATACAAAGATTATAAAGAAGAAATATTTGTATTTTCGTATTTTTGTGTGTGTTTATGTTTGTAATGAGTAAACTCAAAAACGACTGTGCCGATTTCAAAAATTATTTCACCATTGGAAAGCTACATTCACCCTGAGCGACATAGGCATTATGTTTTGCTAGAAAAGATATAAAAAATCTTATGTCCACCCGTGCAAAGCCGGGACGGGTCGCTAGTCTATGATAAAGCGGTAGGTGTAAAAGTATTTTTATAGCAATAAGTAAATGACACAGTCGACTGTAGTCCTGAAACAGGAAAAACAAAAAAGATCTCACGTTTCCACCGACTCGTCGTCGTCCATACTCAAGTTGAGCGATCCTTTATTGAGGACGAATTCGAATTTGCCGAAGACGGTGTCCCTCTTGAGTAGCGTGTTGTTGTCGATCGAATCGGCGATCACGTCCAAGATCTCTTCCTCCAGGGCCGGGGGCGAGGGCGAGAGGGAGGGCGAGGGGGAGGGGGAGGGGCGGGGGGCAGGCGCCGGGGGCGGGGCGGGCGCGTCGGAGCTGTACCAGCCCCACCACTGCGGGAACCAGTGCACCAGCATGCTGCGCCCCGAGCTCGGCTTGTCGGGGGTCGACGCGGGCGTCACTCTGGGCACCTTGCGCATCGCCACCTATGCAACGCATCACAAGAGGTAGCGAAATGCAGGGCATGTGCGCCGGCAGTGGGGCGGGCAGAAACGGGCGCGGCGCACCTCGCGCAGCGGCTTGAGCACGTGCAGCGGCGTGGTCCACTCGAAATGGTCCTTGATGGTCTTCTGGTCGGGCGCCAGCGTGGCGGCGGGGTTGGCGAGCGTGGCCAGGCAGATAGCCACGTACTGCCGCGTGCGGCGCGCGCGCTCCAGGCACGACTCCCACGTGGGCTTCGGCTCCATCCCTAACGGCGTACGTCCCGCTTAGAAACAATATTTCGTTCGCACCGTCCTTGTCCCCCCCCCACAAGTAGCCCCACTCACAGCGGTGGTCGGGCAGCACGCAGGCGAGCGCGTAGCACCACCAGTCGCGCGGGCGCGCTCGCACGGGCGCGGCGGGCCGCCGGGCGCGGAACTCGCGCACGCGGGCCACACGCTCCAGCCCGAGCACGCAGCCCACCGCCTCGCCGTATTGACGCTGTAAATTGTATTCGATCACATGGAATACTGTTCGGGGGTTAATCGCATACACGAGCGCGTGACGTGCGACGCGAGTGGACAAGCTTACCGCGGTGAGGTGCAGCTGCACGCTGTCGAGCGTGAGGTGGCAGTGCAGGCGCGGGCGGGTGCGCGCGCGCAGCGGCAGCTCCGTGCGCTCGCGCCGCACGCGCGCCGCCGCCCAGGCCGGCGCCACCAGGTAGCGGTGGCTGCCGCGCCACGCCTGGGACATGCTCTCCTGCGCGCGCATACGCCGTTTATAATCACCTGTCGGTCGGTTCTCATACTCGCATACGTGAATGAGAGCGATATGTCCCACCGTCAGCTCGGCGATGTTACAGTGCGCGAGCATGCCGGCGGGCACGGGCATGGCGTCCCAGTAGACGGCCAGCTGCTGCAGCTCCAGCAGCTTGAAGGAGCAGCCCTCGGGGTCGGTGTGCAGCGTGAAGCCGCGCACCCACTGCCGGTCGCAGGACTCCGCCGCCAGCGACTCCACCGTCAGCCCGAATGCGAAGGCGTTCGGAGCGCACGTGAGAGCGTCCTCGTATCGGATGTGCACGTCGTTTAGTTTCAACTAGAAAATATTTTTCAGAGCACACATATAGCTCACATAACTTTTATAATGTCTGACTGAAACCAAAAAATATTAAATTCCCTTCATTGCTCAATACCACCATATACTCAGTTTTGAACATTTCCTTTCTCCTATGAAGGACACTTCGTCTACAGCAAAATCTGCGATGACGCGTGTTAGGAGTATACCTGTAGGTTCTCGACGATGTTGGCGAGCAGGCCGGTGCCGTAGCTGAGCCAGGAGGAGTACGAGGCGGCGTAGTAGCCCGCGTCGCTGGCCTCCAGCTCGGCGCGCCACTGCGCCTCCATGGCGTCCAGCAGCGACACCTTGAGCTCGTGGCGGATCTGGGCCTCGAGCTCGCCATCCCACTGACGTATAAAAGTATATTGATTAAATAAAATAAATGCCCAATTACATAGTCAACAAACCTAAATACTTCCAGTGTAAATAAGAGAAATTTCGAAAAATTAAAAAAAACTGTTGTTGGTGTTAAATCAATAAATTATATGAACACTAGAGTGATTCATAGATTTATCATGTACTATCTGTGACACTTTCTAATCTTATCTATATAACTTTGTTTAAGCCAGCCTGTTATGTAATTTGACAAGTTGTTATAGTGATGACAACATACCTACCCATCATATTTGGTGGCTTCATCTAAATACTTAGTACAGTGATATACCTCTGGCGGAAAGTGGGTATTACCTAAACACCTTTGCCTACCCCTTCGGGGACCCTTGTTACCCACAGGCGTGAGGGTATTATTATTATAATACAGCTGTATACCTCATCCAAGTTAACAGGTGCAGCAACAAGGTACAGCTTTTCTATGGCAATCAGCCACGGAGCAGAGCGGATCTGCCTCACAGGTACTTGCAGCTGCACCTTACCAATGAAGCCAGCTTTTATCTCCACTGGCAGACCAAGGTGCCGGAGGGCATCTTTCTTTAGTGGTAGATTCTCCAGCTCTACCTTCCCTAGTGGTACAAAGCAATACATATGTATTAATTTAAAAAATACTAAAAGTTGATTCTTAGTAGTGACGTAAAACTAAGAATAGCTTTTAAAGAGGATGAGATTATTGATACATTTAAAAACTACCATCCACTAAAATATAAAATGATGCTGACAAACAAATATTAAGTTTAATCTTAAAATGGAAGCTAAGATAACATCTATACAATAAAATAATTATTGACATCATACTAAAGTTCACAAGCAAACAAACACCAGAGCAGGAGTTCCTTAAATAATGTGTGTACTTTAAACAATATTTTATGAGGATCATTCAAAGGGGGATTATTATTGAATTCCCAATTATAGCTACTATTAACGTAATGCAATTACTCAGAATTTGTATAAATTAAATAAGGCACACTTTTTAATCTGGTACACAGTATAACTCGAACTTGGACAAGTTATAAACTTACCCGAGAGTAGGGCTACGCTCAGCTGATCCGTGTTCAGATTCTCCACATATTTCCCGAGGTAGTTGTTCAAAACCCATGCAACCAGACCTTCCAACATCGTGCATGGTTATCTCCAATGAGGTTACTGTTATATTATATTCCCTCGTAACGTACCCGCGCCTGTATTCATTTAAACATGGTCAAATTCTGCCCAATGTCAACAATGATAACATTGTCAACTCTATTACGAAATACAAAACACTGTGTTCTATATAGGCTTGATACAACTTACAGGTAAGCAAAGGCAAAGTACACAAGTATTACTTACGCATATAACATTCAGTTACGGAATTATGACCTTATTTTAATAGCAGTATTTCGGAAGGAAGAAAAATCGGCAATACAGCTGCACTTGGCAGCCGACCATATATTTTTTAAAACCATTGACAGATTACAATTGACGTTATCTTGACACTCTTGTAATACGCATGGAAAAATAACGACCATAGTAAAACAATGTTACTTGCTTTGGTCGTAGCGTAGTTCTGCTCCAGATATCTTATGTCTTAAAACCATTAAATACAGCCGATGTAAGTTTGACTTATTTGTAAAAATAATAAGTATTATATTTGGACAGACAAAAAAGACGTATATGGGATAGAACACAACTATGTACATAGTGGTTAGTGGTTACTTCCGATTAACTAGATAACGTTTCGTTGTTTGTAGTATTCTTATCTCATTGTCAGAATGAGTGACATTGACAACTATTTACGTAAAATAGAACGTTGTTATTTTTAAGCACTGATTTGTTTTGTATTTTCAACATTAGAATCTCAGAAATATCAATAAAATATGAAAGCAGTACAAGCTATAAGAAGGTTCCGTTTTACCCCAACCATTAATTTGAGGGGATGTTGCAGTGAAAATTCACCAAAACTACTTGTGCGACACAGTGCCACTGTATGTTCGAATTTTAAAATATTTGCTCCGGTCGCTGTGAAAATACGCAATTTAGGCCTAGGGCCGACATCAAAGGATTTCGACGAGCCCACGCAAATATCTGGACCATTAACCAAAGCACACGCAAACGAGCTTGTACTGCATCTAAACGAGGAAGAGAGAACAGTTTTATTTAACGCGCTGCAGCAATACGAATCTAATAGAATCAAGGATGAATTTGAAGGTATTTTGTGTAAAATAAATAGAAGTCCACTTGAATGTACTGTTTACTTATGTACTTACAACTTGTAGACAAGCTGGCTGGGCGGAGATGGAGAAGCAAGCTAGGGAGACCCAGTAAAGTGCCAACTTTAGGTGATGTAGACCCTACTGGCTCCTACTGCCCCGTGCCTGAAGACTGGCTCAAGAAAAAATATGGTAAGTTATTTTGAGAAACACTCAATGACATAATCTCAGCATAACTGGTTATAAGCAGTATTTACTATCACCAAGAAAGTCATTGACTTTCCCAGAATATTTAGTTATTGTTGTGCTTAGTTTCCATGTAGGGTATTGTTGTATATATCCTTACAGACATTTGCCCTGGAGTTTCTTTGTGTTTGAATTATGAATACAACATTATGTCTATTGTAGAAGTGGAAGTAACTCTGCCTCAAAATGATCACAACCTATACTGATGAACTAAATGATTTTGTTTCAGCCGCCACAGTGCCAAAGCCCACAACTAAGGAATTATTACACTGTAAGTATTTTTTGCTCTCAACACAGTTAATTTTATATGTAACAAAGTATCTATATATAGGATATAGATATCATCTGTTCGTTTTTTTTTTTTTCTTTTTATACAACTAGAGTGGCAAACAAGCATACAGGCCCACCTGATGGAAAACGGTTACTGCAGCCTATTTACGCTTGCAATACCGAAGTATCACTTGCGTTGCCACTCTGTGTTCGGAGAGTTATACTGTGTTGGCCGCACAATGGGACTAATCCCTCTGCTGCCAACACAATATAACAATCCTCCCCCTCCCCAAGGAGCTCATTACTGGAAACCTTATTCACCGCGTAGGAACACAACACAAAAAAATGTGTTATTTGGCTACGGACTTCTATAAGGTGGAGGTCCTGCCCCAGTCGAGCAGCTCCAAATTCGAATGGGAAACCAGTTATGCCCTACCTCTCTCATTAGTAGCTTGGAGGCATCTAGCTACATCTACTACCATCAGTATATGAATTACTAGCTGTCCCGCCCAGCTTCGCTCGGGTGAAAAAGTTAAATTGCCCGTAACACGATCGCAGCGCCACCTATTGGGTCCAATTGTAAATCTAAACCATTCTCGAATCTAGCTTAAGACACACAGAAACACACAGAAAGCTTCGCAGGGTAAAAAGGTAAAATTCTTGAAACTCGATCGCAGCGCCACCTATCGGGTCCAATTTAATATAGCCTATGTTACTCGGGGATAATGTAGCTTTCCAAAGGTGAAAGAATTTTTGAAATCGGTCCAGTAGTTTCGGAGCCTATTCATTACAAACAAACAAACAAACAAATTTTTCCTCTTTATAATATTAGATTTAACTAACCAATTTAACTAAATAATGTTGTCTCACTATGTAAAGATGGAAGAAGTATTAAGTGTCAATATTTATGTTACAGTGTCGCTGGCCAACTCAATCCCATTCATTGGCTTTGGTTTTCTGGATAACTTCATCATGATCATTGCTGTAAGTTCTATTGTGGTCTTCAATTCCTTTAATGTGTACAATAAATACATTAAGTATTTTTTTACTTTGAGAATTGTAAGAAACTATAAACAACTTAATGTGAATTTACCAGGGTGACAGCATAGAGAGCAGCATGAGTGCATACATCACGCTGTCGACAATGGCGGCGGCAGCGCTGGGCAACACATTCAGCGATATCATCGGCATCGGCTCCTCGGTGTATGTGGAGCGTGCCGCATGCCTAGTGGGACTCGGCGCGCCGGCGCTCTCGCCCGTACAGCTCGATATGCCAATAAGCAGGCGTTTCTCAAATGTTGTCAGTATATTCGCCTCATTGCTTAGTAAATTTTCTTATACCTTTTTTTACCTTATTGACTCTGTGCTTATCTTTGTGACATATCTTTATTCATTCATACATACATATCATCACGCCAAGTCCCTAACGGGGTAGGCAGAGAGTATAGAGCGCCAGTTCTCTCTAGACTTACATACCTCTTTCGCTTCGTCCACATTCATCAGTCTCTTCATACATGCTCGTCGGTTTCGAGTACTCTTAACGTTCCCGTCCTTGAGAGTCCGATCTATTTGATCCAGGTAGTTAGAACGTGGCCTTCCTCTGCCTCTTCTTGCACACACTTTTGCTTTGTATATCTGTTTCGTCAATCTTTCTTCACTCCTCCTTTCTATGTGTCCAAATCAACGTAACATGCCTTTCTTCATCTTTACAATCACGCCCTCATTCACGCCAGTTGATTTGCGAATCTCTTCATTGCGGATTCGATCTAATATCGTTGCGCCGCACATTTTTCGAAGAGATCGCATCTCAACTGCATTCAAGCTATTTTCATACTTACTCTGACATACCCAGGATTCGCTGCCATACAATAAGGTAGGTACCAATATCGCGTTGTCGACAGCAACTCGAGCATTCTTGCTCAGACTTTTACTGCCCATCAACGCCGACATGGCTCCATTCACCTTATTTCCGGCAGTTATCCTTTCAATATATTTTTCATACTTTCCATCTCGTGAGAACATGCTTCCTAGATATACAAATTCATTCACTTGATCACATCTTTATTCATTAATTCAATTTGCTTGCATGCGTCTCATTACACTTGTCTGTTGTTCCACAGGGCCGAGTACTGGGCATTACATTAGGCTGCTTCCTGGGCATGACTCCACTTCTCTTTAAGGATGACGAGAAAAAACCTGAAGCTCAGTAAACTATCCAATTGTTGCCGTTTGCATTTCACTTAAATATTCCACAACATTTGCTTCGTAATATTGCATTTATCTTGAGTGGCTAGTACCATGTAGTTACAGAGTAATGTTTTACTTGCATAATTATTGACTTTTTCAAAAAAATCAAAATATTTTATTCAACGTAAGGGACACAGGGAACACTTATTGAACTACTACTTGACTGCCTAGGAGTGTTTTAAATGTTTTGTTCAACAAGAAACACTATTCAGTTGTTAATGAAATGATGATGAATATTTATTTATTACAGTGGATTGCCTGCTGTAATAAATAAATAATATATTATAGGAAATGCAATATAACATGACAAATGGTGATGTTTATATGTGTGTAATGTGTTTATTTATGTGTATAGTATATGTGTAGGTAGGAATCAATTTACAGTGGTACTTAGCTTATTATGTCTATCGCACGAATTTTTAATAATGTTTCTTATATTACATTAATCATTGGTAATGTTATTAGGATTCTAAGTAGTAATATGCATATGGTAGATCTACTTTGCAGACATCTGTTAATATAATATTGTCTAATTACAGCAAAGCATTCAACCAAGGCATACCCCAATTATCTTGACTGTACCTGTATGAAGCCCTGGTGCTGCCCCGGTACTGGTGGCAGTGATTGACAATCCACCCCCACAAACATTGTTTTATATATAATATAGTAAATATATATAATAAACATTGTTTTATACATATACCAAAGCAGACATTTATTGTGCTGCAGTATGTAATTTCCGAGGCTGTTGTTGCCATTACATTATTATAAGTACCTATACACATATCAACTTTCTCGAGTCTTTCGTGGTAAATAACAAAGCTATGTGTAGAATTGTAAACTTGTAAATTTTCCAATGACTTATTGTACATAATCTAGCATAGACCGATTATATTCATGTATGCCCGCGATCAAGCAGAAACTCAATGTTAGGGTCGGCAACGCGCGAGTTTTCCTTGCAAGCGCCCATAGACGGCGGTAACCGCTTACCATCAAGCGGACCGCATGCTTGTTTGTCACCCATGTGGTATAAAAAAGAATCGAGAAGATGCAATCAATACTCGCCCCGGAGTGCCAAGGCCCTTAAGGTATCCACAACAGTTGTTACAAATTAACTTTAGTGGAACGCTATTAAATGTGTTTAACATAATATTTTAAACACGCGCAATGTCTAGTCAATTGCACAATTAACCCTTATAATATTATATGTATATATAATATTAAAATATTCATACATTGTTTTTAGTACAAAGAATCTGATGGCTTTTTCGGCTCATTTGATCTTTCAAATCAAATCAATGCACAAATATTATTGACCAACTTATGCAAACATTCTGTGTACGCATGCTTTGAATATTTAGCGCAGGGCATATTGAGCCGTATCACAGAGTTTCTAAGGTTTAAATTAGACCTATAGAATAATACATATTTACACTAAATATAACCTCTTACCTGGGGTAAATACTTTTTGTATAGCTCCATTTCAACGATATATTAGATAATTATATGTATGTTGTCCAACATTGTTGTTTTAAAATGTGTTTTATATTCTGATCACTGACTATATGAGTACAATTATAAATCTATAATAAAATCGTTTCACTGAAAGCTGAATCGTTTTATATATAAAAGCATTTGCTTTTACATTTTGTAATGTTTCGTTAAACTATTGATAATTGTTAATTTATGAGCAGTCTTTATGGCAATGAAAAACCATAGCGCTGTTGGCAGTTAAATAAATAAGTAATATATTTATTGTAATAATAGTTTAATAAATAATTTTCAGTTGCCTATGGAGATATGCAGAAGCTGCAGGTTGCATTCGATGGGGGTCGCTATCGTGCTGAATGCCTTATGCTACTTAGATACATCGACGTGTACATTTTAAGAGATATAAGCCTACCGATTACAAATATATTTCTTACAAATATGGATGACACAACAATACTGATGAATTAAAGCAAAATTACATTAAAAACTGGTACAGTAGTAGTTTTGAAACACCGCGTCTTAGACAAAGCTGCAAAGGCTGTCGCTGCGAACGGCTATAGCCATTGCGTGCGTCGTGAATAAATAACAACTATACATTTTGTATGGTATTTTTTGCAATACAGTAACCTTTTAAACATAGCCATAGTTTAGCACAGCTAGCTATAGTGTTTAACAGGTGGAATAGCACATATGTACACCACTACAGAGGTAAGCCGCTTGATATAATGCATCCTATGACTATCGCATTCAGATATTCAATGGCCCCGTCATATTGGCGGCCGGGTGTTGCCACACTCGAACCTACAACTAGGGTGCGAGGAATAATAATAATAAATTGGAATTCAAATATATTACATTAAGCGTGTTGCACTATATAAAAATGATACTACACCTATTAGAGGGCAAGACTTGGTCAAAGATGCAGAGCAATTTCGTGCGATAGTTGTCACACTGACAAACACACAACTGTATTGTTCAAGTAGATATTTGCTCGCGTCCTATTCAATAATGCGTTAACTCATCGACTTGATTTAATTTTTATATTACCATAATATTATTTTGGTAATGCATACCTACATGGACTAGATTTCAAACAAATTCTATAGTGCGATATATACAACTTGGTGGCTTAAGTACATTTCGAACCACATCCTAATGTTTATAGTAATCAATTACTTATGTGTCACAATTACTACCCAGTGATGTAATGTGTTACAAGATAAATTTTTTAAAGAGTCTATCTCTCGCTCAACGAGGATATTAATCGAGAAAGCACTATCTTGTGGTCCACATTTCACCACGGAACTATACATTAGCTATCAGGCTCTATTTCAAAGTGTATAAAGTAAACTTGAGATCCTTCAATCAATAGTCTGTTAACTACCACTAGTTATACGAAATGCAACATTGGAAGTTGGAATCGAATATTCTGCGCGACGCTATGTCGCTTTGTAGCCTCTGTAGTCCTCGCATTATTACACCGGGTGCTTCACCCACATGTTGGCCGCGCGTATATTAACTGCAGATATACAAATAATATAGCATCAATATTTATGAACCTTTGATTTATTCAACTCTCAAGGACGGGAACGTTAAGAGTACTCGAAACCGACGAGCATGTATGAAGAGACTGATGAATGTGGACGAAGCGAAAGAGGTATGTAAATCTAGAGAGAACTGGCGCTCTATACTCTCTGCCTACCCCGCTAGGGACTTGGCGTGATGATATGTATGTATGTATGATTTATTCAAAGTAATTCATAAACCTAACTCAGGTGAGTCGGCCGCGATGAAGCGAGCGGAGATATGTAGTGTAACTGAACATTATTATTGCTCGTTTATACAGCACGGGGTGTATTTACATTTCCCAACACAGCAAGACAAGCGGACATTCCAACTCATTCGCACAAAATACAACTATTGCTTAATATCACATCGACTTCACAAACTTAGAGAATAAACCAACAAATTTCGTTACCGGTTACGATATTCGTGTGTCACAACCTTATCACCGCGTCGCCCGACGACGAGCGATTCTATAATCACATCAGACTAAATGATATAAGCACGAGGGATCTAAAATAAAATTATGTATACATGGAGGCTATTTGCGAGCGGAATGACGCACCTCAATATCGCAAACCCACCGAGGACATCAACACCAATAGCGCACACCTCATACATCGTTATAAGTAATTGACCAGTCCGTGTTGTCTATAGCACATCGCATATTGTTAACTGCCATTAACTATCATCTCTTGAGACATTCACAGTAATTTATATTGAATTATCTTTAACTTGATCAGGTAATATAAGAAATAATTAATACTAAATAAATTTGCTTAAATAAATTAATAAATCGCACGTATCAAAAGTATCACAATTATTGAGAATATTTACAACAAACCACTTTGTACTCGTCAGTACCTACACGCAAGGTGCGCGGCGGCACTTAAGCGCGGCATTGTAGTACGGCAGAGCTGTACTATACAGGGTGCACCTTGTACAATGTATTTTAAGAGAATAGCGCCCGATTGGTTTACATATTTGAATAAACTAGGTAAAATGTTGTCAGTACAAGTATTGTAGTAATGCCTCATCAGAGTGTAGGATCAGCCGTCCAACATTAGTCTGAACCAATACATGACACACAGACAAGAAACATAAGCGGCGCAAATAAGCACGAGTGAGCTTATAAAAGTCAGTATTTCCAAAATCACAGACAGACACTTAAATTAAATTTTTAAAACATATACGTAGTATTTCCTAAATTACATATATAAATACGAGTTGCCATAGTAGTTGCATCCGTCAGTTTTGACTGGTCGCTGGTCGCTCATTGGCATATATAATGACGGATCGCGTAAAATGTTCGTTCGGAACTTTTGAAGCACTTTGCCCAACATTACTGTTTGTGTACGAAATTTTGCTCGTGTGACGCCAAGCGCTGGCGAATAATGGAACTTAAGTGGTTCGCACGGTAGATGCGTCAGGGCGGCGCGTGTGGTTGTGGGGCGGCACGGCGGGACGGGCGGCTGGGCGGGCGGCGGGGCGACTGGCGGGGCGGGCGCGGCGCCAGGGCGGGCGGGCGTCGCGCACGGCGTACTGACTCTCGTCGAAGCCCGCGCGCATCCCCAGGATGATGCTGAGCGCCGAGGCGTCCTGGCCGTGGCATCCTGAGTAGCGGTACTGCGGCTTCTTATCAAACCGACACCCGCCCGACTGCGCACCTGGATACACCACACACACTAGCATTACTACTCACTGTCCTCACGACAGCTATCCTGATATCGGGCCCCTTCACTACTGGAACCACAAGGGATGAGAGAGGACCTAGCGAATGGTTCGTGGTGTCATATATAAGCAATGCAATTCCTCTGCCACTGTTGTGCCGTGCAGACAACCTGTATAACCAACAGTGTAGTCGCACACTGTGTGCCCACAGATAGTTATCATCGCATCGCGAAGGTACTCCAATCAAACAACTCATTAATGCTATCTATACTTGGTTGTTCATTGCTTTCCTATCGCGATGTGACACATCGAGCGAAATAAAATATTTTTATCCCCTCTCACTAGGGTCCGACTGTGTCATCAAACTATTTATAGTCTTGACCTTGGGCGTGAGGTCGCGGGTTCGATTGCCGTTGGCGGCAGCAATTTGTGCTATGGACACAAATATTTATTTAGCCCTAGATGGAGTTATTTATTTCTATAGGTATTATAACATCGACTATAATTGATATATTTAAATAGTGGGAAAGTTATCCTAAAAGTCCGTAGCAAGAGTACCTATTTGAAGAGCACTGACCGATGGGCATGATGCAGTCGAGCGTGAGCGCGCACCGTATCCAGGGGCGCATGACGTCCCTGATGGCGGGCGTGGCGGCCAGCACCAGGTGCGCCACGTCCACCATCTGCACGAACAGGAAGTCGTCCAGGCTGGCGTGCAGGTAGTGGAACATGCGCGGGTGCGTGAGCGACGTGACGGCGGCGCGCCTCGTCCACACGGCCGCGCCGCAGCCGCCCGCCCGCGCGCGCGCCCACTGCGCGCCCAGCTCGCCCGCCGAGCCCGCCCAGCGCTGGGACAACTCCATGAATATCACGCCGCCCACGCGACTCAGAGCGTGCTGCAATCACAACCACTGCACTCACTCGCTGTATCTCCGCCATGTTTTTACAGGTGTGACGTCGTGACGTCTGTAGGAGAATTTATGAATTTGATCCCACGCAGTGATCGTTAGGATCTCCAAACATTTTCTGGCACGAATGACATCAGTGGGCTAATGGAGCACTAAAGGTTTTATGATACCACCCAGATTCACACGGCCTTCCACCGGACTATTCGCTCGTGCAACTTTTTGTCGATTCTGACGACACACCGGCACACACACACTTTTTGTCTTTATCCTTTAACGTTATATCTCTCGTACATACATTATGTTGTTGGTGGCATGTGTTAACAGTGTGTAGCGATTGTATTTTAATACTTCAGTACCACCAACACTCGCGTACGCTTTCCTCTCAAGTAACATAAAGATGATGTGTTTACTACATTATACTTGTTTATCATTACTAATTTGGCTGTTCTATTCCGATGTGTAGGAAAAGTTTAAGTACCATTCTCAGGGCTACCAATATGCTATCGCCTGATACTACTGGCGCTGCTGGGATTACCTCGATGGTTGTGACCTACAGCACAAGCACCTTTTGATGCTGCGTCATATTTATTGCATTGTCCGCATCACAGAACCCGTGGTCCGTATAATTATCCGTGGTATCTTTTAACTTTCAACACCTACACTGTATGATAAAAAAAATCTGGTAACTGGACCAGAAAACGCTAGGTAGTACATGGAATAGGACATGCAATCGTCTGAAATGATCAATGTTTGTGGTGTGTGGTGTACTTACAAACACGAATTGCTGTTTATTGCAGATAGTGCACATAAATCATGGTAGCGCTCTTTGCATGTGTAAAATACATATTCCCATACCAATAATTATTGTATAATTGCTTGCTAAATATAAGCATTGGTGGCCATTATTACAAGCGCCTAGTGAGAATTTGTTTAGCCGATTGAAACGTAAACACGGCGATCGCGTACGTCACGTTGTGGCGTTGGCTCGTTCGCTTCGAGCTTTTTCCAATGGGAGCGCCCACGGAACAGAATTTCTCTTCCGTGGGAGCGCCGACCGCGGTTAACGCAACGTACGCGTCTACGTTTACTTATAAGCTTTCATTCAAGATAGAGAATCAGAGTACCTACGGCCTTATCTTAAAAGCAAAAAAGTACACATCACGATTTCTGTCATGTGCATATTATTTGCGCCTCTACGATTCGTCTGCCGCTCTGCTTTGGTCGAGTCCTTATTCTCCAACACTCCGTTTGCCGTATGCTTTTACGCTACCTGGCGATATAGCAGCAATATACCTGTATTATGAGTGGGCGAAACGCGTAGATACTCTCGTCGCTGACGTGCGAGGGAAACGCCTCCAGATCGAAGTCTATGATGGCACATTTTGATGAGTTGCAATGATTTGATATCTGCAATAATTTATATTCTGCTCCATTAAAAATACCCTATTAAATGTATGAAAAATAAAAAAAGGTTCAATCTTAGTGTGAAGTGTTGGTGAGTCATAATATCTAACTTCACATCCCAGCTTATGCTGACTTACTATAAACAATACATGCATACTTATACTCTAAATGCGAAATTAGCTAGCTACATTTTGACGTCAGCTACTTTATTGGTGTATGGCAATTTGGATAGTATAATAAACGGGACCTTTATAAGGACATAGGCTATGATTTAATCAATAAAATAAACAATAGCAATGTACTTACCACTGATAGTGAATATGGCTTCAGGCCGATGTTATATAAGAGAACAGTGTAGGGCAGTCTTGCCACTGCCTGCACAAAAGCAATGGCGGCTTCATGAGCATCGCCTCGAACATAGGTCATGACCACCGGCGTGGTGGTGTTGTGCCAGGGCTCCGCGTGCCCATCCATGCCAAGCACACGGGCATACAGCTCCTCTTGTACCAGGTGGTTCTCTTCCACATCTCGAAGATTTTCCTGCATATATAATATTAGATATTTATTTTATTTCATATTGATCATGTGTGGCAAACATAAAATAATATCATATTTTATGGTTAATAAATATGGTTATCAAGTTTCATATATTACTCTTCCGAGAACAACAGAATTTCAAGTCTTTTTTTTTTGAGAATATCCACAATTTTTTATTTGATCTGGGAGAAGATACAATGGTAGGGCAGTGAAACACCACTATTAATAGATAATTACTCAAAGCAAAAGTAAAGTACAGTGCCAGACTAGCAGGTAGTAATTATTCCAATAAATATCCCCACACAACAGAGGGCAAGTGATCATGGTCTGAATGTTTATATTATTTGACTATCCCTCAAACATCTAAGCTATACAATATCTTTAGTGTGAGATAAAAAACAGAACAATCATAAGGTAGGCAAAATGTAAGTAATCCTCGGGTATATCAAGTGCTATTGGGCTATGGAAACCACTTACCATTAGGAGGGCTCTATGCTTCTCTTTCAGCTTTGCTAATACAACTGACTAATTCAGGATCAAACTAAAGAGGCTTATGAGATTTACCTGAAAATCTTTTAAATGCTGGTGAGTTTGTGTAACGATGCTCTGGATGGACTGCGGCGGCTGCGAGTGGAACACTATCAGAAATACACTTATAGCGAACACCGACGTGGAAAACAAAAGGAAACTTTTAGTCTTCATTGTTTAGGAGCACATTATTACTACACACCACTGTCTCACGAGCCCACTCCAGCTTAGTTTATTCGGCTTACATTAATATAAAAATGTACTTTCAAATAACAGAAATCGATATCAACGACCCAAGCCACTGAACAACCACACAGACAACGTACTGCACTCACATGCCAGCCGGCAAGAACTTTATATGCTAATAAAAAGACACGGCTTATTTTCTTTTTGTTTTAACAGTATTTTATGTTATTGTTACATAAAATTGGAAGTATTTCTTTATCGGAACTAATAACAGTTGATAGATTAGACGGCTCTCTTTACTATACTTTTCAGTTAAAAGTTAGGTACCAACTTGATTGCTGTCGCTGTCACCTGTCAATAGTATATAATAGTAGTTTATGTCTGTCAACCTGATGTCACAGCCAGTCACAGAGTACATATATATATATATCCTCAACGTTCCCACAAGAATCCCTGAAGGGGTAGGCAGAGGCGTATAGGTTTCAACCAAAGGAGTTTCCTTCCGCGAACGCTCAGGTTGTGGAATGAGCTCCCCGTTGAGGTTTTCCCTGGAGAGTACAGCATGGAGTTCTTCAAGAAGGGTGTGAAAAGATTCCTGCAGGGTCGGCAGCGTGCGAGTGATACCCCTGGTGTTGCAAGCGTCCATAGGCGGCGGTAACCGCTTACCATCAGGCGGACCGTATGCTAGTTTGTCACCCATGTGGAATAAAAAAAAAAAGGTATTACCCACACACCCAGAGTACATTACTTACTGGTACATTCTGTATTGGGATTGAAACCATTACCTACTGAAGCAGCTTACTTATATATTTATTAGATAATGGTGGTTGTCAAGTTATACATATACATCAGATATTACTTAGGTAATTTAAAGAAGTAAGCTTGTTCGTGTCGAAAGTATGACGTTTTATAATTGTGAAATTTTACCTACAAATAAAATTTAAATTAAGCAAATAACCCTATTCCAAGCCTATAAATTGAGAGAGCATACCTCGACTTCCGGTGTGAACACGTCATACTTAGCCTCCCCTTGTGCATTGGTAGCAGCTCCTTCCTGTGTAATTTAATAATTTATTCTCAACCATCAGCAGCCAGGCGCGAAGGCGCGCTAGCATCATTAGAGCTCAGTTGTTTTTATTGAGCAGAAGCCTTACTCAGCCATGGGTCCATTCCATGAGTTTGCATGGGAACGGTATATTGGACTTGCGCCTTAGCTATGAGTGCGTCCCATAGTTTGCATGGCGACAATATGTTCCGGCCACAGTATGAGATGTACTGGTGGCAATTGAAGGCCATGCGCCTTAGCTATGAGTGCGTCCCATAGTTTGCATGAGGACGATATGTTCCGGCCACAGTATGAGATGTACTGGTGGCAATTGGAGGCCATGCGCCTTAGCTATGAGTGCGTCCCATAGTTTGCATGAGGACGATATGTTCCGGCCACAGTATGAGATGTACTGGTGGCAATGGAAGGCCATGCGCCTTAGCTATGAGTGCGTCCCATAGTTTGCATGAGGACGATATGTTCCGGCCACAGTATGAGATGTACTGGTGACAATGGAAGGCTATGAGCCTTAGCTATGAGTGCGTCCCATGAGTTTGTATGGGGATGATATACTCCGGCCACAGTATGAGATGTACTGGTGGCAATGGAAGGCTGATATGGACGGGAGAATTGAGGAATTATATATTACTTAATTTCTGAAAGAGAGCTTAACTAAGGTTAATGCCTGAAAGAAAGCTTGTATTAAGATCAATATCTGAAAAAAAAAAGCTTATGTACTAAGGTTAATATCTGAATAAAAATAAAAATAAATGTCTATTAAGCAGACAGCAATAAAAACTAGGCTTGGAATAGGGTTATTTGCTTAATTTAAATTTTATTTGTAGGTAAAATTTCGCAATTAAGCTTTTTGTACCCTATTCCAAGCCTATAAATTGAGAAGTGTTTGTTTTCGGCTGCTGATATAATAACGCCAATGTGATAAAAATTTAAGACTAAGGTTCAATATCAGTCTCCGCGTTCATAATAAAAATAATAATAAGATCCTCACGCCTTTCCACAAGGGTCCCCGAAGGGGTAGGCAGAGACGCATAGGTTGTACCCACACATCCACTTTCCGCCAGAGATATATTTCAGTCTACGCGTTCATATCTATATATATTAATACACCTGTAAATCATGTACAACAACTTATGAATACAATAAGCAACCTAAGTCTATATCAAATGGAATTATCCCCACGCCACCGAAGGGTTAGGCAGAGGTAGTACGCATATAATATATAGTCCATCGCCATCACTCAAGTAAGACTATACATATGTCTTTGGATTGCTTGACACATACAGATTTCCTCTTAATGGAATTTAAATATCCAAGAGTATAAGAGAACCATGCTACATTTTTATTAGATAAAAATATTTCCTCTCCTATCAGGAGACATAAAAGCATTACTTTCCTAAAGCAGTTCACTGGGTGTAAAGTTTGTATATTTAAACTTAAGACCCTAGCCAGTTTTTCAGTGTTATGTATTGTCAGTCTAGGAAGCAAACTCCGGGTGAGAGATTAAGGAGCCTTTCTAGAGCTCGCCGATTGAAAAAAAAAAAAATAATAATAAATAAAGTATTTGATGAAGTTAGATCGTACCTTGTGGGCTGAGCTAAGAAACTGTAAAACACAAACCTTTCAAAGGTTTATAATATTTTAAATAATAACAAATTATAGATATCTAACAGATAGTAAACAATATAGTGAAACCACCAGGGACCGTGAAAGTAGTGGGTAAGTCACGATATTCGAATGTACAAAGTTCAGCTGAATGCATTGACGTAAGATCCCGTAAATCCGGGGGCATATATTGTAGTACCACTAGACTAGATGGAGTTTTTGATACGATACGATGCAATAAAGATCTATTTTGGGTATCAAATATAAAGATTTCTTGTCATTGAATTTGAGAGTCATTTGTCAACCGGGAAATATCAATTCGCTTTGGTATTGGACCACCCAAAGTATGGTATAGTTATGCAATCGTGAAGACTATCAACGCGTCAGAATTGGAAGGCAAGATACTCTAACGCGAAAATCGTCAATACGTCTATATATTAACAGTTTCACCGATTAACAATATTAACGATAACAGATATTATTGGGGGCACATTCCGCACATTAGATGTACAAGAGTACATTTTAATACTTGGCTCATGAGCATAGTATCTAAAACATTACAGTGTAACTCCCAAATTTCATTAGTCCCAAACACATGGTCAGGTCATTTTATAGGTCTAGGTTTGGAGAAAACCAAACTAGCATTGATGTATATATACATCCTTAAAAGCCTTAGCGTAAGAGGCAACTCAAAGTGTGTCGAAGAAAAATTTGTGTGCATTCTTTATACACCACTTTAGTACCCACCGGAGAAAAATTTCAGTATTTTAAATTCTGACCAAAGATAATGTAGTAGCTGAGGACTGTATAAAAACAATGGTCGGTTATATGCGGTTTCAGGAGACCACTACTCTTTAAATGCCGAGTAGGGATTTTATTTGGCGAGAGAAGATAACTGTCTCTATACTAAAATATTTGGATATTACCAACAAGATATTATAACTGCTGGAAAATTTTCTAGCTGGTCCAGGGTTCCCACATTGAATCCTACTCGTACTTCCTGCGAAGGAGGTGCAGTGTGCACCCCCTAGTAGTCTAATATTTAATTGTTCAAATTTGCCAGGCAAAGTTGTAGGTTGACTGAAAGTGTAAGCCCTTTTAAAAGAATTTGACAGACCAACTTGGGAGATTTGCAAACATATCCTGGTATAGGAAATATATATGAAGACATAATCGGTGCGCGAAAATATGAGTTATGATGTATATTTTCACTAGACAGTAATTCGGTAATAGATGAAACGAGATCTCGAACATGTTTGTTTACCTAAGCTTGCTAATTGCTTAAACAAACTTGCTGCTTACTTTGATATGTAATCGGATACACAGATTAGAAAGTTATTTCGCCGCACGTGTATGCTTGGTCCCCTTTGGAACTAGGAATATGTAGAACAAAGCTTGGGGTGGCTAGAACCGGTTCCAATACGCCCTGTTCTATCTATTATTTTCCGAACTTTCGGCTCCGTACTGATACTACGGTGTATATGAAAACGTTCGAAACACGGCAACGGCAGAGCTTATTAGTGAGAGTCTCTGGTAATAATTAATATATAAAACATAACTAGGCCAGTTCGCCTCCTTGAAAAGTGTGCTAGTCATTTTAAATGCCGCTGTAAAACGTCGTGTTTGGCGGTTTTTGTATTGTGTATTCACATAAGAAATACATCAGACTTACGATTGCGACCCCAAAGGGAAGGCTGCCTAAGGCTGCTTGTAGAAGCAGCAGCGTGGCCGCGTACTGGATTAATTACGATTTGCAGCTCTGCGAAGTAAAAGTAGCATTAAGACTGACTGTACACACAGCAATACGGCTACGTTGCGGGTTAGAGACGATTCTCCTTGGTTCCGCCCTTAGCGCAACGGTTGAACGCAGTCCGCAGACAACCTTTTCGGTGGCATCATTCGATTGTGATCCTACCAAGGGAAGGCTCCAAAGAGCTGGTTATAGAAGCAGCGGCGGGGCCGCGTGCTGCATTAAAGATGAGTTTTCTTGGTCCTTCTCTTTGCGCAAGAGTTCCAAGTTTGCAGCTCTGTGAAGCGAAAGCTGCGTTAGTTACTGGCTGTAGAAACAGCGAATCGGCCAACGTTGTGTGTTAGAAATAACTCGTTTTTTCTTGCCGCACCTCACGCATGGATGGAGTGCGATCTGAAAGAAACCTTCTCAGTGCCACCATTCCCGAATACCTGTTCAGTGCAGCCCAGCAGAGAGGTAAAAATCGATATTCACGAAAGGGATCCCGTGGGGGTTCCCGAAGGGGTACACAGGAGTGGGCAGCATCTATACACCCATTTAAAGCGATATAATACAGGTGCAAACGTGATAGATGGAGAGTCCATCGTCATCTCTCAATCACGACTTTGGTTTGTTATAACTTTATCTGTAGTTACCGTTAATAGTGTATACAGTTTTAATTAAAGTAAAATAACTAAATACGTCCTTAGTTTCTTCACAAACGTATGCAGGATTCTTCTTGATGCTTTCATTTACCGTAAGGCTCGTAAATAATATAGATATTGTTTAAACATATTAGTTACATTCATGGATATCTGACATAAAATAAAATCGATCAGCCACAATGCAATTTAAATAGAGCTACAGCATGGGTAGCTGAGACTTAAGCAAGTATCGAATTAAGGGCAGTCACTTGCTTAATTAAGTGCAAAACGAGGGTAGCGGGAGACTTTGTTTTGCACTAATCACCATTATGTGATAATTAATAATAATAATTATTATTATTATTAATTAAATAATTATTGCCATAATAGACGAATAGTTGTCCAAATCGCAGTTATCATGCATGACTTGACGGGATTAAGAAAATGGTGAGATTGACTGACCGACCTGACACCATAGTACTTACGCTCGTGGCGTGATATACTACTTTTTTCCAAATATTTCGCTTATCTTTGCGCTTACTTTCCTGACCACACGACGCGTTGACAAGCCGACGACGATCCAAGGGAGGACGAGGGCTTCGGACAAGCTTGTATAGACAAGGATACAGCTATGCAGGCCCGTATTTTCGTGTTACACCAACGGGTCGAAAAACGCCAATGATGCTAGCGCGCCTTCGCGCCTGGCTGCTGATGGTTGAAAATAAATTATTAAATTACACAGGAAGGAGCTGCTACCAATGCACAAGGGGAGGCTAAGTATGACGTGTTCACACCGGAAGTCGAGGTATGCTCTCTCTCAATTTATAGGCTTGGAATAGGGTACAAAAAGCTTAATTACCTATAATGCGCGCGTAAAAAATACGTTAACAGAGTCACAACCACAGAATAAAATTACGTGACGTGACACTGACAAGTGACAACCAACCAACCAACCGAGAACTAGCAGATTTATTTAGGTCCCTGTTGCTCTTACAAATAATGAAATTATCGTACAGGAATTTGTGATCGCCTTTCCTTTAAATTTAATACTGAGCGCCAGTTCAGTTTTAATAAGCGATTTGATGTCGAACATATCTAAGAGAAGGCGGGAGGGTCCGAGATCCAAGATCAAGGTAAAGAAGAGGTCACGTCTCGTGGCAGTCAAGTCCCTGCTGGGGAAAGACTTTGCAGGAATACTGTATTTATAATACGCACAAAATGTATTACCCTTCAATTTCATTATGGACACTGAAATTAATGAAAATTACGAGCTTGTCTTAGCAAAGAACATTCAGTTAATAAGCTTTTTGAGTTCACTGCAGAAAGGACGTGCAAAACATACATTGACTTTAAAACTCGTTGCTATATTATGTTTTGGTTGCACAATAAACATTCTAAGGAAAGATATTTATTTTTAGAAACTTGAGGATGTATAATTTATTGTTGTTACAGAGTATGGGAGATCACAAAGAGTTTTTGAGACGCATCACTAAAACCCTATACTACAGCCAGCTGCCTTCACTGCCCTGCCTGAGTCTTCCTGTCACTGGTTGGTATTCGGAAGGGGTAGACAGAGGAGTAAAAACACTGTTTCTTCCTGCATATGTACATATATTAAGATCTGCATCTTAATATATGTACATGTAAGGTGTGAGTGTGACAGATGATTTTAATTTTATTTAACTTAATCCTTAATCATGGACCTCCTGATGTTTTAAATTACTTTACTTTGGAGACTCATTGGTTGGAAACAGCAGTCTTAATTTTGCAGGTAACTAATTGAACCACCTGGCCACTAGAGCTCTTCCATCAATTTCAAGTTTATTATTAGAATACCAATCAAAAGGACTTCGTAAAGCCTTCATAAGGACTTCATAAAAGATAAATAAATACTATAATTATTTTGTGAATGCACATTCTGAGAGTAGAAATTCAAAGAGGTATTTCTATTTGTGTCCTATAGAAGAACTCTATGAGTTACTAAAATTAAAATATTTCCTTACTCTGGTTTTCTATTTGTGTGACCAGAGGTGTCATGCGCCCTCTGGTCAAGTGCGCAGCGCGGGCGTTCGTTGCGGCGGCTGCACGCTGACGCAGCGTCAGACATCGCCCGCAGCGCCTGTGTGTCACCATGCGCGCTCGTGCTCGCTATCCTGTACCTCGAGCGGCTTAAAGCCTGTAACCCTGACTACCTCGCCGCCATTCCGCCTGCTGATCTCTTCCTTGTTTCATTGGTAACAGTCATAGATTTTAGAAGCATGCACAATTTCTTTTATACAACAAATTGCTAAAGAGCCAGGCCAAGAACAATAAACAATAATTATTTATAGATGGTGGGCAACAAGTTCCTGCAAGATGATGGTGAGGATGACGACGTGGTATGCTCTGAGTGGGCTGCATCAGGTGGCCTTGAATTGAAACAGCTGAAGAAACTAGAGGTGGAATTCCTTGATGCAATAGTAAGTTTCTTTTTCCAGTACATTTTTTATTGTTAATAACAATGTAGATTTGTTTCCAACAAATTACAATAATTTTTCAGTCAAAATTTATATCATACTAGCTGTCCCGCCCAGCTTCGCTCGGGTGAAAAAGTTAAATTGCCCGTAACACGATCGCAGCGCCACCTATTGGGTCCAATTGTAAATCTAAACCATTCTCGAATCTAGCTTAAGACACACAGAAACACACAGAAAGCTTCGCCCGGGTAAAAAGGTAAAATTCTTGAAACTCGATCGCAGCGCCACCTATCGGGTCCAATTTAATATAGCCTATGTTACTCGGGGATAATGTAGCTTTCCAAAGGTGAAAGAATTTTTGAAATCGGTCCAGTAGTTTCGGAGCCTATTCATTACAAACAAACAAACAAACAAACAAATCTTTCCTCTTTATAATATTATTTATATCATATCATGTTACAAGTATACAATGTAAATAATAAAAAGGGAGGGATATCAATTAGATAGAGATATGAGATATGATTTGGATAGAGCCGTGGTGGCAGAGTGGTTCGAGCAGTTGCCTGCGACGCAAAGGTCGCAAGTTCGAATCCCGACTTTATCAATGAGTTTTTCTGAACTTAAGTACAGTGATTAGTCACACCACGAGCTGAACGGTGAAGGAAAACATCGAGAGGAAACCTGCATACGTCTGAGAAGAAATTCAAAGGCGTATGTATAGTCGTGCTGGAGTAACGGCGATGGATCGCCATCTGTCACGTTGGCACCTAATATACCTCTGGCGGAAAGTGGGTGTGTGGGTATTACCTATACACCTCTGCCTACCCCTTCGGGGACCCTTGTGGGAAGGCGTGAGGATATATTAATATTATTATTATATATATAAAGATTATACTTATATGAATTCTAATATTATAAGGTATGATGCTCTTTCACGGCATAACGGCTGAACCGATTCTAGCAGGAATATTTTCAAAGCTACTTTTTCGATTTCCGGGCGGGCGAAGCCGCGGGCATAAGCTAGTAGGTTAATAAATCCTGAATGATTCATCAGTTCTATTTACTGTTATACACAATGCCTCTTGGCAGCTTATATTTAACAATGGGGACGCATCTGCTCGTACCTATCGAGCACAGGTTAAACAACTTCAGGAAACTTCTTGCAGGAGAAATACAAAAATAACTACTTCTGAGTCAAATAAAGAAAAAGTATTGACTAACTGAGGCATTCTTGATTTTTGCAGGATTGGAATGTTTTCGTGAGCCAGAAGTCATTCGAGGACGGATTAATATGGCTGGAGCGAGAAGTAGCACTGAAACAGGCGCAAATGCGGGGCTTCTTCACGTACTCGGACCTGTCGGTGACGTGCGACGCGGCGCTGCTGGGCTGGGTGCTGCGCAGCCTGGCCGGCGCCTGGGCCGCGCTGCTGGCCTCCTGGGCCGCGGCGCTGCTGGCGCTGCTGGCAGCGCATGCCTGCCTACCAGAGCTCTCCTGCCTACCCGTACGCGACCACGCCCTCGCACGCATCTACCAGCCGGCCCGACCGCTCACCAATGCCACCGTCGAGTCGGTTGTGCTCGAGCGCCTCCTCGTCGACGAGATCCTGGCCATGGACAAGGTCAAATGCTGCACCGAGTGGCTGAAGTACCAGGACGAACAGAATCAGGAGCCCCGAAAGAACTGGTTCGATACTATCGTGACGTACGATTGGAAGGCATTCGAGCCGTGGTGGTCGCGGACGTCCGTGCTCAATTGGCTATACCAGAGTTCACTTGTAAATCCCATGCAGCGGTGGTTAGAGAGAATCAACGAGTATACGGAGCTAGTGGGCCGAGAATGGGCCGGCTCAGGCAAGCGAGTGCAGCAGTGCGAAGGCCACCCAGCCGGCGGCCCGCCCCGCTGCGTGCGGCAGGCGCTTAACTTCAGCAAGCTGAGCGCGCTCGCGGTCACCCTCTCCGACCGGTAGTCGCAGCTGTCAAATGGAATATGAGCGAGCTTTGTATAAGGCACTGGTTTCGTCACCAAATATATACGTATATAAAGGTGCTTACAAACATGTAACAAAACGCAATAACAACATATAAATAAACGGCTCGTGTCATCAGATAAACGAAGCAGAAGATTGATTAATAACTTTCTAACGCTATGCCACTATAAATGAACTGAAACTGTGGTATTTCTTGATGCTCAAATGTGCAACCAATCGCTCCGCATCTTCCTCTGCGTGTTCGCGAGTTCACGAGTATTCCAATCCAGACGAAAATATTTATTAGCAAAACTAAACGCTTCAAAGAGAGTATTTTTTATATCTGTCGAGCACAACTGTAACTATTTTTCTACTAATGAATAAACTATGTCAGCATACTTGCTTTTCACATTGACTAGTGAAGCTACTCACTGGGGCTGACACGACCTGATGAGTCCGTTCTCCACCATCATTGACAGCAGGGCACCGTCTTACAATTTTTGCTTAGGCTTCATCAAATCTTGACGAAACATAATACAAAAATATCCATGGCACCCTTACTAAAAGGGAGTAGTTTTCGTACAACCAAAATAAAAAAATCTTTTGAACAATTATTGAATATCTAATGCCTAAATAAATACTAAATAAAAAACTAAAGTTACCAACGTTTCCAAGGATATAAACTCCCCGGTTTCCTTTTTTAACATTTGTTTCCTTTTACTGGGGTATACAAAGATTAAACTTACATATAAACTCCCTACAATAGGTCATCATTCAAATAACCCTTCCAACATTTGATAGGGACCCTATAAATCTAGCAAAAAAGGGAGTGGGACATGATGGGGACGAAGTCACGCCCACACAATATGTGGGCAGCCAAATATTAGTAATTTTTTTTAATATTAAAATATTCCAATTGATTTGAGCACTATACATAATTATTATGATACTTATTAAATACCTATTTAAAAACTTAATTGCATAACTTAACTACATTTTATTAACGTATTTCTGATCAATCCAACACAACAACGTCGGATGTGTATCTAACGGTGCGGTCTCGTAACCAACTACTCCTCAGCAAGGGTAACCGCGATATCACAGTGATAATACATATATATATTTAGCCGCCTGTCAAGCGGTCAATAGTGCACTTGGCGTATGGGCTAAAATAAATACCACATTTAGAGATGCGACATAAATACATATATTGAAGTACTAAATAGTAGTCTTTGTATATTGATCTAGATGAAAATGGCCGTTTGAGATTCAATCACGCTAGCCTTGACATCTTATAGCATGGCTGGCGAAAGTCGATAAAGAGTGTTGTCTATTTATCGATATTTGCAATGTATATGAAACCTCAGTGGCTACTAATTTGTGACAATGCAGCCTTATATTTACCAAGTTATTGGTTATTAATTACACTACTACTTAATAGGCATCACACATTAGTGCTATTTAGTATATTATATACTTAAATGTATCTTATATAAGAGGCACAATTGGTCAACTTGTATTGTACAATACAAGTAACTATACTCGTGTCAACTCTAGTTCTACACAGCCGCTAGTAAGGGCTCTGCAACCTTTAGCCACTTCCCTATATATTAAGTAGTCCTTACCAACATTATAATAGGAATGATCATTGTACAAATCCCGGAAGACAACATATATGCTGGGCTATGTAATGTCATAGAGATCAGGCATCACAATGGTGCACAAGTTTTAAATTTCATCATACAATTTCATGAATATCCAAGTCTTGTCACTGAAATTACAACCTTAATAAATATCCCTAAAAACGCTACAATTACATGTGTCGATAAGATAAATTACAATGGTAAACTATGCGTCACGTTGATCTTGGATCCACAACACTTACGTCATACATTTCTTACTTCCGAACAACCTTACAGGTTTCTTATTGTATTTTAATGACGTTACTTCGAATCGTTCAGGCGTAGGTGACGTCACTCGTACAGCCCCGGGTGGAGGTACAACCGCCGGTTGAATCCCCATCGGTCCACTGACGACGTTTGCACCTACGGTAAATTCAACAAAATTTATAGGCTAATCCTTCATCTTCAAGCTCCAGTAATAAAATATAATGGTTTTTATAATAAAACCAACACGGCCGAAGTAGACCTAGTTTGCTAACAACTATATCTAAACGGTTTTATGACTTTCTGAATTGCTCGTGTTCATGACAGGTGATCAGTGCAAAGGAGATTAATCCATCGACTTGAACCAAGGCAAATAATTGAATTGTTGCTATTGTTTAAAGGTATTACGTAAGTAATGTAGTGAGTCTCGCAATGTAATCACTGGGTATGTGTGCCTGGTCTGACCTTGAACCTATCCTGCAGCCGCTGGTCGACGAGTGTGAACAGCTTGTCCACGTGGCAGTCGTGCGCGCGCTCCGCGAACACGTCGCACACCGTCTGGATGTACCACGAGCCCAGCACCGTGTCGCGGTGGGACACGAACCCTGCACCGCGGGACATGATACCGTTACCGTACTAAGTCTAGAGCCACTGTCGCACATCCATAACCAGCTACTTCAGTTCATACATGCGCGTGAATGACGCGATTAGTCATAAAATTTTTTGTGAAGACAGTTAATTCCAATGTCATATGGATAGTATGAAATGAGTTTAATATAAGCAAAAGCTTATGACTTTTATCGCTCACTAGCTGTCCCGCCCAGCATCGCCCGGGTGAAAAAGTAAAATTTCCTGAAACACGATCGCAGCGCCACCTATCGGGTTCAATTTTTAGAACTTTTAATGAGGAACAATTCCCTCATACATGATATTTTCGTAACTTAAACCGTTTACGCAGCGTACGCAACAGAAGCTCTCAAAAAGGAATATTTTTTCCGTTCTTGCAACATTTTTCATTTATGCTTCGCTCCTATTAGTCGTAGCGTGATGTTATATAGCCTAAAGCCTTCCTAGAGAAATGGATTATCCAACACAAAAATAATTTTTCAATTCCAACCAGTAGTTCCTGAGATTAGCGCGTTCAAACAAACAAACAAACAAACTCTTCAGCTTTATAATATTAGTATAGATAGAGTATAGCAACTGACCAGGTAGCGTGGAGTGCGCGATGAGTATGTTGGAGTAGAGCGGGCGCCGCAGCAAGTCTGGCGGCGCGGCGCGCGGCGGCGGGGGCGCGGCGGGCGCGCCGTCGCCGGTCACGTCGGGCGCGCCGTCGCGGGACACGTCGGGCGCGCCGTCGTAGGACACGTCGGGCATGCGCAGCGGGCACGGCGCGCCCCACACGTAGTCCGCGTCGCCGCCGCTGCCACACCGCACACAACGTCACAATGGGCCCGTCGCGAGGCTGGTCAGACACTATTTAGGCCCACTCGTCCCTCTAGAATCTGTATCTTATTGAACGGAACCTAATGCTCTTAACTGCCACTTAACTTTTGCTCTTTGGAATATGGGGGCTGAGTTAGTGAGTCGTATCCTCACCGGCATATTTGGAATATGAAGACCTTCGGCACGTCGGCCAGGTGGGGTAGGCTCCGGTTGTCGAAAAACTTGATGACGTCGTAGAGCGAGATGAGCGCGCCGTCGCTGCAGCGGATGTCGGTGTCGGCGGTGCCCGCCACCTCGTACCCGTGCGAGGACACCACCACGAACACGCTCTCCACGCCTGGCGTCAGCACTTCCTTCAGCGACGCCAATGTGTTCAGCGTTTGCTACACGATTGACACATAACATATATAATACATTCTTGAATCATACATCCACCTTTGACATCCATCTGCCATTTCGTCATATGAGCTTCATATAAAAAGAGGAATGTAGCAATTGTTGTACTCACGGCCTTCGTGAGGTTCTGGTAGGGCACTGGCCTGAAGCCGAGCTCAGTGAATAGGTACTTCAGGTTCTTGCAGTCCACGTCGACGCCGTCGCGGAACTCGTCGTTGCAGAAGGAAATGTACGCGAACACCAGCAGCACTCCGCGCTGCTTACCGCGAGTTCGGTACAGCTTTATATCTAAAATATACATTTACCCATATATCTGCTATGCAAGTGCAATGTATTACTGGAATATTACTACAATAAAAAAACACTAACTGACACAACACACTTTCAAATAGCTATTTCCATTGGTAGCATGAACATTTTCACAGTACAATTATTTTAGCATCACTTTTGACACACAAGGGAATAAATAGATAATAGCCCTTCTTTACATTGAACATACCCTTAGAGTCTTCATCCTCCACAAATTTTTTTGACTTTTTGACATGAAAGTTTGGGATGGCAGTGGCTGGATCAGGCTCATCATTGTTGTTCACGCTCCCCGGTCTATTATCAGGAGCCATGGATGTGCTTGCGGTGCTTGTGGTCTGTTCTGCAACTGAGAGTTATACCATGCTTGCTGAGAGTGTCATTATTTGTTGCACCTTCTCCATGAACTCGACAACAGTCGCATTGAAAATGTACCTTTCGCTTAGATATCTACTAACAATAATGATTTATATAAGTAAACTAGCTGTCCTGCCCAGCTTCGCCCGAGTGAAAAAGTAAAATTTCCTGAAACACGATCGCAGCGCCACCTATCGGGTCCAATTGTTATGTAAGCTATCCTATCTTTTAAGTTGCATCAAACTGCACACGGTGTGCAAATTTTGCTTGAAATCGGTTAAGTTGCTTAGAAGCCCATCACAGACTTCATTGCCATAAAAGGCAACATTATTCATTTATGCTTTGCTCCTATTGGTCGTAGCGTGATGTTATAGCCTAAAGTCTTCCTAGGGGAATGGACTATCCAACACAAAAATAATTTTTCAATTCCAACCAAACCAAACAAACAAACTCTTCAGCTTTATAATATTAGTATAGATACACTAAGAACTGAATTAACTTTATGGACAAAAGCAATGCAATGAATTATAGTTAAACTTTATGAGTGAATGTAAACAGTCCCCTGTGTCCTAAGTGCTGTAAAGGTACCCCAGTACATAAGACCATTCATACTTACTTTTCGTTTGAGTTGACGGAGCTGGTTTAGATTTACTCTTCTCTGCACTGATACTGATGTAGTTGTTATCATTAGGTTTCGGCTCTATGCAAACAAAAGAACACCACCAATTAGGTAACTACTGTATCCTCTTGACACTCAATTGGAGCTTAAACTAACCAACCAAAAAATCACATTAGAGTACATTCCACACATGTCAACAGTACTCTGTTTAAATTTTATTAAAATTATATATAGGACTCTTGGGTACATATAATGAAAATAGCATAATACTGTAATCACTTAATACCAAGTAGTACATTTAAGATACATATAAAAACCTCTCATGAATTAATATCCACTCAAAATCCCCCTACTTCCTTAGAAACTCATTGGGAGTATATCCTTAGTTGTAGATAACAGAATTAAAGGATTTGAAGATAGTCAGTCATATTTAAGTACATACAAGAATGGGTGGTGTAAAATTAAATATTGAGTAATTGGATGATTCAAGGATTAGAAGAGTAATATGAAATAATAGGGACTTAAGACTATAGTAAGGTAGTTATTAATGTCACAAATGAGTTATTAGTAGCAAATACATACTTGGTTTCTCTAATCTGACTGGTGGTGGACGCCAGCGTCGCGGACCATCGCCACCAAGATCCTCCATTAGGTTCCACAGGCCAGCTTCTTCCAGGGTGTCCAGCAGATGACCAAATGCATCTGGACCACGGCGAGTGATATCTCTGAATAGCCTGCGTTTCAATTCCCGAGGCTGATGGTTGCGGTCCTAAATATCAACACATTTAAGTCTAGGGAAATGTTTATCTCATAATGAGAATGATGAATGAGAATGAAGGGAAAGTAAGGTCTTTGAATCTAGAGAGTAGTGGCACTTTACTCTCTTAGCCTACCCCGTGAAGGACTTGATATAATGCTATGTATGTATGTAAATTTTAAACTACTAGACTATGGTTGATATGTGCCAAACATAATATGGCTCTACCATCCATAGATATTATAATATCTTCACTCCTTTCCACAATGGTCCTCAAAGGGGTAGGCAGAGTATCCACACAACCTCTTTCAACAGAGATATATTTTAAGTGCCTATTTAACAGATGGCAAGTCCATTGCTTTTTTTGTAGCACTACTATACATACATCATTGAATATCTTTCCAAATACAGGTTACATATTAATATATACAGGTTTCCTCTCAATGTTTTCTTCACTGTACAGTTTGTGGTGTGACTGATCATACTGTAAGTTAAGAAAAACTCCAAGTGTTATGCAGTGAATATACTTTTAGTTAGCAAATTTGTGTTACTCAGGGAGAACATAGCTCAGGTAGATAAAAAAAAGACATTGCTCCAGAGGTTTGATCCTTATAATAGTTTTGCTGGGGTCTAAATCAATTATATAGATATAGATAGATATCGAAATATATAATAAGCACACTAGCATATTCCCTTACCCTATATTTCTCTATCATTGCTTCTGAGAATACTCCTTTTTCATAGAGTGCCGTTACCATGTACTCGAGGTCCGTTCTCTCGATAAGAGAGACAAAGTTTCGCCTTATAGCCTCCCTGTGTTCTTTTTGCATATTATTGGTTGACGCTCGCAAGAGAGTATAGTTTTCAGAGCTTACTAGTACACAATAAAAATTACAACAACCGATGTTCACAAAGAGCGGGTAGTATCTATTAAATAATTTAATAATTTATATTCAACAAAGTAACATCGATGAACCCATGTAATGAAACACAAAACACTACGAATTGAATGACAGTCAAGACGAGATATGTCAAACTCAGACAGAAAAAATGGTCTATGGATTACATAGACTTTTATTTATTATTGAGATATATCTTCATTCATTCAGGTCTTCCCAGTTCCCACAAGAGTTAAAAGGAATGTGTGTATGTGTAGTAAGTTCCCGTACACTTACATTCAAAAGATATATTTTAGGTGCCAACGTGACGCATGGCAAGTTAATCGCCGCTATTCACAATTTCACATACGATTTGGAATTTCTTCTCACACTTATGTAGGTTTGATTGGTAGGATAGACAGAAGTATAAAGGTAGGATAGATTGCAAGTTTGAATCCCGACTGTACCAATGAGTTCTGGGTTCTGAGTGTTCTTTATTTATTTTGATGTATTAAAACAATCATAACAGCGTGAACTAAAACCGAAAGAACCACAACATTTACAGCCGGTTTCTGGTACAATTGACACGATGAATTAGTCAACAGATTGTCACAATAACAATCTGTCATCGAGCTTTGAGTTTCTAGAACGCAAATCATCGATAAATTAACTAATCCACTGTTGACAGCCGAATTATTTTTTAAAGTATGTCTATTTCCCTCTAGCTTATAGCTTCGTCTTTGTCTTGCTATGTCAAAGTATTCCCGCCGGGAGCTGAAGTTTCGTTAGTTGGACAAAAGTTTGATTTGTTGTTGTTTATCTTGTTTGTTTAGGTACCAGTTTTCGTGTGATAAACAAGTGTAAAGAATATAAATAAATAAAGTGTAAATGTTAAAATGCCGCCGCGTAAAAATTACAAAGAACGCGATCTATCTACTTATATTTTATTCTAATACTTATATTATATAATTTATAGTAATTCAACATATTGGTAGGTTCCCGACAGGGCTGATGATGATGATTTGAAACTTGCCAATTTCTAATATTTTTGATATTATTAAAAGATTATTTCGATTTCTGTAACTTTACACACTTATGTTTTAGGGTTTGTCTTAAGAGATTCATATTAAAAAAATATCAGATTAAAAATCAAATAAAATTATATGAATAAAAAAATAACCAATTCAAAACTAAAAATCAAAGGCAATGTTCTATTAAAATTTCAACGTAAGGAATTAGGAAACCAAATAGCATTATTGATACAAATTAAGATTTATATTAATATTGCTATAAAAAACGATAAATAAAAATCGATTATTTTGTAACATCCCTATATCCTATTAAATCCGCTTAGAAATTGGAGTTAAAATCGGAATACTTGCGTTAACACATCGATAATTCCTCGATAATCTGCACTGCTACAATTAAAAATTGTATGTCAACAATCTGTTAACAAAGAGAAAATGCGTTCAGAAACTCAAAATGGCTCCAATCGGCAATTGATTTGGGATTTGACATACCGTTGACAAACTGCCAACAGTTTGTCAGTTGAAGCTTCTAGCATAGCAACCCAAACTACGTCTAATTAGAGATTATTAATCTGTCACGTAATTTGATGGATAGAAATGCGTACGAGAAACCGGCTGTTAATCTACTCGTAAAAATATCTGAATAATAATAACAATTGGTTTTAATCTTTAAGTTGACAAGCCTAAATACCACGTATGGAATATCTACCATTCCAACAGTGTTCAATTGGTAGTCTTTGTTTCTAACCCAACTAACTCTGTTAACTACTGTCAAACAAAATGGTGGTGTAATAATCTGTAAATGTTAGTCAACTCTAATTTAATTGCACCTAATGCGAATGCGTGCCATTGCGTGCGTTCATTCATTCATTTACTCACCACTCCGTTACCAAAGACTACTATTGAACACTTGTCCGTAAGTTCCGTATCCGTAACCAAAACTTGTTCGCTCGCCACCAAAGTGAGTAGTTTGTTGTGTAGTGGTAGGTGGTTAATGTGAAGAAGGATTGTTAGTTACTTTGAAATTATTTTAATTATTCGTATTAAAATGAAAACTGCTATATTAGGGCTTCTTCTCGTGCTAGCAGCAGCCACTGCATATGAACTCTCAGACATCGCCTCGGGTCGAATAGAAGTATGTTGCGTTATTTTGTAGACTGCTGTATCCGCCTCTTTTTCGCTGAATAATTTCTGATTTTGCGAATTTGTTCTAGACATGTAGAGGCTGTTCATTGAACCGGCTACCGGAGGTAAAGAAGTTTGTTATGAACGATGCGCCGTCATTCGAGCGGCTTGATGTAAAGTTTATCACCGGAGCTCCTCCCGAACTAGTGCTACTGGACGATAATGATCACGAGCTGGAGAGACTACCGCTATCGCAGCTCAATCGCGACGAGTGCAATGACCTTCTTAAAAGCAAAGGTTTTGCTCCAAGGAACAAAAATTCGGATTTATAAAGTATACCAAATACCAATGTAGTCACATTGTTTATGTATCAGAAGGTAAACAATGACATGGTGTTACTGTTACATTCCACAAGCCACATTGAAGAGAACTTGCTTACTTTAGCGATTTTATATAGTATAGATCTTCCAATATTTATCAACAGTAAAAGTTTGTCATTACTTTATACAGTAATTTGGTCATAAGGTGTACATGTGCATAAAATTTGTTATCATCTAAATATCCATTATCACGCCACACAGAAGGTATCAATGGCTTGAGGTGATGACATGTATAAATGTCAATGCCCTCCATAGATTTTAGAAATCTCTTGTAATCATACCCTGGGAAATTGTTTTTTTTTCTTGGGCATTTTCATAGATGTATTTTGTATATTATTGCTATACATTATTTTTAAATATTAGTTTTCAGGCAATAAGAAATAACAATATGAACAAAACCCTAATAGGCTCAAATCAGCATTCTGAAGATCCTACTCAAACCTTGTATATATATATTAAGATGCATTGTATCCAAATAAATGACAACCTAACAATAATTTGTTCTTTTATCCATTCCTTATCATACAAACTGTTATCACTTGTCACATGAAATTCTGTATTGTATGTGCATCACAGTTCACAAACATACATTTGGATATCATGTCATGTACTGGTTTGTTGTATTGTATATGCCACATATTCAATTACAGATATTAGGGTTTAAACCAATCTGAAGCATTGCCACCATCATGTTATGTTATATCCATGCTTATTTGTTGTTTTATACATTTTTAGTACCAAGCAAGAAGATCAGATAGTAGTCACTTTGTTCCTAATAATGGAGATTATCATCATCATATCATCAAGCAGAGTCCCTAACGGGGTAGGCAGAGACTTTGGAGCGCCAGTTCTCACTAGACTTACATACCTCTTTCGCTTATCCACATTCATCAGTCTCTTCATACATGCTTGTCAGTTTCTAGTACTTGACGTTCCCGTCTTTGAGCTTCCGATCGCATTTATCCAGGTGGAGATTAAGGCTGGTATTGATGAGGTTAGGACAGGGGTAAAGTAAAAGCCAGCGCTCAGTATATAATAAATGTATATAGTGTTAGGGGCCGCTCAGGTGAGCAGCGTGCAGTCCAGGTCCTCGTCGCGGCCGTCGCTGAGCGCCCGGCGCAGCACGCGCGCCACCACGTCGGCCAGCGCCTCGCGCGCGCCCTCGTCCAGCAGCACCATGCATTGCTGCACATACACATACATACATTTATTTACATATATAACAAATCAAATCCGTTTATTGTCGGCGTTAGTGTTTAGAACTTTATTTGTTTAACCCAGCTGGGTAAGATAGACTAGACTTAGAAACACTTAGAGGTGCCTGAGAGGCTTATATCCTAAAAAAATCTGTAACTTAAAGAAAATAACGCGCTTTAAAACAATAACCAATTGTTGGTAACTGTGTCAAGGTTGTTGTGATACCCTATACGGCATGATAACTAGATCATTCATCTGCAATATGCGCTCAGTCAGTCTCTTTGATCAAATTTCATCAATAGACACCATGAAGAGGGGGATAGGTTGTATTAAATGGAACATAGCTACTGGGCAATGATGTACCATACATGTAGTTATGCGAAAATATTGATGGTTTATACCTAAACGTGAAATAAAGAATGGAAACTTAAAGCGGTATGTTAATAATGTATAATCGGTGCAGATTAAACAATTGTTGCACGGCTAGTGTTATCACTCTTATCTGCAGTTTGTTAGATCGCGAGATTAGGAGGAAGTCGACCTAATCTTACATCCATGATGATATTTCGCGATTCTAGTATTTTTGTGTCTCATATAGTATGACTATAAGTCAGCAATGCTTGTAATTCAAAATTAAGAAGCTCAACAGAAATAGGTTCAAACATTTTTGTTATACCACCAAGGTGGTAAACATGTACACGGCCTGCCCGATGGCATGCGGACACCGTAGTTACATGAGGAAATTTAGAAACCTCACTCATTGCAGGAACACAACTAGAAGTAGGTAATACACAGCGGCGGCTTTATAGCTTCACGTTACCTTCGTGTGTATATTAAATATTTTCCAATTAAATTCAGTTCGTTTTCAAATTCCGTAAAATCGATGCCGCCCTAAGTTCAAGGCTCTGCAACCTGCTGATAAATCGGGCAGCGGCAGTACCGGCAGTATTGGACTGCGTCGTGGCGTATGGTGGGTCGTGCGTGTCACGGACCTGATAGAAGGAGTCTCCGTTCGCGAGGCGCAGCACGGCCCGCAGCGCCAGCTCGGCGTTGGCGCGCACGTAGGTGTTCTTCTCCTTGGTGCCGTTGACGAGCGCGGGCAGCAGCGCGCGCAGCACGTCCGCGCCCGCGCCCTCCGCGCGCGCCTCGCGCCCCACCACGCCGCACGCGCGCGCCATCAGCTGCTTCACCTCGTTGCTGCTGTGGTTCATGCTCTGCGCACCCCCCCACCCCCGCCCACACGGTCACACACACTACTCGAACATTCGGCTTTATATAGATACATCAATTGGCTTCGAGTTACATATGGTCAGGTACAGTTCATTTTGTTGATAATAACATGTACCAACGACAATACATTTTTTTTCATTTTTTATACCATGGGACAATTCCACATAGATTGACCTAGTCCCAAATTAAGCGAGTGATATGGTTACTAGAAAACAATATAATTATTTACTTATATAGATAGCTATATACATAAATACATAGGACATCCAAGACTAAGGTACGAATACTCGTGTTCATCACACAAATATCTGCCCTCAGCGGGATTCAAACTCGCGACCTCAAGTTTCGCAGTCAGGAGGTCTAACCACTAGACCAGACGGCCGCCAAAAATTATTCGTAAATAAGTAACAATTCATACTGTCCGGCAGATTAACTCACTTCAATTGTAATGTGAGCAAGTGGTATAAATACATTATGCAAGTCATACCCTGACAAACTGCGAGAGGATGTTGGCGGGCACGGGTCGGTCGGCGAGCAGCAGGTGTCGCATCAGGTAGGCGATGCCGCGGATGCCGTTGCACGCTATAGGGATCTTGTCGCTGGCCAGCTGGGCCATAAGGGCTCGCTCCACCTGCGGGCAGAAATGACCAGATGTTAGGATCCTGTCACATACGGGATAGGCAGGAAGGGAAGGCCGTCAGTCACCTTATCCTGGTGAGGCTCGCGGTACACTAGCTGGGGGGTCTCCTTGAGGGCCACGAAGAGCGCGCACGAGCGGCCGTGCGCCAGCAGCCAGTCGTCGGGCGGCGGGTGCTGAGTGTGCTGAGAGTGCTGGGAGTGCTGGGGGTGCGGGGCGGCGGCCAGCACGTGGTGCAACAGCGCCGCGTCCAGGTGCGGCTCGGGCAGGCAGTGCAGCATGGCGCCCAGGCAGCCGCCCACGGCGCTGCGGTGCACGTCGTCGGCGTGGCCCAGCGCCGCCGGGCAGCTGAGCGTGCTCAGCACCGACAGCGCCAGCTGCTCCGACATCCGGTCCCCGGCTGACGGAATGTTCCATTTACCTCGCATTTCTTATTCGTGCGCGGTTTAGTATGAGTTCAAATCCCAACTGTTCCAATGAGGTCTTCTGAACTTAGGTACAGCGATTAAACACAGTAAAGGAAAACATTGAAAGGAAAACCTGCATATTTTTGACAAGAAATTCAATGATGTATTGTTAGTCATGCTTAAGCAACGGCTATGGTCTCGGCGGAATGAGGGTCCTGGTAAATGTGCAGCCTACGCTCACGCACCGATGGTGATGACGCCGCGCAGGGCCTGCAGCATGGTGTCGCGGATGGCGGGGTCCTCGGCGGTGCGCATGCCGGTGTGCATCTCCAGGAACAGGGAGTCGGCGCGCGCGTGGATCACCACCAGCCGCGTGAGCGCGTGCCCGGCCTTCATACGCACGCCGCGGTTGGGGTCGTTCAGCGACTTCAGGAATGTCGTCTGCAGCTGCGGCAGGAACTGCTTCAGCATCACGCCTACCTGCACACAAACGCACCGTTACTTACACACTTGCCACAGAAACGGGTCAACGTTATTCCAAATTTCCTAAGTGAACAAATTCATAAATAAGTAAAAAGTGTAGCTTTCGGTGAGTTTAAAATGCCTACCTTGTCCAATAGCAAGGCTAGCGTCTCCAGCACGGCAGCCTTGACACTGGAGTTGAACCGATCCCCCAGGATACGGATAAGGGGGCCGGTCACGTGCACCACGGAGGGCTGGATGGCGTCCGCCGTCGTCAGCTTGATCACCTCGCCCAACATCACGGCCGCGTTCTCTTTGTCTTCCGGTAGACCGTTCAGGATCGATTCTCGGAACAACGGTAGAATTGGTGCTATTCCCTGTTAAATATGCGATTTCGCGTCACATAATTGTTTAAATACATATACAAAATAAGGACCTTCGTTCCAAAAATATATGACGAAGGATGTACGACAATAATTGTCACAAAACACTAGGAATGTTGCCTCACCTTGGGCAAGCAGAAGCCGGGCAAGAGTTCTCCCTTCATGTCAGCCGTGACGTATCTGATGGCCTGCCTGACGTCGGACACGTGCTGTATCTGCCGCTCGGGGTCGAGCGTCTTGACGAGCGCCGTGAGCGCCTCCCACGCCACGAGCAGTACGTCGCGCTCCGTGCCCGCGAACAGCAGGATGAGGCCGCGCAGCAGCACGGGCACGTGCGCGCTCAGGTCGGCGCGCGTGTGCGAGATGTACGCGCAAAGCAGTGACGCCGCGGCGCCGCGCCGCTCGCTTTCGCCTGCGCGTACCGTCTCCAGCAGCGTGTCGATGATGCTGCGCACACGCACATTTTGATTTTCTATTGGGTGGATCTATTCAATATATATAAGTCACGTTATAGTGCCGGGTGCTGTGACGAGGGGTGTATAGGCAAGAGCAATAACCATCGAACTCCGGGCGCATCGTCTACGGGCAGCAGCGCGTCCCGGCAGTGCTCCAGCTCGCGCTGCGCGTGCGGCTGCCCGCGCGCGGCCAGCAGCGCCTGCAGCAGCGCGGGCAGCACGCGCGGCAGGTGGCGGGCCAGCGCGCCGCCCGCCGCCGCCGCCAGCGCCGACAGCGCGCGCGTGTCCACGCCGCCCGCGCCGCCCGCCCCCGTCAGCACCGGCACCAGGTACGGCAGCACGGCGCGGGACTTGATCGCCATTATCTGGGCACCGCATCGACCCGCATTGTCAGACATTGCCCCCGCGACCGGACATACTATACTGCTATACGTCGTACGCAGTGAGCTGTCCATTTCGTTCGCTCATAACACGATGGCGCAAGTAGCTTATGCCCGCGTAGATATGATAGAGTGGTGTACCTGTTTGAGTCCGTCGAGCGCGGCGTCCGCGATGGCGGGGTCGGGGTGCTTGAGCTGGTCCAGCATCTGCGGCAGGATGTCGTCGAGCGCCTTGTTGCCGATGGTGGCGTGCAGGCTGTCGAAGGTGCGGGCGGCGGCGCCGCGCACCTCGGCCAGCGGGTCGCACAGCGCCGTGCGCACGGTGGGCACCAGCCCGTCGGCGAAGCTCAGCACGGCGTCGCGCGACGTGGAGGCCAGGATCTCGCCCAGCCCGATGCACACGCCCTGGCGCTGGTCGGCGCGCTCCGACCGCAGCCCGCGCTCCAGGATGGGCACGATCTCCGGCAGCACGCGCTCGCCCAACTACACACACACCTCCTCACTAGCGGCACCCCGCAGCCGGAGCCTCTAGGCCGCCTGCCGTGCGATTGCGTCACTAACCTTGCGCACCAAGTCGCCCAGTGTTCGCGCGGCGACTTGTCGTTTGTCGTAGCTGGTGGATGCCAAGCATCCCAGCAGCAGGCCGAACAGTGTCGGCAAGATCTCGCGCAGTGTCTTCGGCGTATTTGTTACCACCACCTACAAAAAGTGTCATGATCCCACTTGTGGACTCCTTTTGTTTTGCTTGTATAATATGTTGTGTGTATCGTAGGGCAGGTACCTTCCAGACGTGCAGCGCCGCCTGCCTGACCATGAGCGCCACGTCGCTCCTGCCCATGTAGAGGCCGGCCAGCACTCGGTTCCTCCTCTCAGCGCCGAGCGCCCTCATGATGGCCTTGTGCGAGTGCTCCGTGCCGAAGTTGTCGTCCTCCGAGGCGGTCTCGGTGCTCATCTTGCCGGAGACGCCCGAGATGCGGTACAGCAGGTCTCCCAGCAGTTGGACCGAGCTGTACCTGATCCGCCAGTTGTCGTCGAAGAGCCCCCGCTCCAGCTCCGGCAGAAGAAGGGTTATCGCTGACTCCGCGTACAGGTTCACTATCCTCTGGCCTGCGGGGGTCGTTTGATGAAACCACAAGGGCGGTCATGATGAACAATCGGGACGTACAGCCACATCGACTCATATTGTATGACAAGGATCTAACAATTCTAACATAACAGAATAGTACAAACAGTAGCCTGTAGTACATCGATCAGCCTACGAGCGACCTTTCTTTCGATTCGGTCTTTATATGTTAGGCGAAAAGAGTGTGTTGTGTTACACCCCTGTGCTTGTGGGGGGAGGAGGGGGGGGGGGGGGAGGGTCTGTCCAGGAGGCTCACCCGCTTTGAGCGCCGTCTCCCGGACGTACTCGTTCTCGTCGGCCAGCGCCTTGAGGATGGGGTTGATGATCTGCCCGATGTACGGCGTGAACTCGTCGGTGAACGCGCCCGGCATGTAGATGAACATCATGATGTACCCGTCCTTCACGTGCGGCGCGATGTCGGTGCGCTCCGCTGTCGCTATAATATCTGCACACGACGACCGTGCCATCTCATATACATTACGACACCAGACCTCCAAAAATACTTTACATGCTCGGGCTTGGGGGAAACAAGAAAATAGTCTACCTGATGGTAAGCGGTTACCAAACACAGGTACGAACAACAAAACACAGACTATAAATGGATCAAAATACTGCATTTCTTTTTATACTAATGCTGCAAGTTATCACCCGACCCGCGCGACAGTAAGCAGTCAATGGACGCCTGTAAAATATGACTGTCCCATGCAATGTGTAATCCGACCCTGCATAAAACACCTTTATTGAAGAGGTCCATGCTGTAACGTCAAGAGAACACTTCAGGGAAGAGTTCATTCTTGGCCTGTTGGCTAGCATTAGACGTTAATTATAGCACCGGGTCGAGGGTCACCTGGCATGATCTTGTGCAGCTTGTGCACGCCGAGGCCGGCCACCACCTCGGACAGGCCCTGCGCGGCGCCCGAGCGGTCCACCGAGCTGGTCTCCGAGGTCAGCGTGTGCATCAGCCACGGCAGCAGCTCCTCGAAGCTGCTCTCGCCCATGCCCTTCACCATGGCGCCCAGCGCGCGCGCCGACACGCTGCGGACCTGCGCGCCACAACTGCTTGCTCAAACATCGTAACATTGCACTACACTATACACTGTTATATACATTGCTGTCCATTGTCTGATTGGCCAGATATAACTATCATGACGACGAAACAGTTATACCATGCGAAAGCGTGCGGAACAAGAGCGAGGAAAACCGCTTTGTAACTGCCTAGATCAAATCGATCGGATACTCATAAATGGGAATATCATAAATATTCGAAGCACGTATGAAGAGATTGATGAATGTGGACGAAGCGAAAAAGGTATGTCTAGACAGAACTGCGGCTCTACTCATTTTGCCTACCCCGTGAGGGATCGGCTCGATAATATATATTTAAATAATGTATGTTAACATTACCAATGAAAGGTAGAGTACGAGGGCTACTCACCTCCGGCACAGGGTCCAGGAGCGAGCTCTTCAGGCCCGGTATAATATTGGGCAGGTAGGGCATGAGATCCTTCTGGTCGGTGAGCGAGTACATGTTGCCTATGATCTGCGCCGCCATCTTCCTGGTCTCCGTGCTGCGGTCGAGGAAGGCGCGCTGCACCACGGGCATGATGAGCGCCAGCGACGGCGCGTCTATGAAGTGCACGAACTTGGTGTCCAGCAGCGTCTGGAGGCACGCCGACGTCTTGTTCGAGGGGTCCTGCAGCGCTTGCAGCAGCACGGGCACGATCGCTGCAACAACAGTGTATGCATGAAGACTATTCTGTAAAGCTGATGAACTAGGTGTTCGAATGCAGCAGTTACCTTGGATCTCGGGGTTTCTGATCACGGAGCCGATGACCTTGAGCGCCTCGGCGCCGGCCTCCTGCACGCGCATGTGCGAGTCGCTCAGCACCTCGATGAGCTTCGGCACGATGGACGGCAAGCACGACGACAGCTGCTTCGGCGCGCAGTATGCCATCGCACCGAGCAGCTCGATAGACCCTGCAAGTCATGGGCACAAGCCATCAACCAACTCGAAAGGCGACTTTAACATCTAACTTAAGAAGAAGAATGCGCGTGCGCACACGTGTGCAGCAACAGTCGGTTCTTATTCCAGTATCTAAGTAAGGATGTGAGCTCTCTCACCGGCCTTGGTCCTCCAGTTGTCGTCCTGCAGCGCCTGCAGCAGCGAGGGCAGCACCAGCTTGACGCCGTGCGCGCTGAGCTTGGACATGATGAGCTTGGCGGTGTCGTCGGCGGCGGCGCGCACGTACTGCGAGGTGTCCCCGAAGCACAGCAGCAGGTGCGGCAGCACGTGCACGATGTAGGGCTCGAACAGCCGCCCCAGCTTGTGGCACAGCATCTCGAACCCGAACAGCGCGCCTGTCGCCGCCATCATCAATAATACATCACTTACGAACAAAACTACCTAGTAATCATATTTGTCACATCATCTGAGAGGCGCAGGCAGACTCGCTATCTGTGGCATTAGGACATTATATAACTTAACTAGCTGTCCCGCCCAGCTTCGCTCGGGTGAAAAAGTTAAATTGCCCGTAACACGATCGCAGCGCCACCTATTGGGTCCAATTGTAAATCTAAACCATTCTCGAATCTAGCTTAAGACACACAGAAACACACAGAAAGCTTCGCCCGGGTAAAAAGGTAAAATTCTTGAAACTCGATCGCAGCGCCACCTATCGGGTCCAATTTAATATAGCCTATGTTACTCGGGGATAATGTAGCTTTCCAAAGGTGAAAGAATTTTTGAAATCGGTCCAGTGGTTTCGGAGCCTATTCATTACAAACAAACAAACAAATCTTTCCTCTTTATAATATTAGTATAGATAACACTTTGGGTTGGGTATTATTATGCCTCTGCCTACGGCAGAAAAGCGAATAAGCAAACCAACTGAAAAACAAATTCAATATAATGTTAAACGTTATTAATTGCAACCTTACCCTCGCGATACTTGAAGTTCTTCTTCTCCTGTATAGCTTCGGTGAGCTTGCCCATCACATCCAGCTGCTTCAGCGACAGGATGCCCAGGCCCTTGATGATGCCCGCTATGCCGTATGCCGCGCCCTAAGTACGAACACACTCATTTATACTCCATCTACACTGCGTAATGGCAATTATCGTATTCTGTTGTGAACTCGCCTTCCTGTCTCCGTATTTTTCAGCAGTGAGTAGCTGCTTCATGAGCTTGTTCATGATGGTAGGTATTTCATCTTCCAGCGCGGGCGAGCCCACCAGGTGGGGCAGGCAGTTGCTCACTGCTTCTTGTACCTGTATTAATTAAACGGGAGTTTTTACTACAATGAGCCAAGTATCGGAGCACTATTCAATACCACCATATTGTTTAAATGTAGTATATTATTTTCTAAAGGTGTAATTCATAGAACAATTAATATTATTATTATTTAGTATAACTGAAAATTTGGTATTAAATGTAATATAAATATGAGCACCTGTTGGCTGGGCGTGGAGAGCGCGGCCACCAGCCGCAGGGTGATGGGGCGGATGCGCGCGTCGCCCGCCTCCAGGTGGCGCGCCAGCGACCCCACCAGCAGCACCACGCACTGGCGCACGGCATCGAACCCGCCCGACTTGGGCGCCTTGTCCAGGAAGTCCTCGAACACCGGCAGCTGGCTGCTCAGCGTTTCCTACGAGCACAGGTATCAGCCGGGGGCGGGGTGGGGCGCGGTGGGGGCGTGGTGGGGGTCGAGGTGGGGGCGCACCTTGCCGTGCAGGTCCACGATGGCCATGGCGGCGTTGAGCATCTCGTCGCGCACTTGCGGCGCGCGGTCGGCCAGCGCGTGGTGCACGAAGAAGCGCATGGCGGGCGGCACGGCGGGCGCGGCCAGGCGCGGCGCCAGCGCGTGCAGCGCCAGCGCCACGCCGCGCCGCGCGCCCCACTCGTCCAGCGCCGGCTCCACCTCGTGCCCGAACTGGTCCAGCCGCGCCGGGATCAGCGGCAGCCGCTCCAGGTACACCTGCCGCCCGAGACCTCGTATTACATCGTCTGCGGCACGATGCACCGCGGCGACCGATTATATTGCACGATGATTCTCATAGTGTACCTGCTGCAGCCGCTGCAGCACGGCCTCCCCGGCCGCGCCGCCGGCGGCCTCGACCCTCGCGGCCAGGGCGCCGGCGGCCGCGCGTTGCACGGGCTCGGCCGGGTGCTGCACCTCCCCGACCAACATCTCTATGAGCGAGTCCTCGCGGCTCCACTGCTGCAGGCCCGGCACCTTGCTCCACAACTCGTCCGCTAGTTTTCTGTACACGATTCCGGGTGACATTATCGAAATTGGGACCGGCATTAATATCGTATCACGTATGCAAAGAGAGCGGCCAACTTGTTATCGGCGGAGACGTCGAAGGTGGCGACCAGCAGGCGCTTGGTGAGCTCCAGGGCGTACTCGGGCTCCGTCAGCAGCGCGGGCAGCCGCTCCCCCACGCACAGCAGCGCTCGCAGGGCGGCGTCGCGGACCACCTACGAATACACCGGTTTATGCTTTACCGAGAGCGAGAAGAAGATATTCATAAAAACCGTAAGTAGAAGGGAAGTATGTGAAATTGCTGTTTAAAGTAAGTTTAAAAGAATAGATCCATATTAGTTACAGCGCGTGTATACCTCCAGTGGGTTCTGCAGCCCCGCGAGCAGACAGTTGACGTCCTCGCGCGTGACGTCACCGCGCGCGCCGCACTGAGCGGTTTCCAACAAAGCCACCGTGCACGCCGTCTGTACGCGGCCGCTGGTGCTGCCTGCGCAACGGGATGACTCGCTTTAAGTTTACTAACACATTTAACGAGGTCTGGTGCTCCACGAGACACAAACAAATACAGTCAACAACGTTTTATCAACGGAACAACAGCGTAGTAATGAATTGATAAATTAAAAAACTAGAATTCTACTAACATTATAAATGAGACGTGTGTTACTTTTTCACGCAAAAACTACAGAACGATAATGTGTGAAATTTAGCTGGATAGATAGATTATTTATAATATATGTACATACATACATACCATCACGCCAAGTCCCTAACGGGGTAGGCAGAGAGTATAGAGCGCCAGTTCTCTCTAGACTTACATACCTCTTTCGCTTCGTCTACATTCATCAGTCTCTTCATACATGCTCGTCGGTTTCGAGTACTCTTAACGTTCCCGTCCTTGAGAGTCCGACCGATTTGATCCAGGTAGTTGGAACGTGGCCTTCCTCTGCCTCTTCTTGCACACACTTTTGCTTTGTATATCTGTTTCGTCAATCTTTCTTCACTCATCCTTTCTATATGTCCAAACCAACGTAACATGCCTTTCTTCATCTTTACAATCACGCCCTCATCCACGCCAGTTGATTTGCGAATCTCTTCATTGCGGATTCGATCTAATATCGTTACGCCGCACATTTTTCGAAGAGATCGCATCTCGACTGCATTCAAGCTATTTTCATACTTCCTCTGACATACCCAGGATTCGCTGCCATACAATAAGGTAGGTACCAATATCGCGTTGTGGACAGCAACTCGAGCATTCTTGCTCAGACTTTTACTGCCCATCAACGCCGACATGGCTCCATTCACCTTATTTCCGGCAGTTATCCTTCTTTCAATATCTTTTTCATACTTTCCATCTCGTGTGAACATGCTTCCAAGATATACAAATTCATTCACTTGCTCTAGAATTTGCCCATTTACCGATATAGGACACTCGGTCACTTGTTCATCTCTTTCGAATACCAGAACCTTAGTCTTGCCAGCGTTTAGGCGCAGCCCCTTGTTTTTTAATTTTATAATATTATATGTATATAAGCTGGATTGGCCCAGATAATTTCCAGAATGAGATCTATCAATGATATGATATTTCAGCGCGCTACTGTAGTCTAGTGTAATAATAGGTATCTAGCGGTAACTGACTGATGAGGTCGATGAGCAGCCGGAACATGTGGTCGATGGGGAAGAGCGAGGGGTGCAGCGGGTCGCGGCCGGTGCGGTTGTCGGGCTCGCCGCGCAGCGCCGCGTGGCGCGCGATCAGCCCCAGCCCGCCCAGCATCAGCGCCTCGTCCGCCCGCCCCGCCGCGCCCGACAGCGCTGCGCACGCCGACACACATATACGTCGCCACCCCCCAATCCTGACCGTACCGAACTAAAGTTCGAGAGGAAACTGGCACAAATTTAAGAGTTATAGTAGTAAGTCTAGTAGACGTATAGTCGCGGTCGAGCAACGGCGTCGGACACGCCGTCTGTCACGTTGGCATTTAGATACATTCTAAGCGTAGGAGGGCGTCGCATCTCCAGCCCGCCCGGAGGGACCGCGCGTGTCAACCTTGCTTGAGCAGCGGGAACACGTAGCAGAAGCCGGGCGCGCTGAGCGGGCGCGCGGCGCTGGCGGCGTGCAGCGCCAGCACGGCGCGCCGCGTGCCCGCCGCCAGCGGCTCCTCCAGCCAGCCCGGCGCCAGGTCGCACTGCGGCTGGTGCAGCCTGCGGGCGGATACACACCCAGCTCGTGACGTGCCACTCGAGGCTGCTAGCGCATCGATATCGTCATTGTCTCGTCGATCGCTACGGACATCGTCTCGATACAACATCGAACCGATGCGGGAGGTGACTCCGAGTGGGGGATTTTAAGCTTCGGATTATATTATTATTCGGATTGATACTTAAAACTTCGGGATGAATAAGAAATCATGATTCTATCATCATCATTGTATAAATATGTTCGTTCGAAAGACTAGTCGAAGTGAAGTATCCGTGTCCGTGATAAATTATAAAAATACGGGACGGGAAGCGTAGGAAGCGGAGTACAGTGCCGGGGGTGTGACCTAATGGTGAGGCGGGCGATCGTGTCCCCCAGCGTGGCGAGGTGCGGCAGCAGCGCCGGGCGCAGCGCGCACACGGCGGGCACGAGGCGCGCGGCGGCCAGCGGCGAGCGCAGCGCGGCCAGCAGCGCGGGCAGCAGGCGGCGCGGCTGCAGCGTGGCGGGCGGGGGCGCGCCGCGCAGCGCCGCCTGCAGCAGCTGCAGCGCGGCGGCCACGCGCCCGCTCAGCGCGCCCAGCCGCCGCCGCACCTGGCTCTCGCGGCCCAGCGCCGCCTTCGTGGCCTCCTTCTGCTTGGCCGACAGGGCCACCTGCCGCACGGGTATCGCTGAGCCGGGCCGTTCGGCACGACCGACTCGCGAGGAGAACGGGGTCCAGAATAATACACGAATGAATCACTATCGCAAATGATGAGACTAGAGTAGTGAGATATCACGTGCATTGATTTTTTCGTTGATCGCACGTTTAAAATATAAACTAAAATACAGGCCCTTTTGGGTACGGAGGAGGGGGAGGCTTCACCGCGCACCCGAAGGGAGAGGTTGTCAAAAGTTGCGATGTACCAAGGTATCCTAGACGCAGCAGAAACTGCCAGAAGGCAGTCAGCAATAATGTAGTAATGACTCCTATAGGCTAAAGACTCGAGGATCCAATATGGTGGTAGAGTTAGAGTTGAACCTCCTATTAGCCGTAGCCGTCACTAACCTCCTTCACCTTCCCCTGCCGCTGCCGTTTGTCTTCGAGCTCACGCCGCAGTTGCAATTCCTCCAACTGCTCCTTGTAGCTGTAGGCCTTGCTCTCGCGTTTCAAGTTCATCTCCTTATTGTCTTCGTTGCTACAATTACAAATATTTTACATAAATACAGTTTAATTACAGGGTATTTTAGCATACGGTTATTATAAACCGTATATTAGTATTGTAAGTTATTCAAATGACCGTATAACTGTATCATATGCAGTGGTAAGTCTCATCCATGCCATGTGCGCGGCACTCACCCCGGCACCGAGCTCTTGTCGTAGAGCTCTCCCTCAGGCGTGAGGTACGTGAAGTACTCGTCCCTGGTGACGCGCACCAGCTCCGGGTCCTGGAGCACTTCCAACGTGAACTGCACGGCGCTGGTGGCCATTATGTCCGGGTTTATACGCACTAATGTCGTCACCACGTTCGACAGCGTCTGGAGACAGAAAATATTCGAAACAATTACTTGCCCTATAAACACAAAAAATACACATAGTGCGCGAAGTCCCGATCGTCAGGGGCGTGAGTATCAGAGGCATGTCGTGTATACTAACATCGTCGGGCGTGTACCCGAGGATGTACTTGTTCTTGAGGTTGTTGGCGTGCAGCGCGAGCAGCGCTTGCGGCTGCAGGCGCAGGCGCGCGGCCAGGCGGGCCCAGGCGCGCCGCTGCTGCGCCGCCACCAGCGGGTGGTGGCACAACGCCAGCGCCGCGAGCGCCACGCTCTGGACCTCGTCTTCTTCATACTCTGCGAACACGACTCTCCTCAATCTCGCCGTTGTCGCGGAGGCCCCCCTTCCCCACCCTAATCTACAAAGCGACGTCTGCGCGCTCACCTCTGAAGGAGCACAGTGCATGAACGCAGTCGAGTATCGTCTTCCCCGTGACTTCGGCCCTCTCGTCGGGCGGCGACTTGTCCTTGGTGGCGAACGGTTTGCCCTCGTCCAGCAGTAGGGTCAAGGCCCGCAGCAAATACCTGGCCTGGGCGGCCCGGGCCGGGCGGGCCAGCAGCGCGCGCGCCTGCTGCAGGGCGGCGGCGCGCACGGCCCGGGCGGGGCACAGCATGGCCATCACGAGGGCTCTATAAACCGGCGAGTTTTGCTCACTGGCAACGCTTTGGTAGTTTTCCAACACTGTTCTGCATAGCAACGCCACCTGTATGAGGACTATAAAGGGGTAAATGTTATAGTGCCACTCGGCTGACGAACAATTAATGTACGAATTCGGAAACATTGCAAATTATAGTGTCTGAGCATGCGCGGTACGGAACACATCGATACACCTCGCCGCATGCCGAGGCATTCCCAGCCATACGCGGACGACGGTCCCGACATATATTACTGCATATACGTACATATTATATTTACATTTATTTATACTCATCATTCATAGTAATTTAAAACGCTACTCTGATAAAATAATGGTGTCGGTAAACAATCCTTTATAACTGAAAGCCAACGGATAAAATGCTAACTACTATTAAATATTGAGACAGAGATGGATTTGAAGCAAGCTAAGAACCATTTAAAGATCCGAGCAACGCGGCGAGACCCTATACGTATGTATGTAGATGACGAGAAATGGCGTTCACAAGTTTTGATTAATTTAAAGGGGTTGAAAATCTGGGTTGCATAGTTAGCCACTGTATCGAACCTTTACAGTGGGGCTCACTATGTAACTGCTGTGAACGTAAGGAATTGTTCTGCGAAAAACTATAGAGGCGAAAATATCACAATAAAAATAATATAACTTAGTTCGTGGTGAATGATCAAATTGATGTACAGACCAACACGCCAGGCATTAGTTAGTTTAAGTACAACTATATAAGTTTTGGCTTGCTTCATTTGTATATAAGACAGTAGCATACGTAAAGATAATCAACCAGAGAAGTACAAGTGTAGTACGAGGCAACATTGGGAGCGGGCAGTAAGGGTCGTCCCCCAGCTTACCGTCATCCGAGGCGGCGGCGAGCACGCGGTCGTGCAGCAGCACGTGCTTGTCCGGGTGGGTCAGCGCGGCCCATACCGGCTTGGTAGGCAGCTCGCCCGTCTCGTCCAGCAGGACCAGCCCGAGCATCGCGCATATACCCTCGCTCACTACTTGGTGCTACGGACAAACGAACCCATGTTATAAAACTCGAGAGGTGTCAAGGGACACCCGGATGGAACGAAGTTCAAGAAGCACACGTCACTCACACGGGGGTTATAAATATACAGCAAATAATAGGTAATCTGTAAGACAACAACCTATTTGTATTAACGCCGCCATTTCTCACCTAACAGACTACGTGACGACAAGAAACAAAAATAAACAAACAAACCTTTACCTAACCCAACCTACGTACCCAACCTACGTACCCAACGGTTGGGTAAGAATGTCGTGACAACTTTTCGTAAGAATGTCGTGACAACTTTTCGTAAGAATTTTTCCCGTCTAGCCCCCTTTCACAACGCGCGATAAGGAACTTCGTTCCGATACACGCCCGAGTATATTCACACGTGAGTAACGTTACATATTATATGAACACTTATTCGTATACCTATATGGTACCCACTTCCCAAGAGGTGGGCAAAGGTGTATAAACACCTGTTCAAATCACCGCCTCGGAGCGGATACCTCACCTGCAGCGGCTGCAGCGCGGCCCTGTCAGCGGCGTGCAGCAGCGCGGGGCGCAGCGCTGCGGCGTGCGCGGCCGTGGCGCCGCACGGATACCTCACCTGCAGCGGCTGCAGCGCGGCCCTGTCAGCGGCGCGCAGCAGCGCGGGGCGCAGCGCTGCGGCGTGCGCGGCCGTGGCGCCGCACGGATACCTCACCTGCAGCGGCTGCAGCGCGGCCCTGTCAGCGGCGCGCAGCAGCGCGGGGCGCAGCGCTGCGGCGTGCGCGGCCGTGGCGCCGCACGGATACCTCACCTGCAGCGGCTGCAGCGCGGCCCTGTCAGCGGCGCGCAGCAGCGCGGGGCGCAGCGCTGCGGCGTGCGCGGCCGTGGCGCCGCACGGATACCTCACCTGCAGCGGCTGCAGCGCGGCCCTGTCAGCGGCGCGCAGCAGCGCGGGGCGCAGCGCTGCGGCGTGCGCGGCCGTGGCGCCGCACGGATACCTCACCTGCAGCGGCTGCAGCGCGGCCCTGTCAGCGGCGCGCAGCAGCGCGGGGCGCAGCGCTGCGGCGTGCGCGGCCGTGGCGCCGCACGGATACCTCACCTGCAGCGGCTGCAGCGCGGCCCTGTCAGCGGCGCGCAGCAGCGCGGGGCGCAGCGCTGCGGCGTGCGCGGCCGTGGCGCCGCACGGATACCTCACCTGCAGCGGCTGCAGCGCGGCCCTGTCAGCGGCGCGCAGCAGCGCGGGGCGCAGCGCTGCGGCGTGCGCGGCCGTGGCGCCGCACGGATACCTCACCTGCAGCGGCTGCAGCGCGGCCCTGTCAGCGGCGCGCAGCAGCGCGGGGCGCAGCGCTGCGGCGTGCGCGGCCGTGGCGCCGCACGGATACCTCACCTGCAGCGGCTGCAGCGCGGCCCTGTCAGCGGCGCGCAGCAGCGCGGGGCGCAGCGCTGCGGCGTGCGCGGCCGTGGCGCCGCACGGATACCTCACCTGCAGCGGCTGCAGCGCGGCCCTGTCAGCGGCGCGCAGCAGCGCGGGGCGCAGCGCTGCGGCGTGCGCGGCCGTGGCGCCGCACGGATACCTCACCTGCAGCGGCTGCAGCGCGGCCCTGTCAGCGGCGCGCAGCAGCGCGGGGCGCAGCGCTGCGGCGTGCGCGGCCGTGGCGCCGCACGGATACCTCACCTGCAGCGGCTGCAGCGCGGCCCTGTCAGCGGCGCGCAGCAGCGCGGGGCGCAGCGCTGCGGCGTGCGCGGCCGTGGCGCCGCACGGATACCTCACCTGCAGCGGCTGCAGCGCGGCCCTGTCAGCGGCGCGCAGCAGCGCGGGGCGCAGCGCTGCGGCGTGCGCGGCCGTGGCGCCGCACGGATACCTCACCTGCAGCGGCTGCAGCGCGGCCCTGTCAGCGGCGCGCAGCAGCGCGGGGCGCAGCGCTGCGGCGTGCGCGGCCGTGGCGCCGCACGGATACCTCACCTGCAGCGGCTGCAGCGCGGCCCTGTCAGCGGCGCGCAGCAGCGCGGGGCGCAGCGCTGCGGCGTGCGCGGCCGTGGCGCCGCACGGATACCTCACCTGCAGCGGCTGCAGCGCGGCCCTGTCAGCGGCGCGCAGCAGCGCGGGGCGCAGCGCTGCGGCGTGCGCGGCCGTGGCGCCGCACGCGCGCACGCAGCGCGCCACCGCGCTCACGTACGCCGTGCGCACCGCCTGCGTCGTGCTCTTGGCCGACGTGCTCTTCTGCAACACACACACACACACACACACGTGACACACCCGCGGTCGAGTCCGCCATGCCCATAAACAACCTGCCTCACTTGTTTTGCGCGTTCGATCGAACATTGAATACATTTTTTCGATCCGAAATATTTATAGGATAACGATTGTATGTCAACGGAGACTAACGTATTACTATGTGAAGCGTTGGATATGAATATGGAAAGGCGTGTCCGTGTCGATAGTTCGAGAGTAGGGTGCGGCGCGATAACACCGAACGTTATAATATAGTGTACCTGGAATATGTCGAGCATGAGGTCGGGCATCGGCCGCTGCAGCTCGAGCCAGGCCAGCAGCGCGTCGAGCGCGGCGCAGAGCGTGCGCTCGTGCGACTCCGTGTCGAGCGCGCGGCCCAGCGCCGCCGCCGCCTCCGCCCCCAGCGCCGCGCCGCCGCGCAGCGCCGCCAGCGCGCGCGCGCCCTGCACGCACGGGACGCACTCACGCACACGCACGCACACTCCACGTCTTATGCTAATGAGTATGACTTATGTAAGTGTGCTCAAAATAACAATGACACTGACGTTGAGCACGGCTATTTTGTCCTCGCTGGAGGTGAGTTTGCCGCTGGCGCCGTTGTACTCGGCGAAGGTGTGCTTCAGCAGCGCGCGAGCCACCTCCGGGTCCTCGCAACGAGGCGCCAAGCGCTGCAGCGCGATGAGCGCCTCGCTGCGCACCCACTCGTCCTTCGAGTGCAAATTCACTGCAAACAGTACACTATTAGAATCTATGTCGATATGATTTAAATGAGATATAGAGTAAGAGAGAATAAACAGTACGAGGTATGCAAGCGACTGACCGATCAAGCTCTTCCCGATATCGACGACAATTCCATCGAAGCACATGTCGAGCGTGTGCACCACCTCCCCGACGGCCTGTATGATGGTCTCGGGGCTCCGCAGCATGGCTTTGTTGAGGGCGGGCAGGAGCACCTCGTGCACCTCGGCCCTGTCTAGCAGCTGGAGCATTTCAGAGCATGCTTTGATATAGTTCGCGTTGGGGCGGTGCTTCACGCTGATTAGACTTTTGATAAAACTCTCTAACATCTTGTCCTGTGAACAAAATATTTATGATTTATTATCTTCTTAATTATATTTAACAGTTTGCCTTACATGTGATAGCCTCTCATTTGTTTTTAATCATACCCTGTCCATAGCCTTGGAGGAAAAATAGGTATAGATAATAAATATCTTAAGACCACACCTCTTTACCTAGGACAGCATTGCACTAAAATGCTGTAATGCGACTATGGTAATCCAACTGTGAGTATAAATATTTTATTACGTAGATGTGGTAGATGTGATTGATATGCATGTCTGTCGCTACCGAAGCTGGTCACTACTTAGCAATTCACTCTGTCTGAAGGGTATATGGTACAGGCTCATATATTTTAATAAATAAATATCAAATATCGCTGCATTTACTATTTGTGTGTAGATACCTACTTGCATGGCAATATGAATTCCATTATTCCCGATAAGATTATTAATCAAGCCAGGTTTAATTCTAATATATGTACATATTTCGAGAGCATAGTAAAATGCTGGTTTGAGTTGCCATTGTACACTTTTGGTCAGTGTTACAGGTTTTTTATAACATATTACAACTGTGGTAATCATGCATATAGACCAGCCCATGACAAGCGGTTACCGTAGCCGTATAGGGTATGTGTGCATTGGGTAACTTATACTGAGATGTGGTTCTGCCATAGAAAGTCTGACAGCTGACCCGGCCCACTTTGCTGTTGATCAAAAGGGAGGTAGCATAAGCACTAATTCCACAATTGGGAGATGACATTGTGTATGTATGTTCTATAGTGTCTAAATTCTAATGCACCATGGGATGGACTAGGAACATAAGAAAACAAGTATATGAAATGTTTAACAGACCTTGTGTTTTGCAATAAATGGTTCATCGCCTATCTGTTTGTAATGCCTGCAGAGTGCGGAGAATGTAACACACACATGCGGGCCAGATTCGGCTGCCTGGGCTAGGAGGACATCTACCCATTTGGAGAGCTTCTCTTTACCAATAATTGACCATGATGTGTGGAGCTGTAAGGAGAATAATTGATGAATATCAGAGAACTCAAATGCTGCAGTTAAATGATGTGATACATATACAGCTACCCTTAACTGATATTGTTAGGAATTCTAACATTCTTGTCGAGTCGGTATTTCATACATTGTGGAAAATGAGAGCATATAATTATGACAATCCTGTGGTTTCTTTAAGATATCAGTTAATACACATACATGCATTTATATTCTTGTTGCAATATTATAGCAATTTTATATATTGTAGAGATATATACAACTATATGAGATGAGATTATTTACCATGGAGTAAGCCTTTTCATTCTTCTTTTTGTCTCCATAAGCAGCAGTTGTAGCAAGTAAATAGGCCTGACATAGGACAAGTGCATTGTAGTCCAAATTATTGTCTTCTGTCTTACGAGTACCTTCCACTAGTACAGAGGACCATCGCAATGCATAAAGCCCACTCTGACAAGTGCTTTTACTGTGAAGAAATTCAAGCTTTATGACAGTAGACTTATAACAGTATATGTATAACCAAGCTGCATGTTATTACAATATTGATTTTAGACACAAAATAAGTAAATACTTACGAAGTAGCAGTGTTATTGAGCTGCTCAGAAATATCAAGGAGCACAGGTAGAAGGTTACGCAGTGTCCATTCTTGGTGGTTTGCAACCAAGTAAGCTATTAAAGTCTTAACATAGGATTGTGACGTGGAGTCCCGATACCGGTGCAAAGTAGATGTCAGCACTCGGCATACAAAGCGAACTGCAGCTTCTGATATACCTAAGAGATTATGCACAAAATGCTAATTAATTAATAATGTTAAGTAATGTGACAGATAATCGAAACCAACGAGCATGTATGAAGAGACTGATGAATGTGGACGAAGCGAACGAGGTATGTAAGTCTAGAGAAAACTGGTGCCCTATACTCTCTTCCTACCCAGTTAGGGACTCAGCGTGATGATATGTCTGTATGTATGTGACAGATAGAAGATCACTGCTTCTGAAGCCCAATTAAGTGAGGGAGAGTGAGAGCAAAGTGTTTTGAATTACATATTTATATATGTTTAACAAATAAATTTATGTTACTTTTACCAACTGTGGGTTTCTCTTCCAATCTAAATCTAAATTGTCTTTCTGACAACATAATGATACATGATGTTATTTAAAGCCAAGCCAAAAAAAATGCATTATAAACTATAGCCCATTTGATGGAAGGCAAACATAGCATTTCTTTAAGGTTACCCTATCCAGTAGTCACAGAAAAACACAATGGAAGGAGAGATTACAAATAAACTGTAAAAAAATATTCTTTGAGTGATCTAATTATTCATAAACAAATAATTGTAATGATTGTCAATGAAATATAATGAATGTATAATTTTGTATGTCAATGAATAAATCAATGATTGGAAACCAGTATTAAATATGAATATTAATGTAATTATATTTTCGATATGTAACTAAAATATCCATTTAAAAGAGCCTAATATGCTGTGACAATCTGATATCATCCTGTGCAATGGCTCAATCTAAGTTATCATTAAATCAATAATACAAGTTGCAACAAGCTGCACATCCTTCATGATTGTTTACAATCAAGAGCCTAATTATGTTAATAGCATATTTTTCCTCTTTTCAATTTGATTCACAATATATTTTAACTACTCCCACATATTAGGCGGAGCTAGTAGCTTCTGTCAAAATTTGAGTGATAGATGCAGGTTGTGCACAGGTGCATTGATAACGAACCTACCTATATAAGTGTAAGTATAGACGAGAGCACTGTATCTAGCAACTCAGCAGATCAATACAGCTACGCGAATGCCCTGGTATGACCTACTTGGTACTGGCAGTTTCACTCATGCGAAAAATAGTAGAAAAGTGCTAATTACGTACCTGGTGTAGCCAAAACTTCACATATTTCTTCGATAACCTCACGACGTTCTTTCAAACTTGCGGTCTGGATTTTAAACGGTATATCCTTCAGTTTCTTCAGTACCTGGCGAAAGAACTATCGGTATCACATCTGAACATATTTAGATATCTATCATTGGCTAAATTAAGCCGTAATTACCTCTGAATCTCCCATCTTTCAAACACATTCGCCGAAAAATTTTCTAAAAAGAAGGAAGCACACGTCTCTCGGTAAGCAATACAGACTATACAGAATAAAAACTACGAACTAATACGATCAAGACAAGACAGCTGTCATACTGTCATACTATTACAACTACTATTGCATTGCCAGGTTGCAAAATTATACCCATGTCGTAAAAGCTTTTTTTTATTCTACAAAGGTGACAAACAAGCATGCGGTCCGCCTGATGGTAAGCGCTAAGCGGTTATCGCCGCCAATGGGTGCTTCCAGCATCGAACACAACGCACGTGCGCTGTTAACCCTGCTTTTCACTTTCTGAAGTAATCCATGTCGTACTCTCAAGTTTGTTGTTTTACATCTGCTGTGGATTGTTATACAGTCGAAAATTACTATTAATCTACTATCGACATCAGGAAACTATTAAAAAAAACTTTTTTGACTGGGCCTTGTTTGACATTTCTGGTTGGGTTGACATTTGACTGACAGTGTAATTTGTGAAGTTTCGAGTTCGACTTTTTCGCAATTTATGCAACTTAAAACAATAAAATTGATACAATACATTAAAAAATTCAAAGAAAATGGAAAAAAGGCACAAAGATTTATTGGATTTGAAATCTTTTTCTATTAAATTCGATAAAGATATGACAATGATACTACAGAGTTTACAGTGGGATAGGAAAGAAACACAGGTTCAGAAATATCTAGATTGTATTATTTAAATCTTAATCTTAATGTATTTTGGGCTGATCAACGACATGTACATTATAATTTCATTAGAAACTTCTTACCCGCACTAAATGCTAAACGCAAATTATTTCAGGGTACTGCTAGCTTAAAATGTAAATATGACCCCGGCCACAGGATACCTCCAGATAAAGTAGATGTACACGAACAGAGATGCTTCCTGGCTCGCCATGGTTACAACAAAAAGGATTTATTGCTGCCAGATCCTGTGGATCCAAATGCCAACACGCTAGTCAGACTTAGTATGCAATTAATTGTGTATTTTTCTGTGCATGTTTCTCATATCTATGTATAACTTTGAATATAATGTGGTTTTTAAGAATTTATGAGTTAAAAATGATACCTCTGTTTTTAGCTCACAGCTCTCAATGATAATTATTATTAACTACACCTTCTACAATCACTTGCATTAATATTCCTTCCAGAAAATGCTGCAATTGCTAAAATTATTGAAGATTCCTCAAAACTGGATCCATTATTCAAAAAAGGTATAACACCTCTTATGTCTATCATATTAAAAGTATCTTACTTCTGTGTTCTAATTTCACTTAAAGTTGATTTTTTACAGTTGGTATGAGTAATCTAAGCATGATCCTGCCTACCCTTCTGTAAATGTATCCTTTACAAAATGAGATACAACATTACACTCTGCTAGATGTAGTATGCTTTAAGCATTTATTACTACTGCCCAATGATGATTTATACTTATCATGGCTATGCTGGCAGACGGAGGGCCCGTATGTTGCTCATGACTACACAGTTATTTATAATATTATTAATGGTATTGTAATCACATGTAAGATATAGCAGATAGACAGAAGTTGATACCATTAGGATAACATTAATGCTACATACACCATGTAGTAATGTCCAGTCAAAATAGAGACTATTGGTGTGTATATTAAAATATAAAATCACAGCATACAATAACACTCTTAACACAAGGCACAGGTGGCCCAGACCCTCAGCCATTGACCCTGGAGCGTTTGCAGTCAACCTTCTCGACAGATGAGCGCCATGCAATCCATGATGCAGTTGTGCAAGCCGTGCCTTTTTGCCACGATTTACTTGACTTGGCTTTGCCCAGGTAATTAAATATTCCTTAACTTTTAATTATATTTTATTACATTTTATGTTATATGGCCCTTGAGCTAAATATTGTTAGATCTATACAGTGTATTTTGTAATTTAGTGATGATGCACACCAAAGCAATACAAACAAGTCACGTTTGGAGATATTAGCCGAACTTCGCAACATGAAGAGGAGGCGTACGAAATATCGTGTAGCTGCTAAAACCCGGAACTACTCTGATGTGCTGCGTGATGTGATCAAGACCCAGGTAACATTTTGTATTTATGGTTACGAAATGACTTATCATCATCTTAAGTTTAATAGCTGGGTTCTTGTCGGTGACTCTGACGCAATTCCTTACATTTGCTTCTGTCCAGTGCAATCTCAGTGACCTTCCTATACGTCACGAGAGACACAACGATGTTACTTATTTACAATTAGAAACATTAAAATTGACTGATTATCACAGGGTAGCTTGAATTTGACTACAGCAGCCAATCTGTTATGATAAGCAGCTCATCATGGTAATACTTCTAATTTTAGATGGAGTTGTATACTGAGGCAAAGTTAAAAAACTTTACTAAAGATAAATTGCACAATAAAGATACTGGAAAAGATAGCAATGAAAAGTATAGAAACAGTTCGACAAGTATTCGGAGCCATTGGAACTCTATCATGGAAAGGGAAAAATTACGAGAGGAAACTCCCTTACTAGATGAGCCTAAATTAAGGGACAAAATATTGCATCACTTTCCATCAAGGCAGAGTATGGACCGTAGGGGCGGGAATTCCAGAGATAAGAGATCTAGTAGAAGCTCAGAAGATCATTATAAAAGCAGACAGCATTACAAAGAGAAAGAGAGGAGTCATTCCAAAAGTAGAAGATACTTCAATGAAGAGCGCAAGAGCGATGTTCTCAGCGAGAGATCAGTTGATGGCTACAAGAGAAACAATGTATTTAGTTCATCAAAAGACTCGAAAGTATATAAGGAAAGTACAAGAGAGAGGTCCAAACAATGGAGTGACTCTGAGAAGGGAGGAAACTATAAAAGATATTACGATAATCATAAAGAGAAACGAAAATAATTATCATTGTATTTATACGTTATAAATGATTGTTTATAAGATTTTTGTTTTCTTTTAATAAATTACCTCGTCGAAATCACCTCTATAGTCACATTCTGATCATTAGAAAATAACTGCAATATTAATTTCCGCAATAGAATATATTATACCAGAATTAAATCTAATCGTGTAGTACTAACGTAACAATAATAACAGTGTTAATGTATTCATGATTATATGTTACTCATTTTTGCTTATCTAAGTTTAATTCGAAACTTCGAGTGAGATCTTGTCTTGCAGTATATGGGGTGCAACGAACCGCGGGCACAGAATAATAGCATACCCAAATTATACGTGATTCTGGTTACGGTAGCGCACGCGAAAATATACCTTGTGGATGGAATACACAATGCGCGAGCTGCGATCCTGATGTGCCTTATTATACGTATTTTCATGCTTCGCTTACAGTAAATCGCGATTTTATTTGCGCTCTTATCGTTCACTAAATTAGACGAATGAGTATTATAACATTTTAGAAACTTGCAATGATCTTACAATAGAAAGTTTTGTTGTATTTACCCAGCCTTGTCGTATATTAGTTTGGACTATACTGAAATTATAAACGATCCATTTAAGAAGGCATTACGCAGCACTTCAAAGCTACAGCCATCGTTAATGGCTGCATTCCTCATCACGGAGAGCGAGTAGCGCCGTAACAAAAACAACGAATGAATGTACACGAGAAAGTGTACACGGTAGGTACTTAGCGCGTGAATTATGTCCGTGATATGATGTCCGATCGCATTTACACTAATATCGTGAAGGTACCAGTGGCATGCTTATACACGCTGTTAATAACTCGGACAATTATGTATAGCATAAATTATCGAAATTATACAAAAATAGCTGTTGCGGACCATTAGGGTATTGGCACATACCTACTATAATATGGAAGGTAGCATTGTAGGTACGTAATACAATTTGACAAAACGCATTCTACTTTTTGTCGGATGACTAACCATAGTTACTCTTATGAAGTTATAGTCAAACAGGCCCGTGCTAGGTATAATATTGATTGTGCCTTAAAATGTGCCAGAGTTTGTGTGAGCCGCATATTTCTACTAATCATTCGGCTAGCATGATTTTTCCGGTAATTTGATAAATGTATCGCTGCTGTAATTTACTTAGAAACAAATAGCGCATAACGTCTGAAACGTTTCAAATTAAGCAATTGTGTCATAAATTATTCATAGCTATTTGCAATTTAAAAAAATATCGTCATTTATTTTGCAATGGTCAGTTACCATTTCCTAATGGGACATTAATACCACCATTACCCGTGTTAAGCATAGGTACTGCACTAACATTTAAATGAAAATCGCTGATATTCAAGGAGCCGTCACAGGTCGTCGAAAATTGTTTGTAGGTATTTCAGGATTTAAGTAGGTAAACCCGTCTTGAGTCACTCAGTTCAATTTCACGGACCGTGGTTACATAGATCTGTTTTTGTTGAGATTGGCTGTCAACTGTGACATTATTATGAAGCTGAAAGTTTAGTGTGACGCGTTGGTCTTGGAGTAGTTAATTAATTAAATTGCTGCGCCGAGGTCGCTGCTTGGACTCACGACTATAGTAAAATCGTTATTGACATTGTGCAGTCTCTGTGCATTATCATTTCCCCGAGTAGATCTCCCAAAAATCTGTTCAATTTTTTCTATGATAGCACTACTGACATAAGTGGTAATAGTGCTAACATGTTCAATGGTGCTAACATGCTCGATAAAAACAAGAATATGAATCGATAAAATTATGTATCTCATGGCGCACATGTTAGGACTACAGACCTCAGTAGTACTAGATCAGTATTAGATCAGATCAGTATTATAAAAACAATTTGACAGTAAGAATGTTTCTGAAGTCTTAAGGTAAGGTTAGGAGGTAATAAGGGGCGCGAGAAAAAAACCGCTCGGGCTCGTCGACTCACGAGTCGGGGCGCGCTGGGGTCAATGTAGGCAGAGAGATAGGTGGTTGTAATTTCTTTGAAACAACTGAATTTATATTGCAGTTGATAGTGGTATGGAAGAGAAAAAATAATTGCCCAGATATAATTATGAAATAAACAAACCGCTTTAATATATTTAATCAAGGAAATTATATACTGCATGCACCTTAATACTACCTACATAATAATCCTATAATATTTAAGAGAATCGGTCAGTCATTATTTGTCGGAGCGTCGGAATATATTACGTACTTTGTTACATTTATTGATCACATTGATCCGTTGACCAGGTTTTCCTGAAAATAATCCCTTACACTATCGGTCACATAGCCCTATAACTCGGTCCTTGGTGAGTCCTATCCCAACATTGCGCCTCAAGCTCTTCGCCTAGCTATCGAGAAGGCCCAAGTACAGCCGCAGGCACATGAGATTATCTACTCGTTTGTATGGTTGGTCCGACCGGCGTCTCGCTACACTACACTGCGCCACTGTTGGCTTGCAGTGTAAACGCGACCGCTCGCGTGCTTCCTCGTGTTCCAAACGCATCATCATACCATATCTCTACTAACGAGTTAAGTGCCGCAGTAAATATATACGATAACTTTTTCCTTTTTTTTGTTTAGGTGAGTTGTGTGTGACAATGTGACCGTGTTGTGCATATATTTTTTATCAAAAGCAAAGAGGATTTTAATTTTTTTTATTTTGGTACGTAAAGCTTAAGAATACTTTTATAAACTTTAGTTTTGATCACACATTAAGCACCTATTATTTCTCGATTATTTTAAGTCTGTTAAGAATATTATAAATAACGTTGCATTCAGAGCATCGTTCTTATAGCCAACGTGTAGGAATTTGATAAATCTCTAGTATTATGAAAACCAAGTTTTAACCAAGAGGTTTTAATCCCCAAAATTTAAGTTTAATTTATTTATTTATTAATTGTTACCCCAATTAAGAACTTTATTACGAACATACCTTTACTTGGGTAACAATCAGATTCCACAAATTAAACCAGTCAGCCACCAAGTTTTTTCAGCTCATTTAGTGATGGATATTAATTTAAAGATTATGAACTTTGACATTTATTTTATTGGTAATGGATGCGCTTGAATGGACTCATGAGCATAGAAATGCATGCTCATGAGTTTTCAGCGGGAAGTCTCCCGATGATATAATAAATAACGAATAGTACCTACGTATACTTCTCTAGTTATAGTATATCGCCAACATTTTCTGTTTCTGGTCGATATAACAAGACAATGGTGGCATCAACGATAAAAGAAGTCATTCATGCCCAAAGCTATATGAATAGTAGTCTATGGTATAGCTCGTAATAATAATATGTCATTGCATACGTTTTACAAACGTACTGAAATATTTTAACAAAACATCTTGTAGATCCAAAATACTTTTCGAAATCAGCAAGAATAATATAAAGATTTCGTTTTGACTAGTGACTCTACGGTGTTTTGAAATGCGTATTAAGTGTTTTTGTACAACCTTCGGATTACATTACCGTAATGTAAGGTAGCATCAGAAAAAAAACTATTAGCTTTGAATGTAGTTGCATCGTTAATGACTATTTGAATTATCTAGGTAGTTACGCAAAATCGTTTTATTGTATTTAAACTTCGTTACAAATCAGCAATGAATAAGAGTCTATTGGACGCACCTTAACAATAAGATTTATTTATTTATTTTATTTACAATTAGCACGACAACGTGGTCATTTATGCTAATGTGCAGGTATAAGTTAAAAAAATACATTTGAGTGAATACAAATACACATATGAATACAAAAGTTATTGGCCAACAGGATAGGTAATATATATTTCAAAACGATGTAGAAAATGACCAACAAATTAGATTTGTAGAAACAGATCTTTACGCAGGTTCTAACTACTGGCTAACATTTTTTTCATACTCTCAACAACTTTATGATCCATCACACTGACTCTAGTAATACACGCTTATAAAGCTAAGCTCAAACGTCAGGGGATTTCTATTACATGTCCAAATTTTCTGTGTTACTAAAGATTATTGTATTATTGTTTGCTGTGATATAAATAAAAAAAATTGCTTCTCGAATAATCTTTTGTGAATCTATCTCATTGAGCAGGTACAAACGGTACAGTGCTTTATTCTTAACTGATAATATTTTTTTGCGGTGATGTATGGCCTAAGGCACCTAAAAGTCATCACTGCAAATTCGAATTAGTGCTTTATCACAAAAAAAATTTTTTTATAGAAAGCCAAGCTTTTTTCAAGCTTGCGTTAGAAAAAATATATAGAGGCGTTTGAACAGTCGTGCTGATAGAGGTGACAATGACAACGTCTATCATGTTGGCACCTAAATGTTCCTACGGAAAAAAGGCACCTTATTTACGCATAAACAAGATAATAACGACTTGTGATTTGGAGATCTATACTCTTGTTGTTTACAACAAATATGATCTGTTGCCCATTGGAGAACACGTATTTATCTTTGTCTATGAAACGTGAACGTTAATGCGTAAATAATTTGAATTGTTTGCCTTTGTGTCGACAAGTGCCTGGTTATACTTAAATGGACTTGTTGGCACGCTTGGAACCAATATTTGAACAAATGATTGTTTGAAAAACTGCCTTTCCGTGAGATTTGTATCACATAAACCAGCTAAATATGTATATTACGATTCTTGTTACTAAATGTATTTATGATAATAATGATGATTTTGTAAAAGATGGTTTGTTTAAAAAATATTACAATAGTTATGTAGCTCTACTCTCATACCTTCCCCAAAAGGGTCTATGATGTTGTCTATGATAAGTATATGTATATAGCTTTAAGGAACAACATTGTGTAAAAGTACAAAATAAATAGTACACTGTGTATAAACACTGAGCATTAGGGTTTTTTTAGATTTTAGATTTTGATTAGATAAACATTTACAGAACAGAGAAACATTTACAATTATATGCGTTAATTAAGGTTTCGACTACTTCCAAATTCTAGTTGATAAATCGCAATGAGGAAAGTCTTCAAAGACTAGACATAGAGCATAATATATTTTTTGCTTATTAAGTTCGTTAAGTTCGTCCGCCACGGGGAGGCGACATCATGCCTCCCCGTGGCGTGAAGCGATGTCAGCGGATGAAAAACTTGTCTTGACACTTACGGATTTTTCAGGTTCAAAAAGGGAGAAGGATTAAAGACCTTAAAATATTTTCACTGAATACCCGTTTGAACTTAACCTATTTTAATGTGTAGGGAACCTATATACAAAAACAAACAAATAAAGTCTTCCACATCATGTGGAATGCAATTAAAATGTCCAACGCGTATGGTAATGAGACATTCTGTTTAATTAATATTTAAAGTGAAACTATTTAATGGCGTAGTTCCAGTAAAAGAGAGATTTGAATCATTCGATAGCACCTGGCATCGCATCCATCTCAATCTGACTGTGGGAGAACTGTTCGTTGTAAAGTTACACAATCATCAAATAGGTAGCGCTGTAAAACAGTGTGAACGTATTATTATTGTATACAGATACAGTTACGTGTGTAGATAATATATATCATTGAAGTAACGTTGTTCTGCTCTCTGCGAAGTTTTTGTTGAATTTTCTGATCGATTCCTTTTTTACGCACATGATTCAACTGCCAGTTAAGATTATCGAAAACTTATTGTATTAATATGTAGTTATTTGATAAAGCAAAGTATTTTTTTGTGGTTATACTTTTCGCTAACTTATTAGTGTATGAATGGGCTGGCCAATGAGCTGGCCAAGAAACCTACAATATTTTTCGCATTTTTTCCCCGCTTCTTGTGTATTTGAGAATCGGTTTCTTTGATGATGTCTTATAGCTTTACCGCGTACCTTAATCCATTTCTGCCCCCCGAACTGTACCGGCATTGCGCCTGCGCATTGTGCAAGCACTCTATTGTCCACGAACAATCACTAATTATAAGATGAAACGATGCGCTCAGTCCAAAGATAATTCAATTACCACCGTCCATTGTAGCGCTGGATGATTTATTTTTACTTATCAATCACTCTGGGCGATGATCACACTGATAGGTTTAATGTATGCAGGGCATTGTAGAATTTTCAACATAAATTTTATTTTTTATTTTCATTGTGAAATTGTTTCTACCTTAACTTGGATTCAAGCCAAGTCCCTGACGGGGTAGGCAAGGAGAGTCGTGGAGCAGTTCTCTCTAAACTTCTTTCGCTTCATCCACATTCATCAGTCTATTCCTGCATGCTCGTCGGCTTCGAGTATTCTTGACGTTCCACCCTCGAGTGTTCGATCGGTTCAATACTGTTGTATACAATGCTGTGGTATTTGGTTTGAAGAGAACAAAACTCGATTGTATATTATATTACAAGTGGAAGTAATGAAGTTAAAAACACTTGTTGAAATATTAGCACAAATATTACACGTGTTTTGTATGAAGTATGTCGCGCGTTGATGTCTTTTGTTTTACGCGATGGTCGTTTCAGTTGCTAGCGTCGCAGCCAGCGTCCGACGTTTGTGAATGCATGTTGTGACTTTAGTGAATAATTAGTATACAACCATATTATTTTTGGAAAAACGTACTAAACCGCTTGGAAATTTGAAGGGCAGAGCGATATCACGCTGAAAATAATAATAATTATCAAACCAAACAAAAAGTATCTTTGAACATTGATAACATAGATTAAGTGTTTCCATCCCTATAATGCTAGCGCAGTGACTCTTGACTGTAGGTCAGGAATATATTTGCGATATCCAAGGTTGGACGTAACGTAATTTGTTTAATGCATTTGCATACTACATTAACAGAAATATATGTTACACTCTACAATATTCCAAGCCACAAGCCGGTCCTGAAGACTTAAATAGTAATACGTTTAAGTACAATAACATAAGAATATATTCCAACTTAACATATTATATCGTGCAACACATTTCACTAACGAAATGCTTCTCCGCTGTCTTGCCCTCGAGCCCCTTTTTATCAACTCTCTAATTTCTTATTACCTAAATAACGTCCTATCGTTTATCTTCTCCTTACACTCGGAGACCGTTAAAGCGTGAGTGAGACAAAAAATAAGACGCTTTGAAAACTACCTCTTCCGAACGGATGTGTAAAAAACCGTTGATTATAATCAAAACCGTCAAAAGTATTTTGCCTGGAGATATTATTCACATTCAAGTTTAAACCTTATTACTTCATTACAAAGTTTAACTCTTAAAGGTATGTGTAAAACTGTATAATATATCGAAATGGGGGTGAATCAGACCATTTTTTCGCGTGGAATTCCTCGTCTGCATCAAGCTGCTTCTAATTGTGATAAAAACTGTGGTTTCGCATGCGACGCTCACGTGTGGATTTAGCCGCGAAGATGGTGGCAGCGGCAGTTTCACTTTACATGACGGATGTGTTCTCATTGTACTCTTTCTTGGTGGTTGGAGCGGAAAGTTGGATAGTTTATTAAATGAGGCTGTGTTTATTCGATATTTGTGGTCGAGAACACAAATCCACTAAGGACAGATTACATATCAATTGTGCGTTGAATGTCCTGTAACACAGTTTTCTTACAACATTGATTTTCGAATATATATTTTTCCCCCCACGATCTTTACGGTGAAGGAAAACGTTTTGATCAAACCTTGTGAAAGTTACTGAGAAGTCTAATGTCCAAAGTCCTTGTTGTTGATGTTATTAGATAAAAGATCTGACGTAGTCTTATTAATATTAAGTATCATATAATAAAAAGTTTTTCTTCAGAAGTTCTAATTGGCAATAAAAACGTTAGTAATAAAGAGCCGAGTGGTTCGAGTAGTTGCCTGCGACACAAAGATCGTAACTTCGAATCCCGAATGTACCAATGAGTTTTTCTGAACTTAAGTTTAACCTTTCAATTCTTCTGCTTCTTCTGTTTGTTTCACTGCGATCATATTATTGCACTGACCACAAACTTTCTTTGTTCAAACTAGAATATCATTAGGGAAGAGTGAATTATTTGGACGCTCTGATTATTTCGATATCGGTCTGAAGTTGCGTTAAGCGACAAAGTTCTTCAAATGTCGAAAGACAATATCAAGGTTTTTGCTGAATGCAAATTCTCCGAATAAATGTTGCCATTCATAGCAGTAAACGTAAATTGGTCGGCGTAATATTAATGCTACTTGTTATTGCAAGGTTCTATGTAACGAGACGATCACTCTCAGCCGAGGCTGATGCTTTTTTCCCGTCTGTATTGTTTAAAAAACCATACAATTTATACATACATATAATCACATCGAGTCCCTCACTAGGTAGGCATAAAGAGTAGGGCGCCAGTTGTATCTAGACTTACATCACCCCGAATCGCTCAGGGGGATGCACAGAGAATAGAGCGCCAATTTTCTCTAGGCTTACGTACCTCTATATATATGAATACGTACATCTCCAGCCTTTCCACAAGTGACTCCGAAGGGGTAGGCAGAGGTGTGTAGGTGGTACCCATACATTCACATTCCGCCAGCGATATATTTTAGGTCCCAACGTGACAGATGGTGAATTCATTAGCAACTCTAGCATGACATTTGCTTTTCTTCTAAAATGTATGAAGGTTTCCTCTCGATGTTTTCCTTCACAGTAAAGCTTGTGGTTTGACTAATCACTATACTTATATAATAATAAATATAATAAAATATAATATCCTCACGCCTTCCCACAAGGGTCCCTGAAGGGGTAGGCAGAGGTGTATAGGTAATACCCACACACCCACTTTCCGCCAGAGGTATATTAGGGGCTAACGTGACAGATGGCGAGTTCATCACCGTTACTCAACCACGACTATACATACGCCTTTGAATTTCTTCTCTGACGTATGCAGGTTTCCTCTCGATGTTTTCCTTCACCGTAAAGCTCGTGGTGTGACTAATCACTGTACTTAAGTTCAGAAAAACTCATTGGTACAGTCGGGATTCGAACTTGCCACCTTTGCGTCGCAGGCAACTGCTCGAACCACTCGGCCACCACGGCTTAAATTATCTTAAGTTACATAAGAATCAAATCTCTTAAACCTGTCAGAGGTAGGTAGCGTACAAGATTTTTGCCATGGTCAGTCTGTCAATTTCTATAAATCTAATGAATGCGCATCAAAGTTGTTCAATTCTAAGTGCTTCTAAGTTAAATGTGTTTGAATTTAATAGCTTATCAATTGAATATAGTTAATCCGACATTGTTAAGTGGAGCTCCCATCACACACAATGCAACTCGTAAACACGCGCCTGACAATCAAATCGAATTGACGTTTATAGCAACGTATAAATATACTACAGAGAAATGTATTGTCATACTTTGAGCTCTGCGTGTGGTGCAAGGGGGAAGCGGAGGCGATTTGTTATTGAAGTTATACTTCTTTTGGTGCGTTACGGAATGGCGGGAGTGAATTTGTATAATGCGCGGATACAGGGTGACACGAATACTACTTGTTAAGTTGACTATAAAATATAAGTAAAAGTGTATATTTATTTTACTAACTTCAATCATATATGAACGAGACTCAAAGCAGCCAACAACACGTTGCCATTATATTATAATTGACTGGTTATTTTAAGGTAACGAGAAACAGCCGGTGTTCTTGTAGAAGTATTTGTAAGTTGTAAATGTATGTGTTATAAATAAGGTACCATACTTCAAACAATGATTTATTCGCTTATTTTTGAAGTATTTAATTATTGTTTGGTTCTTTAAATTAGTAACCATTGAATCTATTTATTTGTTTCCCACTATTTTGAAATGTTTAATCTTGAAATGATTATGCTTTATGTATCGCCAATATAAATATCCAGTCGCATATTATATAACATATTAGTTGATCGGTCATATTGTGTACTGTAATATTTCCCCCGCCGTAGACTGCGGAGCGCCCACGGGGAGCAGGGCACCCTGCCCCGGTGGCTGACAATACGCGCCACTCGCATAGATGCCATGTCGGTGCACTCCAACGTACAGTGCATTATGTTTATTGTCATGTTATGTGGAGCAGATGTTGACGTGTGCAAGGACAACTTTAGGGGTGGCTTGTGAATTGTTTATATTGTATATCACCAATTATTATTTCAATATTTATCTGTTTTTATTACATACATACATACATATCATCACGCCGAGTCCCTAACGGGGTAGGCAGAGAGTATAGAGCGCCAGTTCTCTCTAGACTTACATACCTCTTTCGCTTCGTCCACATTCATCAGTCTCTTCATACATGCTCGTCGGTTTCGAGTACTCTTAACGTTCCCGTCCTTGAGAGTCCGATCTATTTGGTCCAGGTAGTTGGAACGTGGCCTTCCTCTGCCTCTTCTTGCACACACTTTTGCTTTGTATATCTGTTTCGTCAATCTTTCTTCACTCATCCTTTCTATGTGTCCAAACCAACGTAACATGCCTTTCTTCATCTTTACAATCACGCCCTCATTCACGCCAGTTGATTTGCGAATCTCTTCATTGCGGATTCGATCTAATATCGTTACGCCGCACATTTTTCGAAGAGATCTCATCTCGACTGCATTCAAGCTATTTTCATACTTCCTCTGACATACCCAGGATTCGCTGCCATACAATAAGGTAGGTACCAATATCGCGTTGTGGACAGCAACTCGAGCATTCTTGCTCAGACTTTTACTGCCCATCAACGCCGACATGGCTCCATTCACCTTATTTCCGGCAGTTATCCTTCTTTCAATATCTTTTTCATACTTTCCATCTCGTGTGAACATGCTTCCAAGATATACAAATTCATTCACTTGCTCTAGAATTTGCCCATTTACCGATATTGCACACTCGGTCACTTGTTCATCTCTTTCGAATACCAGAACCTTAGTCTTGCCAGCGTTTTTATTAAGTTTTATAAATGTACTAACTGCACTTCGCGGTTTCGCCTGCATACATTTTATATCTATGGTGAGTCAGAATAGTGACTGCTCCCTTGAGTAGTACAATATCAAAGTATACATATAAAGCTTTCTGTTAAATCACTCTATGTATTGTTGAAAATCCAAATTCTAAGCGTACAGTTGTCGGAAAGAACCTTTGCGTGAGGTGTATATTCTCGTGTCCCCATAGTTGGCAATACTCTTCATGTTCGCAAGCGCTGCTTGTCTCGGTTCAGAGTCCATATACAGCTCACTATACATTTAAAGTGGTCTCGCGAGGTGGTGTCTAGTGACAAGCGGGGTGAAACATCGCACCCAGAGAATGGGCATTGCTTTCCAGTGTGGTAATCACGGGGAGGAGGTATTTTATTTTTAGTAAACGTACTGATGTTTCCAGTCAATTGTTCCATAATAGTCATCTAAGAATTGTTTTTACCTACCATATAGGTTCAAAGAATTTTATTTCTCATAAAAACACGAAGTTCAATTATAATGAGAATACAAAGAAACTTAAATGAACATATTGTAGATGTTTGGTTTACTCTGAAGCAGATGCATAGATAATTATATTTTTTGAACTACATACATCTTAACCTTACGTTTAAAAGAATTAATATTGTCGCAGTCTTTTAGGTCGTTTGGCAACCTGTTGTACAACTGCACTCCCTCGCATACAAGCATATAAACAATACACCAATACCAATATCGGGTTTATAAACTTATAAGTCAAGATAAAATGTACTTAATTTAAATGACACTGTAACTTACCGTTAAAAATCTGGAGGCATCAGTATTAGCATGAGTACAATGTTATACGAACCATTATATTTTATTCAAATGAAACCGGTTGTCGGTCTGTGACAAGAGCCAAAGCTCATTAATCTAACGCACACCAACAATCGCACCCCGAATTATTGCCATTCAGAATTAACAGAATAAGTACTCCAACCCTTTTAATATTCTTAATCAATTGTGTAACGTGATAGTACGATGCCAGTAATTTATTTGCAACAAATCTTGTATCCTTACAATATTACTGCCAAGTGGGGAGTGACCGTACTGGGGTTAGGTGGAGTGTGAAATGCTGTTTAAATATGTTACGGTACACCTTTGTTACACGGAGACAAGGAAAGAGTTATTATTATTAATGTTGAGTGTGGGAATGTTTGGCGCCTAATCTGATCCTGTATTTTACATGTATCATGCACGTTACAAAGATGACGTCATCTAGGAGCGAGAGGGCTGAAAGGGCCGGTCTTTTATAGTTTTAGAAACTAATATTGCCAATGTTTGTCAGTTCTGACTTTTAGTGGAAGATCCGTTGTGGAGATGGCTGGTGTAACCTAGATATGATTCAAGTTGGCATCTCTGAAGAAAATTTTATTTCTCGTACGTTATCATCGTTGAGCGTTTGGTCGATTTGCAAAGGTCGTACATTTTATTCATAATAATATCTTATTTAAAAAGTCATTTAATGACAATATACTCCTTATAATATATATCGCTTATGCCTTAACTCCAACCCATAAAAACGTCACAGGCTTTATTAATATAGCCACAACGAGCAGAACCGTTGATCGCGGCGGCCAAGTAATAAGCCCTCGAAGATTAAGGTCACACACAAGTTTGAAGCTCTATATCGACAATAGTTTAAACATTTAATACAAATAAAAAAAGGTTTATATATGTCTCTTTGGTATGTTTTAAAAATGATTGCAAACATGTCACCGTTAGCTCCTGATTTCTTTCCCAACACTCATCATGTAACTAATGGCGCTATGTAATGTTGTAAAATAGCTCGGTGTTGCATTCTCGGTCCATGTCCGCTAGCGCACGGTCAATAGTCTTGTCCGCCCTGCGACCTGCGCCGGCGCCCTTCCCTGCACCTGACCGCCACACTTCATAGCACACACCGACCCACACAAAGAAGGAAGCATTGAACCGTAGTTGAGTATTATCATTTTAGGATATATTATTAAAAAGGACTTGTATTATGCATACGCTTGAAAAGACATTCAAAGGAATGTCGTTCTCTAGTAACAGCGACGAACACGCCATCTGTCACGTTAGCCCCTAAAATATATCTCTGGCGGAAAGTGTGTGGGTACTACCTCTGCCTACCCCTTCGACGACCCTTGTGAGAAGGCGTGAGGATGTATTATTATGTTCCGATAGCCACATGCAATATTTACTGTCTCGAATGTAAGCTGCTCAACATCTCGGAAATCAGAAATAAAATAATAGTCATAGATTTTCTGTGAAGTGAAGGTGAAGGAAAACATCGAGAGGAAACCCGGCATACGTCTGAGAAGAAATTCAAAGGCGTATGTATGTATAGTCGTGCTTGAGTAACGGCGATGGACTCGCCATCTGTCACGTTGGCACCTAATATACCTCTGGCGGAAAGTGGGTGTGTGGGTATTACCTATACACCTCTGCCTACCCCTTCGGGGACCCTTGTGGGAAGGCGTGAGGATATATTATTATTATTATATTATAGATTTTCTAAAGCATTATAAGTGCCTTTTTCGTTTCCGTCATACGTTTCAGAGCAAGAACTCAATTAGATCTTGCAATCAAAATACTTGGAGAGGGATAGCTGAGTTCATGGGACATTAGTGATGTGGCCGGCACTATGATGAGCATTCTCATCATGAGAGCTCATTCTGATATGATGATCAGAATGAGCATTTATACACCCGTCCATCTAGTTAGGCTTCATTTTCTCACGTACCACTATCCGGTTACCTCAGGTTACATTAATTATATGCCACGAACACTTTCTTCATTAAGTATTTTTTATTTAAGAATAATTACTCATGCAAACTTCATACCTCCACGCTCGTTACGCTGGCAAGTTCTTAAGACAACTGTGATCTGGTCATTAGAATTAGATCTAATGTATAATTAATGTACCTAACTCTAAAAGGAAACTTGACGAGATTTGGAGAGAGTACGTGCGTAGTATTAGAATCCGTATTGAAATTATAATGCAGACTTATCTATTATGTTTACATTGAAGTATAATAATAATACACATTTCTATATCCGAGTTATATAATAATAACTAGCTGTCCCGCCCAGCTTTGCGTGGTCGAAAAAGTTAAAAAGGCAGCGCCACCTATCGGGTCCAATTGTGAAATCTAAACCATTGTCGACTCCATCTGTTAGAATCGTTTGGAACTAACATATTATTATATGTTAGTGTTATGTTAGATAATTGGGACTGTCAAACAATATACACTGAGATGTAAGCTATCCTCTCTTTCAAGTTGGGTCAATCTGCACACGGTGTGCAAATTTGATAAAAATCGGTTAAGTAGTTTATAGTAGGGGAGCCCACGATGCTAAATGGGGATTTACTCGAGCGTCACAGAGACCTATTGAGTTGCAAAGCTTTGATAATAAGAAGAAAAAAATGTTTTATGATATATACCTTTTCATCGGTGGGGAAAGCGGCTATAGATTTTTAAAAATACTGGACATTTGTTGCATGGACATTATCAAGCTCGTCAGATATTGATAGCATCAATACCCTACGTATTTTTAATAATGTACGTATCGTCCGTCCATCGTGGACAAACAACGTGACGCGTAGTTTATATATATTAAGATATAACACGGCGAGGGTAGATAGTCCACAGACGTATGTATATATAGACGATGTATGTATGTATATGAAGTCGCCATGTGCTGCTACCTAGTTTTACATCACCGGCCAAAAGTGGGTGTGTGGATACTACTCACCTCTGCCTACGCCCTCGCGGACCCTTCTGGGAAAGCGTGAAGAAATATATTACGCGGTACGTAACGCGATTCATTATTTTTTATATCTGGTTCAGAAAATCATAAAATATATTCTGTTCTTGTTCGTATTATTTTATCAAAGTAGTTTATCGTAGGTATTTTATCAGAGGGTGAAGTGTCATCTCAGGCAGGACGGACGCCCGCTGGGAAATGCAATTTCCTTTAGAATTGTCACTGGTCACACTTCAGCGAGCTTCCACTTAGCAGCAACCTGCTATATTTTTATGGTAATTATAGAGTACATAAATCATACATCGCGAGGTCCTAAGCTCGCTGATATATTGCACTGGTCATTGCAGATGCATAATGTATATTTTAAAATAAATGTACTGTGTGGCTTAAGTTGTCATTTGCATAGTCATGAGCGCAAATTCGAGTCCCAGTGTATACGAAAAAGAGACGTCCAATCATATCATCACGTACTACCATCTCAGAGCTTACACCGGTATCTATTACGAGCGGTAGTGTCAGACTAATGTGTGTGTCTTTTACGAATAAGTCCGATTGAGACCTTAGATAAAGGTATCAACAAATACCATTGACCTGGTACGCAGGAAGTCGCCCGTATACCAACAAATAGTGGAAAGGAAGCAATTATATCGTGTTTAGCGAGCCGTGGATCGTAGTTCCTCCACAGACACAAGCCGCGATGTCGCGCCTAATTAGCCATTGTTTCATTCCGGTTGGAACTGTTTGCTTCTCAATAACTCTGATTGCTTAATATACAACGCGTTTCCTTGACGTTTCAGTAGGTTATTGGTTATAGACAACTTCACATCGACGAATGACAAGGAGTGGACGACATCCTGAGCCCTGAGAATTTGTATGGTCTCCACCTGTTTGTTGTCAAATTAATTCTGAGAGAATCAATCCCGATTCACTATAGACTATGTTGGTAATTTTTGCGTCAACGGCCTTTATACAGGAGGCTGGTGTTACCCGAAATACTCATAATATGTGAACCACTTTTATTTGATATTTTATTCCTTGTGGTGGTCACATAAATTTCCTTAGGGTCCTTGTAGTCTTCTGTGTCGGAAATGTATTGTGGTGCCAACGTGACAGATGACGAGTTTATCGTTTCTCAGGTAGTACAGGATTTTAGTATAAAGTTATTCATGAAAACTCGTGGTATATTTGTATGATTTATTCTTATAATGATTACTAGTTACATTTGCGTATCATTTGGGTCCACGGCCTGTGCTTTGAGGGCAAAGTCGTCATGTCTCACTTAATGAATAACTTTTTTCTTTTTCTTTCCAAGACTCATAATCCTGACCAGCATTACCAAGCCAGCATTTCAGTGAGCAGTTATCAGTCGATTTGCATTACATACAGTGCGCTCTGGCGCTGTAGATTTGAATTATGCATGAGGCCTATAACAAATAAATATAGAACGCTTGTAATTAAATCCGTCGCTAGATCAGTCGGTATTTACAAGATCAGCAGATAAACAACATAACTATATTTAATTATACATCTCTATTGTAAATAGAGATGCATAATTATATCTTCATCGGGTCTTCCTGTAAGTTACCCCAGAAGGGGCAGGCAAGCAGGGCTCAATGCGCTGGAGGTATTTTTATCTGTCAACGTGACAGGCAGTAAATACGTACGCAGAAGCATAAGAGGAATACTCAATATAATACATACGTCTTTGAATTTCTTCCTAAACGTATACAAGTCTCTTCTCGATGTTTTCCTTCACTGTAAAGCTCGTGGTATGATTAATCATTCTACTTAGGTTCAGCAAACAGACCGGCATAGTCGAGATTCGTATTTGCAACAATTGTGTTACAAGCTACATGCTTTAAAAAAAACCTTTTTATACACTTTAACTAGTCTTAACGGTCGTAACTTATGGAACAGTGGGATGTGGTCATAAATAACATTGATATGGATCTTCCAGTGGTAAAATAGTATCTGTAATAAAGTGTCTCCAACATTTTTATACAAAAAATTGCTCACACTCAAGGGCACTTATTAAGATATATACCATACCATAGATTAGATAGATAGATAAAAAGTTTATTCTCAATCGCTGCATGCACACATACAATAAAAAAGAAAACAAAACAAGCACTAAACTATATTAAGACTAAGGGCTATGATCGGCTTATAACTATGTTAGTAATGCTCTACAGTATGTGTGCGTTGCAGCAGTTGGCAAAGGGCCATAGCTCAGTGTGTGACATTGCTGCAATAGCAAAACACTGATTTTCAGCTATTGCCTGGGCCACAACGGAGGAGGCGTGTAGTCGCCATTCAATAATAACAATAGTTGCTCAGGCATGTACCATTAATATTTAGAGAAGTTGAAACATTGTCACGACGTCGAAGATATAGTCGCAGTCGCAGTCGATAAATGACTATTCACTGATAAAAGTGTGGAATGTAAAGTAAGCCGTGGTGGCCGAGTGGTTAGAGAAGTAGATTCGAGTTAGTAGTAACAATGCGTTTTTCTAAATTTAGGTGCAGTGATGATTCAGGAAAAAATCGAGAGGTAACCTGCGTACGTTTGAGAAGCAATTCAAAGACGTATGTATAGTCGCTATGGGTACTGCCTATACACCTGTGCCTACCCACCTGTGACCCTTGTGGGAAGGCGTGAGGAAATTATTATAATATTTTCATATAATGAACATTTATGTAACTATAGATTCTTACCAGAATCTTCTCACTAAACCTTCTGAGATCAGACGTTTTGCGTTCGGTTAACCTTAATTAGAATACATTTTGCTGCTTATTACAAACCAATGCTTCTTCTTATGAACACTTAAGTAGACTGTTCAGCCGTCAACGAGTTATGTCCATTATCAAACCTTCTGTACAATTATTCTCAAAGTATCGTTTATTTACAGTGTTACCTCTTCTATAATTATTTTACAACAACAAGCAAGCAATGTATGTTACGTTTGCCCAAATACGGAATGACAAAGGCAATAGTTCCAGATTCAAATAAAGAATGCTATGTGACAGTTTATGTCACTTCAGGAATGTATGTGTCTGTTTTGACGAGTTGTATCAACATTGCTCTACCTATCGGATCCATATAATAGTTTTTCAACTCTTTAAGATTTCCAAAGTGACCTCTCCCTAGTTATTATACATCTCCAAAAAATATAAAAAGTGTGTTTAGCCGCCGCGTAGCTTTGTGCGACCGGTTTGCGACTCGCTTTGGGAGCATTTCTCTCGGATGAAATCGTTGCGTTCCATCATCTTGAATAGCGTTTTAGCCTCCTGTTTTTTTTTCATTAAAATGGGTTAATTAAAACAAAGTCTTGAGTAGATTTTTATATGTATCCTTAGTCCATAGGAGTTCAAGAGGACACGATACCAGATACTTAGACCTTAAACCCTAACCTTAAGTAGCGTTAAGTAAGAACCGGCTGAGTGATTAAAGTAGTCATTTACAGCGTAAAATTGCAGGTTCATACCTGGGTGGTCTGCACCAATGAGGTTTTTTTTAACTTAAGTACAGTAATTTGTCCCACTAGAAGCTTCAAAATGAGGGAAAACATCGCGAGGAAACCATCCATCTGCCATCTGTCACGTTGGCAGCAAAACTAATACTGTGGGTTTTATTACACCTCTACGTGACCCAATGATGATCCTTGTATCACAATTTCTTTGTCACAAAGTAACTGTACTATTCAAGAACAGCCACCGGGCAATTATTTCGGGTGACGACTATTCCTCTCTTACTTTGCACGCTTGTAAATATTCTATTAATTGAATTCAATTGATCATTTAGTACGTGTTTTTATGTGTACTATTAAGTTACGTATTCCGTTGCCATATTTTAATCAAGAAGCCATTTTTACTTTTATTTGTAAAGCTTTTGCAACTACCAAACTGTTCGTGAAGTGACATTTATCTTGGTTGAATGCGATTTGTGAATTTATTCGTTCATTGGAGTGATTTGAACTGATACAGCCTGTATAAACGATGACATTAACTAGCTAATTTCTTAACTATCACTCATCATACACAGAAAAAATATTTGCATTAAGATTACTTAACTCATTAATATTGAAACGTCTTTACCCGTATGTATGACGTGAATTAAGGCCATTCCAAAGTGTGACTAGTTTTGTGGAGAATCGCCTTAATGAGAAGTTGCCTAGCTCAAGGTGTACATATAGTGCACAATGCTTAGGTAAACCAGAGTTACATTTTTCTGCATTTAGATTTACCCTTCATAAGGACTAGGAAGGAATTTAAGTTTTTAAAACCATTTCATTCAATCCACCCGAGCGCGATAGAACGATTGATGAAACGACTCCATGGCGTTCGATCGAATATTTACAAACGGTTTATCTTGAATGTTTCCCAAACCAGTTTTGATCAAAGACCGCTTATGGTGTCTTAGGGTTCCGAACCAAAATTTACAAAGAGGAATATAGAACAATCTGAGGCAATGTGTTCTGCTGGAATTTAAAACAAAATGTATATAAAAAAATATGTATGGCATGGCATATTCAGCCATACAACGAAATATATGGTAATGTCACGAAGGCTGGCGGGCTTTCGTGATACCGTTCAGCATGACAGGGATTTGGGTTTTTTTTTATTGTAAATATTTCTGTAGTTAGTTTAGTTTTTATTATAGTCTGGCGTGGTGTTGTTCACGACAAATTATTTAATATGGTAATTTGGCTTCGAATCCCGACTGTACCAATGAGTTTTTCTAAACTAAAGTAAAGTGATTAGTTACAACACGAGCTGTACGATGAAGGAAAACATCGAGAGGAAACCTGCATACGCCTGAGAAGTAATTAAAAGGCGTATGTATAGTCGTGCTTGAGTAACGGCGATGGACTCGCCATCTGTCTGGCACCTAAAAAATATATCTCTGGCGGAAAGTGGGTGTGTGGGTACAAGCTATACACCTCTGCCTACCCCTGTAGAGACACTTGTGGGAAGGCGTGAGGACATATTTTTAAATAATTAATATAACAAACTACAGCTATGTCATAAATTAAACATTTACTATAGTAATGATAACATACTCGTAGAATAATTTCATTGAACGGACAAAAAATAATGGCTAACATTAAGAAAATGTAACATTAATGAGGCAATACCAATCATCTGCGCTGTATGATAACGCATGAGTTATATTCACATTTGCATACTTAAGATGTGTTTAATAATCTGAAGAGATGCGCACCCACTCATTACTAATCCAAATTTATTAGGACAAAGGTGACTGAGTCGTGAGATCTACTAGTATCGTAGATGCGCAGTTGTCTAAAGCTGTTTGTGATTTTTGGCAAGATAGACGGCGAAGAATAGCGGTGCGAGTAGTTGCTTGCAACACAAAGTTTGCAAGTTCGAATTCCGACTGTACCAATGAGTTTTCCTGAGCTTAAGTAAAGTCATAGAGTTATATATAGATATTTTTGGTGATTTTTTTCTATATCGCAACGCTGTAACAGGTCAACACTACGAAATGGAAGTTCCCTTGACAGCATCTGTCGGGCACAGTTACACTGGTACAACAATTACAGGGCCCCATCTGGGGCCATTAATCTTACGATAACGTCCGTACATGACGCGGCGTATAATTTGCGTTTTCATCCCCCTGCACGCCGACATGATATGGACTATCAATAGGCATCGATTGTAAATAAACCGACGATGTGCGTCCTACCCTCCCTAGATACGCATTATGGGAATGGACCTGATGGCAAAAACAGGGTAGTGAATATCTGATTTTAAAATATTATTCATCTTCACAACCTCCCACATGGGGTCCTCGATGGGGAAGGCAGAGGTATGTAATGCCCAATATATAATAGAGGGAGGATATAAAATAGTGGGTGTGTACCCAATTATTGCCGAAGTTATAATTTAGGTCCCAACGTGACAGATAGGGAGTCCATCGCCATTTCTCAATCACGACTACATATATATTTTAATTTCTTCTACAGCGTGTGCAGATTTCTTCTCCATTTTTTCCCACCATAAAACACGCGATGTGATAATTCATCGTGGTTAAATAAAAAAAAACTCATTAGTACAGTTGTGATTCGAACTAGCAATCGTTGCAGGCGGCTACTGCAACCATTTGATCAGAACGACGTACTTAAATGCTATAATAATTTTATGAATCGTAATTTCTTTAGAAATGCAATAGCTATATTATTAGTGTCAGATATTAGCACGTTCAATAATAAAACAAAAACCTCTTGATACAGTAGTTTATGTATATCTGGATTTACATAAACTACTGTTAATATTTTTTAAATCTGCCTTCCCACGAAGTCTGCCATGACTATATACCTATTTGCTATAATACTTCACCATATTTTCGTTCTGCATATTACCCTTAAACTGTCAGCATCAGCAGTTTGATTAATTGTGTACCGACTCTAGATAGAATACTTACCATCGAGTACAGAATAATGACGTTGACGTTACAAGGTGCTCACCTGCATTGACGGCCATTGCCCAGGGTTGTCCCCAGCCCTATAATAACATGAATCACGCACCCACTCATATCAGCTTCCCCGCTTGACTTGAACATGCCTTATTACGGTAATCTTTAATTTAAACAACCTGTGTAATCGGCGACTTTATTACTTCATTCTCTTCACCCGGTAATCTATTTTAATCTTCGGCTTACATTTTCTGTACTATTACGCAATTTTTACGTTGGTATCTTGATAATATTTTTTTTATATTTAGTCTAGTGTTTAGGGAAATAAAATAAAAAAAGGAAAATAAGTTTGCTCGGCGTGCTGATATGAATGTATGTATGTATATATATACTAAGTCTAATATATATTGTAATACACTTTCTCATAAATTATTATTTCTTTTGGAAAAAACCGCATGAAAATCCTTTCAGTAGGAGTTTATCGGGAACAAGCAGTCGGACGGCGCGACATTGTATTATAATACCTAGTGATAAGAAATTGTTAATAATAACTCACAAATCAGATCAATTTCCTACTCTCTGAGTCTGCTTCATATGGCACCTAGAACATAAAAACATAACTAAAAGCAACATGTTTACTAATCATTGGCAGCCCTTGCATCTCCGATGTATAATAACGTGAACGAAAACTCATCTCTTGAGCATATATAATAATTAAAGTATGACTGGTGAAGTCCACGCTATTATTCGCATCTCTCCGATAGACATGATAGACATGACATGCCCCGACAAGGAAAATAAAAGTGCTGATGTAAATTGAGTCTACTCAAGCTGACTACTTACTTCTTTTATACTTACGGCTTTGCTTAGTTTATAAGGAGGGAATGTCCAACCTTTGTTCATATTTCTGAGGATATTTATAGAATTGTAAACCTTTATTGTCAAGCGTGTAACAATACTGACAAATCTAGAATCATCAGAATAACTCTTAATTTGAAAAACCCGTGGTGGCCGAATAGTTCCAGTAGTAGCCTGCAACACAAAGACTGCAAGTTCGAATCCCGACTGTACCGATTGAATAGAACAATGCAAAAATACAAGTACCTTACACAGACAAGCAGGCTGAAATGACCCGCCTCCAGTCGCAGCCGCTATTCACAATAATTATTATCCAAACAAATAAAAGATCTTCAAAATCTATCCTTCTGTTCTTGGGTTATAAATGGTGTAAATAACCCGACTTTATTTTACTTATATATAAATTAGTCACAAACATATTTTACTCGTAGAGGCATGCCGAACAGTGCAGGCATATCATCCAGCCGAGCTATAGGCTTAGCCCATACTTAACGCTACATTAGTACGGTGTTTGCGGCGGCGAGGCATCTAGGCTATCATTTACTCGCTTCAATATAACTTTGCCGAGCACAGTACCGCTGCTGTAATTGCATTGTTCTAGGAGACATAAATACTACTTGGCATCGGTAACAAATCGTCCTCGAGCTATTTACAAATGATTGGGCCGTGACATGGCAAGCACAGGGTCTGTATACGTAATACCCATACACCCACTTTCCACCAGAGGTACATTTAAGTGCCAACGTGACAGATGGCGAGTCCATCGCCGTTACTCAAGCACGACTAAACATACGCCTTGGACCGTATAATATTGTGCATGTATAAAGGTGAAGAGAACAGAAGTTGTAATTAGCAGACAGAGCTTTAAGTATCGGATCGCTTAGACCTTCATAGCTATTTCACAAATAACGTTCAACATCACGACCACCACAATGAACATAAATGTGAAGGCGAAAAGTAATTGATCATAGAAACTAATTGCCCCCAAGTGTCAACACTCCTCCTGCACTGATAGATTATTCAAAAAGTCCTATGTTCTAAATTCGAACTAAGCTATCCGAAGATTAATGTCTGATACGAATAGAAGACTATATATACGAATCTATACTAATATTATAAAGCTGTAGAGTTTGTTTGTTTGTTTGAACGCGCTAATCTCAGGAACTACTGGTTGGAATTTAAAAAAATTTTGTTGTGTTGGATAGTCTATTTCTCTAGGAAGGCTTTAGGCTGTATAACATCACGCTACGACCAATAAGAGCGAAGCATAAATGAATAATGTTGCCAGAAAGGGAAAAATATTCCTTTTTGAGAGCTTCCGTTGCGTGCGCTGCGTAAACGGTTTAAGTTACGAAAATATCATGTATGAGGGAATGGTTCCTCTTTAAAAGTTCTAAAAAAAAATCCGCGACAGCATATGTCTATCTTTTAAGATTGACTCTACTTAACCTATTTTATGGCAATCAAGTTCACGATGGGCTCCTGAACTACTTAACCGATTACAATCAAATTTGCACACCGTATGAAGTTTGATCCAACTTAAAAGAAAGGTTAGCTTACAACACAATTGGACCCGATAGGTGGCGCTGCGATCGTGTATCAGGAAATTTTACTTTTTCACCCGGGCGAAGCTGGGCGGGACAGCTAGTAGATTATTTTTGTTATCGCCACTGATATATGATTTCGCGGCTGTTTTCACATAGGGTAGTTATATATCCTCACCGCTTCCCACAAGGGTCCCCGAAGGGGTAGGCAGAAGTGTATAGGTAGTATCCACACGCCTATTTTCCGCCAGAGATATATTTAGGTGCTTAGGAAGGGTGGCTCGTATCTTGCCATGCAGCATGGCAATACGGATAGGTGTTCGATTAATTGATTTGATTAATAATATGTCAGATTTATAACAAACGATACTGAGATATGCGCCTTTTATATTTAAATCACAACGGTTTGTACTGTTCGCAGGTCACATGAGTGCATCACCAGACTGGCATCACCATGTCGGCGGTGATGAGCACGCTGTCGATGATCAGCGGCGGCAGGCGTGCGCACCGCAAGCTTGCCTCTAGGTACGCACTCTTACGATTATCATGTCATATGAGATCATCACCAGGCTGGGGTGATGAGCATACCTGAATCAATCAGCGGTGGCTAGCGCACTCGTATGTTTGTTTTATTACTAGTTTTAAATGTATATAATAATAATATATAATATATCCGCACGCCTTCCCACAAGGGTCCCCGAAGGGGTAGGCAGAGGTGTATAGATAATACCCACACACCCACTTTCCGCCGAGGTATATTAGGTGCCAACGTGACAGATGGCGAGTCCATCGCCGTTTCTCCAGCACGACTATACATACGCCTTTGAATTTTTTCTCAGACGTATGTAGGTTTCCTCTCGATGTTTTTCTTCACCGTTTAGCTCGTGGTGTGGCTAATCACTGTACTTAAGTTCAGAAAAACTCATTGGTACAGTCGGGGTTCGAACTTGCGACCTTTGCGTCGCAGGCAACTGCTCGAACCACTCGGCCACCACGGCTCTTCTCTTAAATGTATAAGGAGCGAGAATATCGTGCTCGTTCTCAACTAGGGTTGATTGTCTGTTGCACCATGTATATCGTGTATTTTAATCAGAAACTACTATATAGTACTATATTCGCACAGCATAAGGAGCGCAAATCACTTCGATTACCATACAGGAATGCACTGCGTGGGCGAATCGGGTCTCAGTCCGGGCTGATAATGTTTCCCGGGCTGTGATGGTGGGCTAATATCATTTCGCTATTCCGTTTTGATGATATCGAGGATATAACGACCCTCTTGATCATTATATACTCGTATCTATTCAACTGTAAAGGGCTTTATAGTACACTAGTGGTCCCGCCCAGCTTCGCTCGGGTGGAAAAAAAAAGATGGTGGCGCCACCTATCGCGTCCAATTGTGAATCTAAACCATTCCCAGATCCCCTTGAACACACACATTTCATCAAATTCGGTCCAGTCGTTTGAGAGGAGTTCAGTGACATACACACTCACAGAAGAATTATATATATAAAGATATGTATGCAGACTCCCTCGCAGGTAGGCAAAGGGAGTAGAGAGATAATTTAATTGCGTTAGTTACCGTATATAGGTATACTATGTTTTTTTAGGTTTTGTAAAGCCGTGGTGGCCGAGTGGTTCGAGGAGTTGCCTGCGACGCAAAGGTCTCAAGTTCGAATCCCGACTATACCAATGAGTTTTTCTGAACTTAAGTACAGTGATTAGTCACACCATGAGATGAATGGTGAAGGAAAACATCGAGAGGAAACCTGCATACGTCTGAGGAGAAATTCAAAGTCGTATGTATAGTCGTGCTTGAGTAACGGCGATGGACTCGCCATCTGTCACGTTGGCACCTAATATACCTTTGGCGGAAGGTGGGTGTGTGGGTTTTACCTAGACACCTCTGCCTACCCCTTCGGGGACCCTTGTGGGAAGGCGTGAGGATATATATATGTTTTTTTAGGTTGGTAAATTTAACTGACAATTGGCTAATACCTCTCTTTATGTTACATCAAGCTTAATAAGAAACTGAGATAATTAGAAAAATATCGTCTTACTCGACCTTCGCGCCGGTAATGCGAACCTAGATTTCTATGAAACACAAGGCGACGTGTGAAGGTTGTAAAAAGTATCAGAGTACGTATTTTCACAATAACCCAGTTTGAGGACCTTGGGGTGCGGTGCTGTGATCCAGCTCGGGTTGCCAATATTGCACCTTTAACATATTGGGTTGATACCCAGGTTGGGTTAATCGATATTAACAGATACGAAATTGTGGAAATTAATCGATCAGTTTTCAAATCCGCGATACTTCTAAAAGTATTATGTATTTATGTATTATATATTTATGTATATCTTAATATATATATTTCTTGTGTGCGTGTGTATGTGACTGAACTCCTCCTAAACGACTGGACCGATTTTGATGAAATTTTCTGGGTGTCTTCAGATGGATTTGAGAATGGTTTAGATTCACAATTGGACCCGATAGGTGGCGCTGTGATCGTGCTTTAGGGCATTTACTTTTTTCACCCAAGCGAAGCTGGGCGGGACCACTAGTATCTATCTATATAAGTAAATGTATCGTTTTCTAGTTACTATAACACAAGCTTTGCTTAATTTGGGACTAGGTCAATTTGTGTGGAATTGTCCAGGGTATAAAAAAAGAAAAGTAGTTGTAACTGTTATCATATTAAGGATGTCGATAAGGCAAGGTACAGTTGGTAACAAATGTGCGTGTAATGGTATGTGTTTATTTCCAGTACCCGCAAATCCGGCCAGTTCTCAGATGTCGGAGAAGACCGCAGCCGCAGCCAGAATGATCTGAACAAGCAGCAACGTTCGGCTTCCTTGGTAAGATTAAGATCTGTACGTCTTTCGTCAAGAATCAAAACCTAATTGATGAAACTATTTGATAAAATCTTTATGTATATTGGAGTACTGGAGATTGAAGTATAAACGACGTTGAATGTAAACGACAGACATCGAGTGTTACGATTGTAACATTATATATATTCTGTCAACGTATTGGCCGCGTTACTACACGCTACATTCAAGAGAGCTCGAGGTTGCGATTTTTCCAAAGCTCGCCGGCTTACTTCAAGCGCTGTGTTTTTATTTTAATAAAGTATTCAGTATTCACCCACAGTTTTAAACAACACAACATATACGCCAATGTAGCCTCGCGTTTAAGTCAATTGTGCACAATGGGAGAATTTTAAACGTACTAGCAAAGACGCCTAGGCGTATACAGTCTTTGTCATAATTGTATGTCCTTGGATAAAGTTCCTTGTTAACAGTATAACAGACATGAAGAAAGGAATGAAATTAAGGAAAAATGTGTCCACATTCTTCCTATTTTTTTTAAATGTCGACAAATTCAATCCACTAGACCCTGTCATACCCACGTAGCAATGTGGGAAAGAATATTTACAAAACTTCTTTAAAGCTAAGCTAATAGCAAGCTTATTATACCTCCATTATAATAGTTTGTTTACACGGTGCAGTAATACAAGGTAACCACGAGTATGATTCACTAGCGCCGACCCACTCTGTGGGGCCTTATAGCATTGTTATTGTACTTACAAAATGGTGTTAAGGCTTAGCTATCGTAGGCATTATATAGCAAGATGGGTGAGTTGTGGGTTAAACTAACTACAAAACTAACAAACTACCAACTAAACATGACGCGCAAACGTGGAAGTGCAAGAAGAGAATGGAGGCAGGAATATGCAGCCGATGAATTGGTCAGAGAGGAGGGATATAGAGGGTTAATAAAAAAAAATTCTATCGCTGTCTAAAGACATATAGGCACCCATTTGTATAGAGAAGTAAGATTCTCCTAGTGGTGAACACTCCAGGTGAATGACGACGATGGAAGTCTCTGCATTGCCATCCTATATAGAATTACATCCTATACTGCAACGACACATACAAGTTTATCGCGCGACACCATAATTACAGTAAAGTGCAGGTAATTTATAGCCCCGAAGAGCCCTAAACATTATCTCATCAGCTGTCAATAACTGACAGGTGGTAAATCTAACCGTCATTGTGACAGTTGTGTGACAGCAATCGGCGCGCGTCTCTGACATTTACAAATGGGGATTTTAATTGCATGCAGCGGGTTCAGCGCTTTGACTACGTTCGGGATGTTCTTTAACTAATAACTTCAGATTGGCTTTGTATGTCACAGTTAACAGTCGGACTGCTTATGTGCAGATGAGCACACAATTGACCGTGTTACGGATAGAGAGCGTTATGGTATGCATTCATAATCCAAAGGTTTTTAAATATCGGTTAGCCCAAAGCAGCACGTACTGTGTTGCCATCAATTTGCTTATTGGTTTATCGAGTCTTTGGTGCTGTGAATTGGTAATCGAGATATAGTATCCAAAGCGATTAATTAATGAATATATATTCTTATCAATATATACATATATCTACACAGAATGATTCAATAACGGATGACACCAAACATAAATTTATTGGATTATTAACTACAAATTATGAAAACTGCGAGTGGGCATATTAATCTTGATAAGGCAAAATTGATAGCGGTATTACTGGCCGTTATATAGATCATTACAATAAATTTAAGTTTTATGTAGATCTTAGAAGTTAACGAGTGACACAAAATAACTGCAAGTCCCGTTGCATGAAGGATTAAAATCACTTACGTCTCGAGGCTCCGCACAGGATGCGGTGACCGAGCGGACTTAGGCTCTGAGTACTGGTATTGTGTGAATAATTTGCTTCTCATATCCCAATCGGATAACAAAACCCTGCAAGTGCGAATGACTCGAGCATCTCGGGTTTCAATATAAATAAGTACCTATTCTAGTTGTTCAGAAATTAATTATTAGTGATTACACACACACCACAAGCTTGACGGTGAAGGAAAACATTGAGAGGAAACCTAAACACGTTTGAGAAGAAATGAGTAACGGCGATGGACTCGCCATCTGTCACATTGTAACCTAAAATATATCTCTACTACGTACCTCTCCCCGTGCAACTATCGTGAAGATGAATACAAAATATTGGTGTCTGCCCTCTGACTGCCCGCGTGCACCCAGTGCCCAAAAAGGGTGATAGATCAGACCCGTCGAATTACAGGCAGATCGCGATCACCTTCATCCTCTCCAAAATTATGGAGAAAGTGTTCAACATGCAACCCGTGCGATATCTAGTTGTTTACAGAAAAATCAACAACTCAGAAACAAATGAGTGAGCGCAATTGTAACGTGAAATTTGCTACAGGAATATAATGATTCGCTCTGAAACACGCCCACGATACACTTACTATTTACAAACAATGCGAAGAAGTTAACATGTACTTATTAATTCAGTTATTTGTTTAAACAAGGTAATGTTGATTACAGTATTGGATGTACGACTTAATATATTTTTCTCAAGCGCGACTGTACAGTCGTAGTTGTAAAATTGCTTTTGTAACGTATGCAAGTTTACTTATGAATCACTCCATTTAAGCTATTAAAAACGTATGGGCATCGGAATTTGAACCTGCAACCTAGAATTTGCACGCGAAAACCTCGGCTCCCATTTTATTCGGGGTTCAAGTATTTAGTTCAAGTATGGGGTTTCCCAATGATAATTTAGATTCATAACTCCGTCCGCATAAACGAAGTTTTCAAGACTAAGCTACATAGATCGGGAAACCAAAAGCTTAACGAAAGCGCAATACTAAAAAACGTGCCTAGGGGTAGGACACTATCTCAATGCATAGACTACGTCCAGGCGAAAATTGCCTATTATTATGGGATCCTTGTGGAAAGAAGTAAACAAGTATGATACTCGTATCAACCTAAGTAATAACGAAAAATGTTAAATGTAGTCTATCTCCACGCGACTGCTTATCGCGCCGCTTGTAATGCGATCCCTGCCTATCATCACGAGCTGATAATCTGTGTAATGAGCGATACATCGATTTGCCCCAATTTAATTGAGCAGGCTCAAGTTAATTTGTGCCTAATTGGTAATTAACGTAGTAACGGTTATTGGTTTCGTATCAGATTTTAACAGTTAGTAAACTGTAAGATTTTGTTTATAAAGCCAACATAACTGTTGCCGTTGCCGCACCGTTAACGAGGGGTTGAAAAATATCCAAGCTATGATTTTACATACCTAAGTGTACATCGAACATAGATCCTTTATTCTGTAAGAGAAAGAGAAATAGCATAAATTGTGCTTTAATTCTTCTCGAAGTAGCTGTGTGTGGTCTCTCGCAATCCTTAACCTTAAATTTGTTAATCGGATGCGATCTTTGCTCTCATCAACGGTAAGACAAACGATTTCATAACATTTTATTTACAAAGATACTGAGTTACGTCACCAAAAACGTTCACTTCGGGTTTTTTATATGGTGACATACTACCCGTGAGGACATACTACCCTGATGATGATGATGATAAGAGAGTTACTCAGAATCTGATTTTGAACGTCAGATTCTTTGCCGTGCCCATTTCAGCTGCTCGCTTAGCATCGAGGTAACGACGGTCAACCCTAATAATGCGAACACTTAAAAGTGATTAAATACATTGTGTATATTTCTTCCAACTCACAATGGACATCAACACCGTTAGCCGACATTCAAATCGCCAATCCACTTCGTGATGTCGATTATCGTATCGACTCACTTATATAAGCTTATTGCGGAGATATATGGAGCACTTTTTACTGTGAACTTTTATCTCGTTTTAAGTATATGTATCTTTATAAAAATGCCTAACGTATTATTCTTTTTATATATAGAGTGATGCCTGAAATTATACTTTCCGTTTGATATTAATCATAATATTTTAGAATTAGCATAACTTTCAATTCTACGTCAATACATTCTTATCTATTTGACAGGAGTTACATATATGCATGCGCTTGCGCAGCGAGGACACGATATTATTTTGCAGGATCGTGCCTTCATAATTTGTTATTTTTTTATTTAGTGCATTTAATGGGTATTGCCCAATGTCTTAATTGCTACGCTAATGAGGACCATCATCTTTGTTGCAGCAAACGCTGGAGGCGGGCGGGGTCGTCAACCTCGAGTGCCTGGAGGCCAAGGTCAGTGACCACTCATACGTCTCATTATGTTATGTTTACGTAATGACTGAGTTTGCACCAAATGGTTCATACAACGTGTTACGAGGCAACACTCTATGATCAAATGATCATAGAGTGTTGCCTCGTTGCCTTTTATTTTTATCAACACCACTAGGATGACTATCAAGCACGCGGCCCGCCTGATGGTAAGCGGTTACCGCCACTGATGGACGGTTGCATCAGCATGGGTATCGTTCGCGAGTTGCTGACCCTTTTCTAATATATTTACTAACAATCACCATTGACTGGGAATAAACTACGGTGTGATTATATAGTGATAGTAAGTGTTGTGATCCAGCATAAGGTTTATTCATATATTTAATCATTTGGGGCATGGAAACTCAAATTGTCTATCGTACAGCCGCCACTACGCATAATCGTAAAAACAAGGACTCGTCTTACAGGCCTCATATCTCTTAACTACAGTAACGTAAGACCTTTTTTTTTCAAGGGGAAACCTTGAAATATTTCGACCACCGCCTTGTAATCAGGCGATATACAGTGTTTACGCAAACCTCCGCGGTTCTCTCCACGACTTTGCCTGAACATGTTCCGGGGGTTTGTATCTCAGGGCCCCCGGAAGACGAATACATCAAAGACTTAGTTTTAACATCCGGCTAAGTGACGAAATGGAGGTTGGAAAAAGACATATCTTGCGAAATAGAGGTTTCATTTCTCTTATAAAGAAAATTAATTATAATTCCCTAAACAATCATAAAAACAGACAAATTTCTATCTTTACCGATTTCATACAGTTTGTGAGGGATCGGTGTCTAATTTACAGCGTATTTTAATATTAGGTAAAACTAAGCTTTGATAATAAATAATATAAAAATAAATAATTACATATTTTTACAAATACGCAAATTCTGTTCATGAAATAAACATAGTCGAATGTAAAGTTGCTCACAGTTATGTGCCACTGAGATATTATTCACAGTATTTTTTCAATTAAATCGTCGAAACGTTAACTCATCTCATACATTAGACATCAACGCGCACTTTCTACACATGCTTTGCAAATTATTATATTTTAATGAATATCTAACCGGCGCGTGTACAGCAATTATGTACGAACCACTGCAGAGGAAGTTATAAAATAAATTACAATATATTAACATAAATAAAACCATTAGCGAGTGAAAGTTACGAAAAGGTCCCAAACTTGGAACTTATTAATATTGTAGGTACTACACGCGATAGGCGCCACTATATCGAAGTATAAAAGGTTGGTTTTACGCAATCGAAGAGAAATACCATTATTTATGGTTTTTAGATAATCTTCGACATTAAAGCGTTTTAATGTGACTGCAGCACAAACCAGTCTTACTTCGTAGGGTGGTTTAGTATGGTTTTAAACATATATTCACATGTGCGGACATAGTGCGGATCGTGCAGTAACACCAAACACGCTACCAGTAAACAACGGATTTTAAAATTCATCCTAAGTTCCCGTTCAAATGATCTCTCACAATCTAAGATACCTTTCAAAAGATCGTAGGCTTATCAGGCAGTATTACGTTCCCTTAGTAAGTAGGGTATAACACTCAATATAATATGACAACTGAATAAGGGATGTTGTTCGCTAAAAGGGGACTGTTGATCCCTTGTAAGGTAATAAAAACTATTTCAAAGCAGTATGAAAGCCCTTACTTTACCAAATACCCATTGGATATGGTGGCCGCTTACCATACCGCATGCTTGTTTGCCACCTTTGTGAAATTTTAAATAAGAACCTTCTTACAATATGTAGACTGCCCAGCGATATCTACGCCCAGCGATATCTACGCCCAGCGATATCTACGCCCAGTGCACGCAGGAGACGCGGCGCCGCGTACGGCTGTGATTAAGTACTGATTTATCGCCAGATCGCACGCAAGATGCTATACGCACTTTTTATCAATGCATCTGAGAATTGTGTATAGTATGCGACAGTATATGGTCGATGGCAGTACCAAAACTTGAGGATAATAGTGTTATAAATGCAAAAGGTTGTATGTTTGTTAAGATTCGTGATTAAAGTTTTGATGTATTTCGACGAGGAATTCACATATGTGAGAGACGCCAACAGTCTCGCGATCTATCACGTTGGCACCTAAATATATCTCCTATGGCAAAGTTTGGGTATACCTCTACTCCATTTGGTGACACTAGCGGACAGGGGCAGAGGCGGTAAACATGGCGAGGTGGTCGCCGTCATTCATTTGTCTAAAATATATCTTTCCGACGTCTGCAGTTTCTCTTGTTTTAATGCATGATAAATTCTTACTGGCTGTACTTAAATTTTGTAAAACGAATAATTTTATATGTTCGATCATGCAATAATAATATAACTGGCGACTACTTAGACAACCAGCCACCACATTGCTCTATTTTCAAATTAAATGTTTCAGAAATCTTGTGGTAAATGAAGCTTATCCACTGTATTTGCTTGTTGTGGGCCAATAGTGGTGGGTACATTGACAGTGCAGGCGTAGGGTCCGTTTCAATTATACAATTTGTTATGGCGACGGGACGCGGGCTCGCTGGACTCGTTTTTGTGTCGGCGATTAAAAGCTTTTCAATAACGCTGATACGATTTCTCGGCTATTCCTCATTTCGTTGCGCGGAATGTCAACTTATACACTTTTATTTACTTTGTCAATATTATGTATGTAGTTACTGACATGTATGTATGTATATAAGTAGCTTCCCAAAAGTGAACGCATAATATTATTATAATTCAAAACATTCGTACAAGCAATATTATACATAAATTATATATTTGTAATTTCTTTCACTTCAGTAAAGTATAAATAAAAATATATGGGTATTGACAACAAATGAATCGTCATATCAAGGCAAACGTACAAAGGTAGTGTAGGATACTGACCAAGCTAGATGTACCTATAGCTTGATGAAGGTGGCGAAGTCGACTGGCCTGGTATACTGTTGCCTGGGGCTTACTTGTTACTGAGGCGCAATAGGCAGGACCCGACACTAGTACAATTTCGTTTGATAAGACTTTAATGTAACCGGTAATGTAATACAATATTTTTTGTGTACGAAATGTATTTATAGACCTTTCAGTCCTTATACTGTGGTGCGTCAATATTCTACCAGGAGGCAGATTTGACTTCGTACATAAATTATATAATATCGTGAATAAATTAATTGCAGTACTCATGTAATTTAGGATACCAATTACTTAAACCTTTGGCACATCGTCTATAAAGTCCTGGCCTCTTAGAGTCCCCCTGTCAAATATAATGAGCATCTATCTAATTTTCATAATATAATATGGCCAGACTCCTCTCGATTACAGAAGTTTCCATCTCATTATGACAAGCGGATATGAGCTTCCATTATATTTAATTAAGCCATCTGCACTAATGGCAAGGAGAATACACTGCAAGAAGCCGCCAGGTACTAGTGTAATGGCGGCTCATCATTTGTAATGAATATTATTCTTTAAAACAGCTTGTCGCAAAGTATAAGCGACATGAAGATGGGCAAGCAATCTAATTATGCGCCGACTTACCCAGAATTTGCGAGCTACGATTTCTTTAAATATGCATTACTCTAAGGGATTAATCGAGAACAATGGTAAGTATTGATAAATAAGTTTGATAGAGAAACGGTAGATGGTCATTTTGTGGGTGTGCCCGATCACAGCACCTTTGG